>CAUEHS010000111.1:0-48037 GCA_958510865.1 Myrrha octodecimguttata | reverse complement strand
CTTACCCTTACCCATACCCTTACCCTTACCCTTACCCTTGCTTTTACCCTTAAGCTTACCCTTACCCTTACCCTTACCCTTACCCTTGCTTTTACCCTTAGGCTTACCCTTACCTTTACCCTTACCCTTACCCTTACCCTTACCCTTACCCTTGCTTTTACCCTTAAGCTTACCCTTACCCTTACCCTTACCCTTACCCTCACCCTTGCTTTTACCCTTAAGCTTACCCTTACCCTTACCCTTACCCTTACCCTTACCCTTACCCTTACCCTTACCCTTACCCTTACCCTTACCCTTACCCTTACCCTTACCCTTACCCTTACCCTTACCCTTGCTTTTACCCTTAAGCTTACCCTTACCCTTACCCCTACCCTTACCCTTACCCTTACCCTTACCCTTACCCTTACCCTTACCCTTACCCTTACCCTTACCCTTACCCTTACCCTTACCCTTGCTTTACCCTTAGGCTTACCCTTACCTTTACCCTTACCCTTACCCTTACCCTTACCCTTACCCTTGCTTTTACCCTTAAGCTTACCCTTACCCTTACCCTTACCCTTACCCTTACCCTTACCCTTACCCTTGCTTTTACCCTTAAGCTTACCCTTACCCTTACCCTTACCCTTACCCTTACCCTTACCCTTACCCTTGCTTTTACCCTTGGGCTTACCCTTACCCTTACCCTTACCCTTACCCTTAAGCTTACCTTACCCTTACCCTTACCCTTACCCTTACCCTTACCCTTACCCTTACCCTTACCTTTACCCTTACCCTTACCCTTACCCTTACCCTTACCCTTGCTTTTACCCCTAAGCTTACCCTTACCCTTACCCTTACCCTTACCCTCACCCTTGCTTTTACCCTTAAGCTTACCCTTACCCTTACCCTTACCCTTACCCTTACCCTTACCCTTACCCTTACCCTTACCCTTACCCTTACCCTTACCCTTACCCTTACCCTTACCCTTACCTTTACCCTTACCCTTACCCTTACCCTTACCCTTACCCTTACCCTTGCTTTTACCCTTAAGCTTACCCTTACCCTTACCCTTACCCTTACCCTTACCCTTATCCTTACCCTTACCCTTACCCTTACCCTTACCCTTACCCTTACCCTTACCCTTACCCTTGCTTTTACCCTTAGGCTTACCCTTACCTTTACCCTTACCCTTACCCTTACCCTTACCCTTACCCTTGCTTTTACCCTTAAGCTTACCCTTACCCTTACCCTTACCCTTACCCTTACCCTTACCCTTACCCTTGCTTTTACCCTTAAGCTTACCCTTACCCTTACCCTTACCCTTACCCTTGCTTTTACCCTTGGGCTTACCCTTACCCTTACCCTTACCCTTACCCTTAAGCTTACCCTTACCCTTACCCTTACCCTTACCCTTACCCTTACCCTTACCCTTACCCTTACCCTTACCCTTGCTTTTACCCTTAAGCTTACCCTTACCCTTACCCTTACCCTTACCCTTACCCTTACCCTTACCCTTACCCTTACCCTTACCCTTACCCTTACCCTTGCTTTTACCCTTAGGCTTACCCTTACCTTTACCCTTACCCTTACCCTTACCCTTACCCTTACCCTTACCCTTACACTTACCCTTACCCTTGCTTTTACCCTTAAGCTTACCCTTACCCTTACCCTTTCCCTTACCCTTACCCTTACCCTTGCTTTTACCTTTAAGCTTACCCTTACCCTTACCCTAACCCTTACCCTTACCCTTGCTTTTACCCTTAGGCTTACCCTTACCCTTACCCTTACCCTTACCCTTGCTTTTACCCTTAAGCTTACCCTTACCCTTACCCTTACCCTTACCCTTACCCTTACCCTTACTCTTACCCTTACCCTTACCCTTACCCTTACCCTTACCCTTACCCTTACCTTTACCCTTACCCTTACCCTTACCCTTACCCTTACCCTTACCCTTACCCTTACCCTTGCTTTTACCCTTAAGCTTACCCTTACCCTTACCCTTACCCTTACCCTTACCCTTACCCTCACCCTTGCTTTTACCCTTAAGCTTACCCTTACCCTTACCCTTACTCTTACCCTTACCCTTACCCTTACCCTTGCTTTTACCCTTAAGCTTACCCTTACCCTTACCCTTACCCTTACCCTTACCCTTGCTTTTACCCTTAGGCTTACCCTTACCCTTACCCTTACCCTTACCCTTGCTTTTACCCTTAAGCTTACCCTTACCCTTACCCTTACCCTTACTCTTACCCTTACCCTTACCCTTACCCTTACCCTTACCCTTGCTTTTACCCTTAGGCTTACCCTTACCTTTACCCTTACCCTTACCCTTACCCTTACCCTTACCCTTACCCTTACCCTCGCTTTTACCCTTTTTCTTACCCTTACCCTTACCCTTACCCTTACCCTTACCCTTACCCTTACCCTTACCCTTACCCTTACCCTTACCCTTGCTTTTACCCTTAAGCTTACCCTTACCCTTACCCTTACCCTTACCCTTACCCTTACCCTTACCCTCACCCTTACCCTTACCCTTACCCTTGCTTTTACCCTTAAGCTTACCCTTACCCTTACCCTTACCCTTACCCTTACCCTTAAGCTTACCCTTACCCTTACCCTTACCCTCACCCTTACCCTTACCCTTACCCTTACCCTTGCTTTTACCCTTAAGCTTACCTTACCCTTACCCTTACCCTTACCCTTACCCTTACCCTTGCTTTTACCCTTACCCTTATCCTTACCCTTAAACTTACCCTTACCCTTACCCTTACCCTTACCCTTACCCTTACCCATACCCTTACCCTTACCCTTACCCTTGCTTTTACCCTTAAGCTTACCCTTACCCTTACCCTTACCCTTACCCTTGCTTTTACCCTTAGGCTTACCCTTACCTTTACCCTTACCCTTACCCTTACCCTTACCCTTACCCTTGCTTTTACCCTTAAGCTTACCCTTACCCTTACCCTTACCCTTACCCTCACCCTTGCTTTTACCCTTAAGCTTACCCTTACCCTTACCCTTACCCTTACCCTTACCCTTACCCTTACCCTTACCCTTTCCCTTACCCTTACCCTTACCCTTACCCTTACCCTTACCCTTACCCTTACCCTTACCCTTACCCTTGCTTTTACCCTTAAGCTTACCCTTACCCTTACCCCTACCCTTACCCTTACCCTCACCCTTACCCTTACCCTTACCCTTACCCTTACCCTTACCCTTACCCTTACCCTTACCCTTGCTTTTACCCTTAGGCTTACCCTTACCTTTACCCTTACCCTTACCCTTACCCTTACCCTTACCCTTGCTTTTACCCTTAAGCTTACCCTTACCCTTACCCTTACCCTTACCCTTACCCTTACCCTTACCCTCGCTTTTACCCTTAAGCTTACCCTTACCCTTACCCTTACCCTTACCCTTACCCTTGCTTTTACCCTTGGGCTTACCCTTACCCTTACCCTTACCCTTACCCTTAAGCTTACCCTTACCCTTACCCTTACCCTTACCCTTACCCTTACCCTTACCCTTACCCTTACCCTTACCCTTACCCTTACCCTTACCCTTACCCTTACCCTCACCCTTACCCTTACCCTTACCCTTGCTTTTACCCTTAAGCTTACCCTTACCCTTACCCTTACCCTTACCCTTACCCTTAAGCTTACCCTTACCCTTACCCTTACCCTCACCCTTACCCTTACCCTTACCCTTACCCTTGCTTTTACCTTAAGCGTACCCTTACCCTTACCCTTACCCTTACCCTTACCCTTACCCTTGGTTTTACCCTTACCCTTATCCTTACCCTTAAGCTTACCCTTACCCTTACCCTTACCCTTACCCTTACCCATACCCTTACCCTTACCCTTACCCTTGCTTTTACCCTTAAGCTTACCCTTACCCTTACCCTTACCCTTACCCTTGCTTTTACCCTTAGGCTTACCCTTACCTTTACCCTTACCCTTACCCTTACCCTTACCCTTACCCTTGCTTTTACCCTTAAGCTTACCCTTACCCTTACCCTTACCCTTACCCTCACCCTTGCTTTTACCCTTAAGCTTACCCTTACCCTTACCCTTACCCTTACCCTTACCCTTACCCTTACCCTTACCCTTACCCTTACCCTTACCTTACCCTTACCCTTACCCTTACCCTTACCCTTACCCTTACCCTTACCCTTACCCTTACCCTTGCTTTTACCCTTAAGCTTACCCTTACCCTTACCCTTACCCTTACCCTTACCCTTACCCTTACCCTTACCCTTACCCTTACCCTTACCCTTACCCTTACCCTTACCCTTACCCTTACCCTTGCTTTTACCCTTAGGCTTACCCTTACCTTTACCCTTACCCTTACCCTTACCCTTACCCTTACCCTTGCTTTTACCCTTAAGCTTACCCTTACCCTTACCCTTACCCTTACCCTTACCCTTACCCTTGCTTTTACCCTTAAGCTTACCCTTACCCTTACCCTTACCCTTACCCTTACCCTTGCTTTTACCCTTGGGCTTACCCTTACCCTTACCCTTACCCTTACCCTTAAGCTTACCCTTACCCTTACCCTTACCCTTACCCTTACCCTTACCCTTACCCTTACCCTTACCCTTACCCTTGCTTTTACCCTTAAGCTTACCCTTACCCTTACCCTTACACTTACCCTTACCCTTACCCTTACCCTTACCCTTACCCTTACCCTAACCCTTACCCTTACCCTTGCTTTTACCCTTAGGCTTACCCTTACCTTTACCCTTACCCTTACCCTTACCCTTAAGCTTACCCTTACCCTTACCCTTACCCTTACCCTTACCCTTACCCTTACCCTTACCCTTACCCTTACCCTTACCCTTACCCTTACCCTTACCCTTACCCTTGCTTTTACCCTTAAGCTTACCCTTACCCTTACCCTTACCCTTACCCTTACCCTTGCTTTTACCCTTGGGCTTACCCTTACCCTTACCCTTACCCTTACCCTTAAGCTTACCCTTACCCTTACCCTTACCCTTACCCTTACCCTTACCCTTACCCTTACCCTTACCCTTACCCTTACCCTTGCTTTTACCCTTAAGCTTACCCTTACCCTTACCCTTACCCTTACCCTTACCCTTGCTTTTACCCTTAAGCTTACCCTTACCCTTACCCTTACCCTTACCCTCACCCTTTCCCTTACCCTTCCCTTGCTTTTACCCTTAAGCTTACCCTTACCCTTACCCTTACCCTTACCCTTACCCTTACCCTTACCCTTACCCTTACCCTTACCCTTGCTTTTACCCTTAAGCTTACCCTTACCCTTACCCTTACCCTTACCCTTGCCCTTACCCTTACCCTTACCCTTACCCTTACCCTTACCCTTACCCTTACCCTTACCCTTACCCTTACCCTTACCCTCACCCTTACCCTTGCTTTCACCCTTAGGCTTACCCTTACCTTTACCCTTACCCTTACCCTTACCCTTACCCTTACCCTTGCTTTAACCCTTAAGCTTACCCTTACCCTCACCCTTACCGTTACCCTTACCCTTGCTTTTACCCTTAAGCTTACCCTTACCCTTACCCTTACCCTTGTTTTACCCTTAGGCTTACCCTTACCCTTACCCTTACCCTTACCCTTACCCTTGCTTTTACCCTTAAGCTTACCCTTACCCTTACCCTTACCCTTACCCTTACCCTTACCCTTACCCTTACCCTTACCCTTACCCTTACCCTTACCCTTACCCTTACCCTTACCCTTACCTTTACCCTTACCCTTGCTTTTACCCTTAGGCTTACCCTAACCTTTACCCTTACCCTTACCCTTACCCTTACCCTTACCCTTACCCTTACCCTTACCCTTACCCTTACCCTTACCCTTACCCTTGCTTTTACCCTTGAGCTTACCCTTACCCTTACCCTTACCCTTACCCTTACCCTTGCTTTTACCTTTAAGCTTACCCTTACCCTTACCCTTACCCTCACCCTTACCCTTACCCTTACCCTTGCTTATACCCTTAAGCTTACCCTTACCCTTACCCTTACCCTTACCCTTACCCTTACCCTTACCCTTACCCTTACCCTTACCCTTACCCTTACCCTTGCTTTTACCCTTAGGCTTACCCTTACCTTTACCCTTACCCTTACCCTTACCCTTACCCTTGCTTTTACCCTCAAGCTTACCCTTACCCTTACCCTTACCCTTACCCTAACCCTTACCCTTGCTTTTACCCTTAAGCTTACCCTTACCCTTACCCTTACCCTTACCCTCACCCTTACCCTTACCCTTACCCTTGCTTTTACCCTTAAGCTTACCCTTACCCTTACCCTTACCCTTACCCTTACCCTTACCCTTACCCTTACCCTTACCCTTACCCTTGCTTTTACCCTTAAGCTTACCCTTACCCTTACCCTTACCCTTACCCTTACCCTTACCCTTACCCTTACCCTTACCCTTACCCTTACCCTTACCCTTACCCTTACCCTTACCCTTACCCTTACCCTTACCCTTACCCTTACCCTTACCCTCACCCTTACCCTTGCTTTCACCCTTAGGCTTACCCTTACCTTTACCCTTACCCTTACCCTTACCCTTACCCTTACCCTTGCTTTAACCCTTAAGCTTACCCTTACCCTCACCCTTACCCTTACCCTTACCCTTACCCTTGCTTTTACCCTTAAGCTTACCCTTACCCTTACCCTTACCCTTGTTTTACCCTTAGGCTTACCCTTACCCTTACCCTTACCCTTACCCTTACCCTTGCTTTTACCCTTAAGCTTACCCTTACCCTTACCCTTACCCTTACCCTTACCCTTACCCTTACCCTTACCCTTACCCTTACCCTTACCCTTACCCTTACCTTTACCCTTACCCTTGCTTTTACCCTTAGGCTTACCCTAACCTTTACCCTTACCCTTACCCTTACCCTTACCCTTACCCTTACCCTTACCCTTACCCTTACCCTTACCCTTACCCTTACCCTTGCTTTTACCCTTGAGCTTACCCTTACCCTTACCCTTACCCTTACCCTTACCCTTGCTTTTACCCTTAAGCTTACCCTTACCCTTACCCTTACCCTCACCCTTACCCTTACCCTTACCCTTGCTTATACCCTTAAGCTTACCCTTACCCTTACCCTTACCCTTACCCTTACCCTTACCCTTACCCTTACCCTTACCCTTACCCTTACCCTTGCTTTAACCCTTAAGCTTACCCTTACCCTCACCCTTACCCTTACCCTTACCCTTACCCTTGCTTTTACCCTTAAGCTTACCCTTACCCTTACCCTTACCCTTGTTTTACCCTTAGGCTTACCCTTACCCTTACCCTTACCCTTACCCTTACCCTTGCTTTTACCCTTAAGCTTACCCTTACCCTTACCCTTACCCTTACCCTTACCCTTACCCTTACCCTTACCCTTACCCTTACCCTTACCCTTACCCTTACCTTTACCCTTACCCTTGCTTTTACCCTTAGGCTTACCCTAACCTTTACCCTTACCCTTACCCTTACCCTTACCCTTACCCTTACCCTTACCCTTACCCTTACCCTTACCCTTACCCTTACCCTTACCCTTGCTTTTACCCTTGAGCTTACCCTTACCCTTACCCTTACCCTTACCCTTACCCTTGCTTTTACCCTTAAGCTTACCCTTACCCTTACCCTTACCCTTACCCTTACCCTTACCCTCACCCTTACCCTTGCTTTCACCCTTAGGCTTACCCTTACCTTTACCCTTACCCTTACCCTTACCCTTACCCTTACCCTTGCTTTAACCCTTAAGCTTACCCTTACCCTCACCCTTACCCTTACCCTTACCCTTGCTTTTACCCTTAAGCTTACCCTTACCCTTACCCTTACCCTTGTTTTACCCTTAGGCTTACCCTTACCCTTACCCTTACCCTTACCCTTACCCTTGCTTTTACCCTTAAGCTTACCCTTACCCTTACCCTTACCCTTACCCTTACCCTTACCCTTACCCTTACCCTTACCCTTACCCTTACCCTTACCCTTACCTTTACCCTTACCCTTGCTTTTACCCTTAGGCTTACCCTAACCTTTACCCTTACCCTAACCCTTACCCTTACCCTTACCCTTACCCTTACCCTTACCCTTACCCTTACCCTTGCTTTTACCCTTGAGCTTACCCTTACCCTTACCCTTACCCTTACCCTTACCCTTGCTTTTACCCTTAAGCTTACCCTTACCCTTACCCTTACCCTCACCCTTACCCTTACCCTTACCCTTGCTTATACCCTTAAGCTTACCCTTACCCTTACCCTTACCCTTACCCTTACCCTTACCCTTACCCTTACCCTTACCCTTACCCTTGCTTTTACCCTTAGGCTTACCCTTACCTTTACCCTTACCCTTACCCTTACCCTTACCCTTGCTTTTACCCTCAAGCTTACCCTTACCCTTACCCTTACCCTTACCCTAACCCTTACCCTTGCTTTTACCCTTAAGCTTACCCTTACCCTTACCCTTACCCTTACCCTCACCCTTACCCTTACCCTTACCCTTGCTTTTACCCTTAAGCTTACCCTTACCCTTACCCTTACCCTTACCCTTACCCTTACCCTTACCCTTACCCTTACCCTTACCCTTGCTTTTACCCTTAAGCTTACCCTTACCCTTACCCTTACCCTTACCCTTACCCTTACCCTTACCCTTACCCTTACCCTTACCCTTACCCTTACCCTTACCCTTACCCTTACCCTTACCCTTACCCTTACCCTTACCCTTACCCTTACCCTCACCCTTACCCTTGCTTTCACCCTTAGGCTTACCCTTACCTTTACCCTTACCCTTACCCTTACCCTTACCCTTACCCTTGCTTTAACCCTTAAGCTTACCCTTACCCTCACCCTTACCCTTACCCTTACCCTTACCCTTGCTTTTACCCTTAAGCTTACCCTTACCCTTACCCTTACCCTTGTTTTACCCTTAGGCTTACCCTTACCCTTACCCTTACCCTTACCCTTACCCTTGCTTTTACCCTTAAGCTTACCCTTACCCTTACCCTTACCCTTACCCTTACCCTTACCCTTACCCTTACCCTTACCCTTACCCTTACCCTTACCCTTACCCTTACCTTTACCCTTACCCTTGCTTTTACCCTTAGGCTTACCCTAACCTTTACCCTTACCCTTACCCTTACCCTTACCCTTACCCTTACCCTTACCCTTACCCTTACCCTTACCCTTACCCTTGCTTTTACCCTTGAGCTTACCCTTACCCTTACCCTTACCCTTACCCTTACCCTTGCTTTTACCCTTAAGCTTACCCTTACCCTTACCCTTACCCTCACCCTTACCCTTACCCTTACCCTTGCTTATACCCTTAAGCTTACCCTTACCCTTACCCTTACCCTTACCCTTACCCTTACCCTTACCCTTACCCTTACCCTTACCCTTACCCTTGCTTTTACCCTTAGGCTTACCCTTACCTTTACCCTTACCCTTACCCTTACCCTTACCCTTGCTTTTACCCTCAAGCTTACCCTTACCCTTACCCTTACCCTTACCCTAACCCTTACCCTTGCTTTTACCCTTAAGCTTACCCTTACCCTTACCCTTACCCTTACCCTTACCCTTACCCTTAACCTTACCCTTACCCTTACCCTTGCTTTTACCCTTAAGCTTACCCTTACCCTTACCCTTACCCCTACCCTTACCCTTACCCTTACCCTTACCCTTACCCTTACCCTTACCCTTGCTTTTACCCTTAAGCTTACCCTTACCCTTACCCTTACCCTTACCCTTACCCTTACCCTTACCCTTGCTTTTACCCTAAGGCTTTCCCTTACCTTTACCTTTACCCTTACCCTTACCCTTGCTTTTACCCTTAAGCTTACACTTACCCTTACCCTTACCCTTGCTTTTACCCTTAAGCTTACCCTTACACTTACCCTTACCCTTACCCTTACCCTTACCCTTACCCTTACCTTCACCCTTACCCTTACCCTTACCCTTACCCTTGCTTTTACCCTTACCCTTACCCTTGCTTTTACCCTTAGGCTTACCCTTACCCTTACCCTTACCCTTACCCTTACCCTTACCCTTGCTTTTACCCTTAAGCTTACCCTTACCCTTACCCTTACCCTTACCCTTACCCTTACCCTTACCCTTACCCTTACCCTTACCCTTACCCTTACCCTTGCTTTTACCCTTAAGCTTACCCTTACCCTTACCCTTACCCTTACCCTTACCCTTACCCTTACCCTTACCCTTACCCTTACCCTTACCCTTACCCTTACCCTTACCCTTACCCTTACCCTTACCCTTGCTTTTACCCTTAGACTTACCCTTACCCTTACCCTTACCCTTACCCTTACCCTTACCCTTACCCTTACCCTTACCCTTACCCTTACCCTTACCCTTACCCTCACCCTTACCCTTGCTTTTACCCTTAAGCTTACCCTTACCCTTACCCTTACCCTTACCCTTACCTTTACCCTTACCCTTACCCTTACCCTTACCCATATCCTTGCTTTTACCCTTAGGCTTACCCTTACCTTTACCCTTACCCTTACCCTTACCCTTACCCTTACCCTTACCCTTACCCTTGCTTTTACCATTAAGCTTACCCTTACCCTTACCCTTACCCTTACCCTTGCTTTTACCCTTAAGCTTACCCTTACCCTTACCCTAACCCTTACCCTTACCCTTGCTTTTACCCTTAGGCTTACCCTTACCCTTACCCTTACCCTTACCCTTACCCTTACCCTTACCCTTGCTTTTACCCTAAGGCTTTCCCTTACCTTTACCCTTACCCTTACCCTTACCCTTGCTTTTACCCTTAAGCTTACACTTACCCTTACCCTTACCCTTGCTTTTACCCTTAAGCTTACCCTTACACTTACCCTTACCCTTACCCTTACCCTTACCCTTACCCTTACCCTTACCTTCACCCTTACCCTTACCCTTACCCTTACCCTTGCTTTTACCCTTACCCTTACCCTTGCTTTTACCCTTAGGCTTACCCTTACCCTTACCCTTACCCTTACCCTTGCTTTTACCCTTAAGCTTACCCTTACCCTTACCCTTACCCTTACCCTTACCCTTACCCTTACCCTTACCCTTACCCTTACCCTTACCCTTACCCTTGCTTTTACCCTTAAGCTTACCCTTACCCTTACCCTTACCCTTACCCTTACCCTTACCCTTACCCTTACCCTTACCCTTACCCTTACCCTTACCCTTACCCTTACCCTTACCCTTACCCTTACCCTTGCTTTTACCCTTAGACTTACCCTTACCCTTACCCTTACCCTTACCCTTACCCTTACCCTTACCCTTACCCTTACCCTTACCCTTACCCTTACCCTCACCCTTACCCTTGCTTTTACCCTTAAGCTTACCCTTACCCTTACCCTTACCCTTACCCTTACCTTTACCCTTACCCTTACCCTTACCCTTACCCTTACCCATATCCTTGCTTTTACCCTTAGGCTTACCCTTACCTTTACCCTTACCCTTACCCTTACCCTTACCCTTACCCTTACCCTTACCCTTGCTTTTACCATTAAGCTTACCCTTACCCTTACCCTTACCCTTACCCTTGCTTTTACCCTTAAGCTTACCCTTACCCTTACCCTAACCCTTACCCTTACCCTTGCTTTTACCCTTAGGCTTACCCTTACCCTTACCCTTACCCTTACCCTTACCCTTACCCTTACCCTTACCCTTACCCTTACCCTTACCCTTACCCTTACCCTCACCCTTGCTTTTACCCTTAAGCTTACCCTTACCCTTACCCTTACCCTTACCCTTACCCTTACCCTTACCCTTACCCTTACCCTTACCCTTACCCTTACCCTTACCCTTACCCTTACCCTTACCCTTACCCTTACCCTTACCCTTGCTTTTACCCTTAGGCTTACCCTTACCTTTACCCTTACCCTTACCCTTACCCTTACCCTTACCCTTACCCTTACCCTTACCCTTAAGCTTACCCTTACCCTTACCCTTACCCTTACCCTTGCTTTTACCCTTAAGCTTACCCTTACCCTTACCCTTACCCTTGCCCTTACCCTTACCCTTACCCTTACCCTTACTCTTACCCTTACCCTTACCCTCACCCTTGCTTTTACCCTTAAGCTTACCCTTACCCTTACCCTTACCCTTACCCTTACCCTTACCCTTACCCTTACCCTTGCTTTTAGCCTTAAGCTTACCCTTACCCTTACCCTTACCCTTACCCTTACCCTTACCCTTACCCTTACCCTTACCCTTACCCTTACCCTTACCCTTACCCTTACCCTTACCCTTACCCTTACCCTTACCCTTACCCTTACCCTTGCTTTTACCCTTAGGCTTACCCTTACCTTTACCCTTACCCTTACCCTTACCCTTACCCTTACCCTTACCCTTACCCTTACCCTTACCCTTACCCTTACCCTTACCCTTGCTTTTACCCTTAAGCTTACCCTTACCCTTACCCTTACCCTTACCCTTACCCTTACCCTTGCTTTTACCCTTAAGCTTACCCTTACCCTTACCCTTACCCTTACCCTTACCCTTGCTTTTACCCTTAGGCTTACCCTTTCCCTTACCCTTACCCTTACCCTTGCTTTTACCCTTAAGCTTACCCTTACACTTACCCTTACCGTTACCCTTACCGTTACCCTTACCCTTACCCTTACCCTTACCCTTACCCTTACCCTTACCCTTACCCTTACCCTTACCCTTGCTTTTACCCTTAGGCTTACCCTTACCTTTACCCTTACCCTTACCCTTACCCTTACCCTTACCCTTACCCTTACCCTTACCCTTACCCTTACCCTTACCCTTACCCTTACCCTTGCTTTTACCCTTAAGCTTACCCTTACCCTTACCCTTACCCTTACCCTTACCCTTACCCTTACCCTTACCCTTGCTTTTACCCTCAAGCTTACCCTTACCCTTACCCTTACCCTTACCCTTACCCTCACCCTTACCCTTACCCTTACCCTTGCTTATACCCTTAAGCTTACCCTTACCCTTACCCTTACCCTTACCCTTACCCTTACCCTTACCCTTACCCTTACCCTTACCCTTACCCTTACCCTTACCCTTACCCTTACCCTTACCCTTGCTTTTACCCTTAAGCTTACCCTTACCCTTACCCTTACCCTTACCCTTACCCTAACCCTTACCCTTGCTTTTACCCTTTAGCTTACCCTTACCCTTACCCTTACCCTTACCCTTACCCTTACCATTACCCTTACCCTTACCCTTACCCTTACCCTTACCCTTACCCTTACCCTTAGCCTTACCCTTACCCTTGCTTTTACCCTTAAGCTTACCCTTACCCTTACCCTTACCCTTACCCTTACCCTTACCCTTACCCTTACCCTTACCCTTACCCTTACCCTTACCCTTGCTTTTACCCTTAAGCTTACCCTTACCCTTACCCTTACCCTTACCCTTACCCTTGCTTTTACCCTTAGTCTTACCCTTACCTTTACCCTTACCCTTACCCTTACCCTTACCCTTACCCTTACCCTTACCCTTACCCTTACCCTTACCCTTACCCTTACCCTTGCTTTTACCCTTAAGCTTACCCTTACCCTTACCCTTACCCTTACCCTTACCCTTGCTTTTACCCTTAAGCTTACCCTTACCCTTACCCTTACCCTTACCCTTACCCTTGCTTTTACCCTTAGGCTTACCCTTACCCTTACCCTTACCCTTACCCTTGCTTTTACCCTTAAGCTTACCCTTACCCTTACCCTTACTCTTACCCTTACCCTTACCCTTACCCTTACCCTTACCCTTACCCTTACCCTTACCCTTACCCTTACCCTTACCCTTACCCTTACCCTTACCCTTGCTTTTACCCTTAGGCTTACCCTTACCTTTACCCTTACCCTAACCCTTACCCTTACCCTTACCCTTACCCTTACCCTTACCCTTGCTTTTACCCTTAAGCTTACCCTTACCCTTACCCTTACCCTTACCCTTACCCTTACCCTTACCCTTACCCTTACCCTTACCCTTACCCTTACCCTTACCCTTACCCTTGCTTTTACCCTTAAGCTTACCCTTACCCTTACCCTTACCCTTACCCTTACCCTTACCCTTACCCTTACCCTTACCCTTACCCTTACCCTTGCTTTTACCCTTAAGCTTACCCTTACCCTTACCCTTACCCTTACCCTTACCCTAACCCTTACCCTTGCTTTTACCCTTAAGCTTACCCTTACCCTTACCCTTTCCCTTACCCTTACCCTTACCCTTACCTTTACCCTTACCCTTACCCTTACCCTTACCCTTACCCTTACCCTTACCCTTACCCTTACCCTTGCTTTTACCCTTAAGCTTACCCTTACCCTTACCCTTACCCTTACCCTTACCCTTACCCTTACCCTTACCCTTACCCTTACCCTTACCCTTACCCTTACCCTTGCTTTTACCCTTAAGCTTACCCTTACCCTTACCCTTACCCTTACCCTTACCCTTACCCTTACCCTTGCTTTTACCCTTAGGCTTACCCTTACCTTTACCCTTACCCTTACCCTTACCCTTACCCTTACCCTTACCCTTACCCTTACCCTTACCCTTACCCTTACCCTTACCCTTACCCTTGCTTTTACCCTTAAGCTTACCCTTACCCTTACCCTTACCCTTACCCTTACCCTTACCCTTACCCTTACCCTTACCCTTGCTTTTACCCTTAAGCTTACCCTTACCCTTACCCTTACCCTTACCCTTACCCTTGCTTTTACCCTTAGGCTTACCCTTACCCTTACCCTTACCCTTGCTTTTACCCTTAAGCTTACCCTTACCCTTACCCTTACTCTTACCCTTACCCTTACCCTTACCCTTACCCTTACCCTTACCCTTACCCTTACCCTTACCCTTACCCTTACCCTTACCCTTGCTTTTACCCTTAGGCTTACCCTTACCTTTACCCTTACCCTAACCCTTACCCTTACCCTTACCCTTACCCTTACCCTTACCCTTGCTTTTACCCTTAAGCTTACCCTTACCCTTACCCTTACCCTTACCCTTACCCTTACCCTTACCCTTGCTTTTACCCTTAAGCTTACCCTTACCCTTACCCTTACCCTTACCCTTACCCTTACCCTTACCCTTACCCTTACCCTTACCCTTACCCTTACCCTTACCCTTACCCTTACCCTTACCCTTACCCTTGCTTTTACCCTTAAGCTTACCCTTACCCTTACCCTTACCCTTACCCTTACCCTTACCCTTACCCTTACCCTTACCCTTACCCTTACCCTTATCCTTGCTTTTACCCTTAGGCTTACCCTTACCTTTACCCTTACCCTTACCCTTACCCTTACCCTTACCCTTGCTTTTACCCTTAAGCTTACCCTTACCCTTACCCTTACCCTTACCCTTAAGCTTACCCTTACCCTTACCCTTACCCTTACCCTTACCCTTACCCTTACCCTTAACCTTACCCTTGCTTTTACCCTTAAGCTTACCCTTACCCTTACCCTTACCCTTACCCTTGCTTTTACCCTTAAGCTTACCCTTACCCTTACCCTTACCCTTTCCCTTAAGCTTTCCCTTACCCTTACC
This sequence comes from Myrrha octodecimguttata, assembly GCA_958510865.1. Taxonomy (NCBI): domain Eukaryota; kingdom Metazoa; phylum Arthropoda; class Insecta; order Coleoptera; family Coccinellidae; genus Myrrha; species Myrrha octodecimguttata. The sequence continues at coordinate 32,568 of CAUEHS010000111.1, read as the reverse complement.
CTTACCCTTACCCTTACCCTTACCCTTACCCTTACCCTTACCCTTACCCTTACCCTTATCCTTACCCTTACCCTTACCCTTACCCTTACCCTTACCCTTACCCTTGCTTTTACCCTTAAGCTTACCCTTACCCTTACCCTTACCCTTACCCTTACCCTTAAGCTTACCCTTACCCTTACCCTTACCCTTACCCTCACCCTCACCCTTACCCTTGCTTTTACCCTTAAGCTTACCCTTACCCTTACCCTTACCCTTACCCTTAAGCTTACCCTTACCCTTACCCTTACCCTTACCCTTACCCTTACCCTTACCCTTACCCTTGCTTTTACCCTTAAGCTTACCCTTACCCTTACCCTTACCCTTACCCTTAAGCTTACCCTTACCCTTACCCTTACCCTTACCCTTACCCTTACCCTTACCCTTACCCTTACCCTTACCCTTACCCTTGCTTTTACCCTTAAGCTTACCCTTACCCTTACCCTCACCCTTACCCTTGCTTTTACCCTTAAGCTTACCCTTACCCTTACCCTTACCCTTACCCTTAAGCTTACCCTTACCCTTACCCTTACCCTTACCCTTACCCTTACCCTTACCCTTACCCTTACCCTTACCCTTACCCTTACCCTTACCCTTACCCTTGCTTTTACCCTTAAGCTTACCCTTACCCTTACCCTTAACCTTACCCTTACCCTTACCCTTACCCTTACCCTTACCCTTGCTTTTACCCTTAGGCTTACCCTTACCTTCACCCTTACCCTTACCCTTACCCTTACCCTTACCCTTACCTTTACCCTTACCCTTGCTTTTACCCTTAAGCTTACCCTTACCCTTACCCTTACCCTCACCCTTACCCTTACCCTTACTCTTGCTTTTACCCTTGAGCTTACCCTTACCCTTACCCTTACCCTTACCCTTACCCTTACCCTTGCTTTTACCCTTAGGCTTACCCTTTCCCTTACCCTTACCCTTGCTTTTACCCTTAAGCTTACCCTTACCCTTACCCCTACCCTTACCCTTACCCTTACCCTTACCCTTACCCTTACCCTTACCCTTACCCTTACCCTTACCCTTACCCTAACCCTTACCCTTACCCTTACCCTTACCCTTACCCTTACCCTTACCCTTGCTTTTACCCTTAGGCTTACCCTTACCTTTACCCTTACCCTTACCCTTACCCTTACCCTTACCCTTGCTTTTACCCTTAAGCTTACCCTTACCCTTACCCTTACCCTTACCCTTACCCTTACCCTTACCCTTACCCTTACCCTTACCCTTGCTTTTACCCTTAAACTTACCCTTACCCTTACCCTTACCCTTACCCTTACCCTTACCCTTACCCTTACCCTTACCCTTACCCTTACCCTTACCCTTACCCTTACCCTTACCCTTACCCTCACCCTTGCTTTTACCCTTAAGCTTACCCTTACCCTTACCCTTACCCTTACCCTTACCCTTACCCTTACCCTTACCCTTACCCTTGCTTTTACCCTTAAGCTTACCCTTACCCTTACCCTTACCCTTACCCTTGCTTTTACCCTTAGGCTTACCCTTACCCTTACCCTTACCCTTACCCCTGCTTTTACCCTTAAGCTTACCCTTACCCTTACCCTTACTCTTACCCTTACCCTTACCCTTACCCTTACCCTTGCTTTTACCCTTAGGCTTACCCTTACCTTTACCCTTACCCTTACCCTTACCCTTACCCTTACCCTTACCCTTACCCTTACCCTTACCCTTACCCTTACCCTTGCTTTTACCCTTAAGCTAACCCTTACCCTTACCCTTACCCTTACCCTTACCCTTACCCTTAACCTTACCCTTACCCTTGCTTTTACCCTTAAGCTCACCCTTACCCTTACCCTTACACTTACCCTTACCCTGACCCTTACCCTTGCTTTTACCCTTAAGCTTACCCTTACTCTTACCCTTACCCTTACCCTTAAGCTTACCCTTACCCTTACCCTTACCCTTACCCTTACCCTTACCCTTACCCTTACCCTTACCCTTACCCTTGCTTTTACCCTTAAGCTTACCCTTACCCTTACCCTTACCCTTACCCTTACCCTTACCCTTACCCTTACCCTTGCTTTTACCCTTAAGCTTACCCTTACCCTTACCCTTACCCTTAAGCTTACCCTTACCCTTACCCTTACCCTTACCCTTACCCTTGCTTTTACCCTTAAGCTTACCCTTACCCTTACCCTTACCCTTACCCTAACCCTTATCCTTAACCTTACCCTTACCCTTACCCTTACCCTTACCCTTACCCTTACCCTTACCCTTGCTTTTACCCTTAGGCTTACCCTTACCTTTACCCTTACCATTACCCTTACCCTTACCCTTACCCTTACCCTTACCCTTACCCTTACCCTTACCCTTGCTTTTACCCTTAAGCTTACCCTTACCCTTACCCTTACTCTTACCCTTACCCTTACCCTTACCCTTACCCTTACCCTTGCTTTGACCCTTAGGCTTACCCTTACCTTTACCCTTACCCTTACCCTTACCCTTACCCTTACCCTTACCCTTACCCTTACCCTTACCTTTACCCTTACCCTTGCTTTTACCCTTAAGCTTACCCTTACCCTTACCCTTACCCTTACCCTTACCCTTACCCTTACCCTTGCTTTTACCCTTAGGCTTACCCTTACCCTTACCCTTACCCTTACCCTTGCTTTTACCCTTAAGCTTACCCTTACCCTTACCCTTACCCTTACCCTTACCCTTACCCTTACCCTTACCCTTACCCTTACCCTTACCCTTACACTTACCCTTACCCTTACCCTTACCCTTACCCTTACCCTTACCCTTGCTTTTACCCTTAGGCTTAACCTTACCTTTACCCTTACCCTTACCCTTACCCTTACCCTTACTCTTACCCTTACCCTTACCCTTACCCTTACCCTTACCCTTACCCTTACCCTTACCCTTACCCTTACCCTTGCTTTTACCCTTAAGCTTACCCTTACCCTTACCCTTACCCTTACCCTTACCCTTACCCTTACCCTTACCCTTGCTTTTACCCTTAAGCTTACCCTTACCCTTACCCTTACCCTTACCCTCACCCTTACCCTTACCCTTACACTTGCTTATACCCTTAAGCTTACCCTTACCCTTACACTTACCCTTACCCTTACCCTTACCCTTACCCTTACCCTTACCCTTACCCTTACCCTTACCCTTACCCTTGCTTTTACCCTTAGGCTTACCCTTACCTTTACCCTTACCCTTACCCTTACCCTTACCCTTACCCTTACCCTTACCCTTACCCTTGCTTTTACCCTTAAGCTTACCCTTACCCTTACCCTTACTCTTACCCTTACCCTAACCCTTACCCTTGCTTTTACCCTTAAGCTTACCCTTACCCTTACCCTTACCCTTACCCTTACCCTTACCCTTACCCTTACCCTTACCCTTACCCTTGCTTTTACCCTTAAGCTTACCCTTACCCTTACCCTTACCCTTACCCTTACCCTTACCCTTATCCCTACCCTTGCTTTTACCCTTAAGCTTACCCTTACCCTTACCCTTACCCTTCCCCTTACCCTTACCCTTACCCTTACCCTTACCCTTACCCTTACCCTTACCTTTACCCTCACCCTTGCTTTTACTCTTAGGCTTACCCTTACCTTTACCCTTACCCTTACCCTTACCCTTACCCTCACCCTTACCCTTACCCTTGCTTTTACCCTTAAGCTTACCCTTACCCTTACCCTTACCCTCACCCTTACCCTTGCTTTTACCCTTAAGCTTACCCTTACCCTTACCCTTAACCTTACCCTTACCCTTGCTTTTACCCTTAGGCTTACCCTTACCCTTACCCTTACCCTTACCCTTGCTTTTACCCTTAAGCTTACCCTTACCCTTACCCTTACTCTTACCCTTACCCTTACCCTTACCCTTACCCTTACCCTTACCCTTACCCTTACCCTTACCCTTACCCTTGCTTTTACCCTTAGGCTTACCCTTACCTTTACCCTTACCCTAACCCTTACCCTTACCCTTACCCTTACACTTACCCTTGCTTTTACCCTTAAGCTTACCCTTACCCTTACCCTTACCCTTACCCTTACCCTTACCCTTACCCTTACCCTTACCCTTACCCTTACCCCTACCCTTACCCTTGCTTTTACCCTTAAGCTCACCCTTACCCTTACCCTTACCCTTACCCTTACCCTTACCCTTGCTTTTACCCTTAAGCTTACCCTTACCCTTACCCTTACCCTTACCCTTACCCTTACCCTTACCCTTACCCTTACCCTTACCCTTGCTTTTACCCTTAGGCTTACCCTTACCTTTACCCTTACCCTTACCCTTACCCTTACCCTTACCCTTACCCTTACCCTTACCCTTGCTTTTACCCTTAAGCTTACCCTTACCCTTACCCTTAAGCTTACCCTTACCCTTACCCTTACCCTTACCCTTACCCTTACCCTTACCCTTACCCTTACCCTTACCCTTACCCTTACCCTTACCCTTACCCTTACCCTTACCCTTGCTTTTACCCTTAAGCTTACCCTTACCCTTACCCTTACCCTTACCCTTACCCTTGCTTTTACCCTTAAGCTTACCCTTACCCTTACCCTTACCCTTAAGCTTACCCTTACCCTTACCCTTACCCTTACCCTTACCCTTACCCTCACCCTTACCCTTACCCTTACCCTTACCCTTACCCTTACCCTTACCCTTACCCTTACCCTTACCCTTACCCTTGCTTTTAACCTTAAGCTTACCCTTACCCTTACCCTTACCCTTACTCTTACCCTTAAGCTTACCCTTACCCTTACCCTTACCCTTACCCTTACCCTTACCCTTACCCTTAACCTTACCCTTGCTTTTACCCTTAAGCTTACCCTTACCCTTACCCTTACCCTTACCCTTAAGCTTACCCTTACCCTTACCCTTACCCTTACCCTTACCCTTGCTTTTACCCTTAAGCTTACCCTTACCCTTACCCTTACCCTTACCCTTAAGATTACCCTTACCCTTACCCTTACCCTTACCCTTACCCTTACCCTTACCCTTACCCTTGCTTTTACCCTTAAGCTTACCCTTACCCTTACCCTTACCCTTACCCTTACCCTTACCCTTGCTTTTACCCTTAAGCTTACCCTTAACCTTACCCTTACCCTTACCCTTAAGCTTACCCTTACCCTTACCCTTACCCTTACCCTTACCCTTACCCTTACCCTTACCCTTACCCTTACCCTTACCCTTGCTTTTACCCTTAAGCTTACCCTTACCCTTACCCTCACCCTTACCCTTACCCTTACCCTTACCCTTACCCTTACCCTTGCTTTTACCCTTAGGCTTACCCTTACCTTTACCCTTACCCTTACCCTTACCCTTACCCTTACCCTTACCCTTACCCTTACCCTTACCCTTGCTTTTACCCTTAAGCTTACCCTTACTCTTACCCTTACCCTTACCCTTACACTTACCCTTACCCTTACCCTTACCCTTGCTTTTACCCTTAAGCTTACCCTTACCCTTACCCTTACCTTTACCCTTACCCTTGCTTTTACCCTTAGGCTTACCCTTACCCTTACCCTTACCCTTACCCTTGCTTTTACCCTTAAGCTTACCCTTACCCTTACCCTTACCCTTACCCTTACCCTTACCCTTACCCTTACCCTTACCCTTACCCTTGCTTTTACCCTTAAGCTTACCCTTACCCTTACCCTTACCCTTACCCTTACCCTTACCCTTACCCTTACCCTTACCCTTACCCTTACCCTTACCCTCACCCTTGCTTTTACCCTTAAGCTTACCCTTACCCTTACCCTTACCCTTACCCTTACCCTTACCCTTACCCTTACCCTTACCCTTGCTTTTACCCTTAAGCTTACCCTTACCCTTACCCTTACCCTTACCCTTACCCTTGCCTTTACACTTAGGCTTACCCTTACCCTTACCCTTACCCTTACCCTTACCCTTACCCTTACCCTTACCCTTACCCTTACCCTTGCTTTTACCCTTAAGCTTACCCTTACCCTTACCCTTACCCTTACTTTTACCCTAACCCTTACCCTTACCCTTACCCTTACCCTTGCCCTCACCCTTGCTTTTATCCTTAAGCTTACCCTTACCCTTACCCTTACCCTTACCCTTACCCTTGCTTTTACCCTTAAGCTTACCCTTACCCTTACCCTTACCCTTACCCTTACCCTTGCTTTTACCCTTAGGCTTACCCTTACCCTTACCCTTACCCTTACCCTCGCTTTTACCCTTAAGCTTACCCTTACCCTTACCCTTACCCTTACTCTTACCCTTACCCTTACCCTTACCCTTACCCTTGCTTTTACCCTTAGGCTTACCCTTACCTTTACCCTTACCCTTACCCTTACCCTTACCCTTACCCTTACCCTTACCCTTACCCTTACCCTTACCCTTGCTTTTACCCTTAAGCTTACCCTTACCCTTACCCTTACCCTTACCCTTACCCTTACCCTTACCCTTACCCTTACCCTCACCCTTGCTTTTACCCTTAAGCTCACCCTTACCCTTACCCTTACCCTTACCCTTACCCTTACCCTTACCCTTACCCTTACCCTTACCCTTACCCTTACCCTTACCCTTACTCTTACCCTTACCCTTGCTTTTACCCTTAAGCTTACCCTTACCCTTACCCTTACCCTTAAGCTTACCCTTACACTTACCCTTACCCTTACCCTTACCCTTACCCTTACCCTTGCTTTTACCCTTAAGCTTACCCTTACCCTTACCCTTACCCTTACCCTTACCCTTGCTTTTACCCTTAAGCTTACCCTTACCCTTACCCTTACCCTTACCCTTAAGCTTACGCTTACCCTTACCCTTACCCTTACCCTTACCCTTACCCTTACCCTTGCTTTTACCCTTAAGCTTACCCTTACCCTTACCCTTACCCTTACCCTTACCCTTACCCTTACCCTTACCCTTACCCTTACCCTTACCCTTACCCTTACCCTTACCCTTACCCTTACCCTTACCCTTGCTTTTACCCTTAGGCTTACCCTCACCTTTACCCTTACCATTACCCTTACCCTTACCCTTACCCTTACCCTTACCCTTACCCTTGCTTTTACCCTTAAGCTTACCCTTACCCTTACCCTTACCCTTACCCTTACCCTTACCCTTGCTTTTACCCTTAAGCTTACCCTTACCCTTACTCTTACCCCTACCCTTACCCTTACCCTTACCCTTACCCTTACCCTTACCCTTACCCTTGCTTTTACCCTTAAGCTCACCCTTACCCTTACCCTTACCCTTACCCTTACCCTTACCCTTACTCTTACCCTTACCCTTGCTTTTACCCTTAAGCTTACCCTTACCCTTACCCTTACCCTTAAGCTTACCCTTACCCTTACCCTTACCCTTACCCTTACCCTTACCCTTACCCTTGCTTTTACCCTTAAGCTTACCCTTACCCTTACCCTTACCCTTACCCTTACCCTTGCTTTTACCCTTAAGCTTACCCTTACCCTTACCCTTACCCTCACCCTTAAGCTTACGCTTACCCTTACCCTTACCCTTACCCTTACCCTTACCCTTACCATTACCCTTACCCTTGCTTTTACCCTTAAGCTTACCCTTACCCTTACCCTTACCCTTACCCTTACCCTTACCCTTACCCTTACCCTTACACTTGCTTTTACCCTTAGGCTTACCCTTACCTTTACCCTTACCATTACCCTTACCCTTACCCTTACCCTTACCCTTACCCTTACCCTTGCTTTTACCCTTAAGCTTACCCTTACCCTCACCCTTACCCTTACCCTTACCCTTACCCTTATCCTTACCCTTGCTTTTACCCTTAAGCTTACCCTTACCCTTACCCTTACCCTTACCCTTACCCTTACCCTTACCCTCACCCTTGCTTTTACTCTTAGGCTTACCCTTACCTTTACCCTTACCCTTACCCTTACCCTTACCCTCACCCTTACCCTTACCCTTGCTTTTACCCTTAAGCTTACCCTTACCCTTACCCTTACCCTCACCCTTAACCTTGCTTTTACCCTTAAGCTTACCCTTACCCTTACCCTTAACCTTACCCTTACCCTTGCTTTTACCCTTAGGCTTACCCTTACCCTTACCCTTGCTTTTACCCTTAAGCTTACCCTTACCCTTACCCTTACTCTTACCCTTACCCTTACCCTTACCCTTACCCTTACCCTTACCCTTACCCTTACCCTTACCCTTACCCTTGCTTTTACCCTTAGGCTTACCCTTACCTTTACCCTTACCCTAACCCTTACCCTTACCCTTACCCTTACACTTACCCTTGCTTTTACCCTTAAGCTTACCCTTACCCTTACCCTTACCCTTACCCTTACCCTTACCCTTACCCTTACCCTTACCTCTACCCTTACCCTTACCCTTACCCTTGCTTTTACCCTTAAGCTCACCCTTACCCTTACCCTAACCCTTACCCTTACCCTTACCCTTACCCTTACCCTTACCCTTACCCTTACCCTTACCCTTACCCTTACCCTTACCCTTGCTTTTACCCTTAAGCTTACCCTTACCCTTACCCTTACCCTTACCCTTACCCTTACCCTTACCCTTACCCTTACCCTTACCCTTGCTTTTACCCTTAGGCTTACCCTTACCTTTACCCTTACCCTTACCCTTACCCTTACCCTTACCCTTGCTTTTACCCTTAAGCTTACCCTTACCCTTACCCTTACCCTTACCCTTACCCTTACCCTTACCCTTACCCTTACCCTTACCCTTACCCTTACCCTTACCCTTACCCTTACCCTTACCCTTGCTTTTACCCTTAAGCTTACCCTTACCCTTACCCTTACCCTTACCCTTGCCCTTGCTTTTACCCTTAAGCTTACCCTTACCCTTACCCTTACCCTTAAGCTTACCCTTACCCTTACCCTTACCCTTACCCTTACCCTTACCCTTACCCTTACCCTTACCCTTACCCTTACCCTTACCCTTACCCTTGCCCTTACCCTTACCCTTGCTTTTACCCTTAAGCTTACCCTTACCCTTACCCTTACCCTTACCCTTAAGCTTACCCTTACCCTTACCCTTACCCTTACCCTTACCCTTACCCTTAACCTTACCCTTGCTTTTACCCTTAAGCTTACCCTTACCCTTACCCTTACCCTTACCCTTAAGCTTACCCTTACCCTTACCCTTACCCTTACCCTTACCCTTGCTTTTACCCTTAAGCTTACCCTTACCCTTACCCTTACCCTTAAGCTTACCCTTACCCTTACCCTTACCCTTACCCTTACCCTTACCCTTACCCTTACCCTTGCTTTCACCCTTAAGCTTACCCTTACCCTTACCCTTACCCTTACCCTTACCCTTGCTTTTACCCTTAAGCTTACCCTTAACCTTACCCTTACCCTTACCCTTAAGCTTACCCTTACCCTTACCCTTACCCTTACCCTTACCCTTACCCTTACCCTTACCCTTACCCTTACCCTTACCCTTGCTTTTACCCTTAAGCTTACCCTTACCCTTACCCTCACCCTCACCCTTACCCTTACCCTTACCCTTACCCTTGCTTTTACCCTTAGGCTTACCCTTACCTTTACCCTTACCCTTACCCTTACCCTTACCCTTACCCTTACCCTTACCCTTACCCTTGCTTTTACCCTTAAGCTTACCCTTACTCTTACCCTTACCCTTACCCTTACCCTTACCCTTACCCTTACCCTTACCCTTACCCTTGCTTTTACCCTTAAGCTTACCCTTACCCTTACCCTTACCCTTACCCTTACCCTTGCTTTTACCCTTAGGCTTACCCTTACCCTTACCCTTACCCTTACCCTTGCTTTTACCCTTAAGCTTACCCTTACCCTTACCCTTACCCTTACCCTTACCCTTGCTTTTACCCTTAAGCTTACCCTTACCCTTACCCTTACCCTTACCCTTACCCTTACCCTTACCCTTACCCTTACCCTTACCCTCACCCTTGCTTTTACCCTTAAGCTTACCCTTACCCTTACCCTTACCCTTACCCTTACCCTTACCCTTGCTTTTACCCTTAAGCTTACCCTTACCCTTACCCTTACCCTTACCCTTACCCTTGCTTTTACCCTTAGGCTTACCCTTACCCTTACCCTTACCCTTACCCTTACCCTTACCCTTACCCTTACCCTTACCCTTGCTTTTACCCTTAAGCTTACCCTTACCCTTACCCTTACCCTTACTTTTACCCTAACCCTTACCCTTACCCTTACCCTTACCCTTACCCTCACCCTTGCTTTTACCCTTAAGCTTACCCTTACCCTTACCCTTACCCTTACCCTTACCCTTACCCTTGCTTTTACCCTTAAGCTTACCCTTACCCTTACCCTTACCCTTACCCTTACCCTTGCTTTTACCCTTAGGCTTACCCTTACCCTTACCCTTACCCTTACCCTCGCTTTTACCCTTAAGCTTACCCTTACCCTTACCCTTACCCTTACTCTTACCCTTACCCTTACCCTTACCCTTGCCCTTGCTTTTACCCTTAGGCTTACCCTTACCTTTACCCTTACCCTTACCCTTACCCTCACCCTTACCCTTACCCTTACCCTTACCCTTACCCTTACCCTTGCTTTTACCCTTAAGCTTACCCTTACCCTTACCCTTACCCTTACCCTTACCCTTACCCTTACCCTTACCCTTACCCTTACCCTTACCCTTGCTTTTACCCTTAAGCTCACCCTTACCCTTACCCTTACCCTTACCCTTACCCTTACCCTTACCCTTACCCTTACCCTTACTCTTACCCTTACCCTTGCTTTTACCCTTAAGCTTACCCTTACCCTTACCCTTACCCTTAAGCTTACCCTTACACTTACCCTTACCCTTACCCTTACCCTTACCCTTACCCTTACCCTTGCTTTTACCCTTAAGCTTACCCTTACCCTTACCCTTACCCTTACCCTTACCCTTGCTTTTACCCTTAAGCTTACCCTTACCCTTACCCTTACCCTTACCCTTAAGCTTACGCTTACCCTTACCCTTACCCTTACCCTTACCCTTACCCTTACCCTTGCTTTTACCCTTAAGCTTACCCTTACCCTTACCCTTACCCTTACCCTTACCCTTACCCTTACCCTTACCCTTACCCTTACCCTTACCCTTACCCTTACCCTTACCCTTACCCTTACCCTTACCCTTACCCTTACCCTTACCCTTACCCTTACCCTTACCCTTACCCTTACCCTTACCCTTGCTTTTACCCTTAGGCTTACCCTCACCTTTACCCTTACCATTACCCTTACCCTTACCCTTACCCTTACCCTTACCCTTACCCTTGCTTTTACCCTTAAGCTTACCCTTACCCTTACCCTTACCCTTACCCTTACCCTTGCTTTTACCCTTAAGCTTACCCTTACCCTTACTCTTACCCCTACCCTTACCCTTACCCTTACCCTTACCCTTACCCTTACCCTTACCCTTACCCTTGCTTTTACCCTTAAGCTCACCCTTACCCTTACCCTTACCCTTACCCTTACCCTTACCCTTACCCTTACTCTTACCCTTACCCTTGCTTTTACCCTTAAGCTTACCCTTACCCTTACCCTTACCCTTAAGCTTACCCTTACCCTTACCCTTACCCTTACCCTTACCCTTACCCTTGCTTTTACCCTTAAGCTTACCCTTACCCTTACCCTTACCCTTACCCTTACCCTTGCTTTTACCCTTAAGCTTACCCTTACCCTTACCCTTACCCTTACCCTTAAGCTTACGCTTACCCTTACCCTTACCCTTACCCTTACCCTTACCCTTACCCTTACCCTTACCCTTACCCTTGCTTTTACCCTTAAGCTTACCCTCACCCTTACCCTTACCCTTACCCTTACCCTTACCCTTACCCTTACCCTTACCCTTACCCTTACCCTTACACTTGCTTTTACCCTTAGGCTTACCCTTACCTTTACCCTTACCATTACCCTTACCCTTACCCTTACCCTTACCCTTACCCTTACCCTTGCTTTTACCCTTAAGCTTACCCTTACCCTTACCCTTACCCTTACCCTTACCCTTGCTTTTACCCTTAAGCTTACCCTTACCCTTACCCTTACCCTTACCCTTACCCTTACCCTTACCCTTACCCTTACCCTTACCCTTACCCTTACCCTTACCCTTACCCTTACCCTTACCCTTACCCTTGCTTTTACCCTTAAGCTTACCCTTACCCTTACCCTTACCCTTACCCTTACCCTTACCCTTGCTTTTACCCTTAAGCTTACCCTTACCCTTACTCTTACCCCTACCCTTACCCTTACCCTTACCCTTACCCTTACCCTTACCCTTACCCTTGCTTTTACCCTTAGGCTTACCCTCACCTTTACCCTTACCCTTAACCTTACCCTTACCCTTACCCTTACCCTTACCCTTGCTTTTACCCTTAAGCTTACCCTTACCCTTACCCTTACCCTTACCCTTAGCCTTACCCTTACCCTTGCTTTTACCCTTAAGCTTACCCTTACCCTTACCCTTACCCTTACCCTTACCCTTGCTTTTACCCTTAGGCTTATCCTTACCCTTACTCTTACCCTTACCCTTAAGCTTACCCTTACCCTTACCCTTACCCTTACCCTTACCCTTACCCTTACCCTTACCCTTACCCTTGCTTTTACCCTTAAGCTTACCCCTACCCTTACCCTTACCCTTACCCTTACCCTTACCCTTACCCTTACCCTTACCCTTACCCTTACTTAGGGTAAGGGTAAGGGTAAGCTTAAGGGTAAAAGCAAGGGTAAGGGTAAGGGTAAGGGTAAGGGTAAGGGTAAGGGTAAGGGTAAGGGTAAGGGTAAGGGTAAGGGTAAGGGTAAGCTTAAGGGTAAGGGTGAGGGTAAGGGTAAGGGTAAGCTTAAGGGTAAAAGCAAGGGTAAGGGTAAGGGTAAGGGTAAGGGTAAGGGTAAGCTTAAGGGTAAGGGCAAGGGTAAGGGTAAGGGTAAGCTTAAGGGTAAAAGCAAGGGTAAGGTTAAGGGTAAGGGTAAGGGTAAGGGTAAGGGTAAGGGTAAGCTTAAGGGTAAGGGTAAGGGTAAGGGTAAGGGTAAGCTTAAGGGTAAAAGCAAGGGTAAGGGTAAGGGTAAGGGTAAGGGTAAGGGTAAGGGTAAGGGTAAGGGTAAGGGTAAGGGTAAGGGTAAGGGTAAGGGTAAGGGTAAGGGTAAGGGTAAGGGTAAGGGTAAGGGTAAGCTTAAGGGTAAGCTTAAGGGTAAGGGTAAGGGTAAGGGTAAGCTTAAGGGTAAAAGCAAGGGTAAGGGTAAGGGTAAGGGTAAGGGTAAGGGAACCCTTGCTTTTACCCTTAAGCTTACCCTTACCCTTACCCTTACCCTTACCCTTACCCTTACCCTTACCCTTACCCTTACCCTTACCCTTACCCTTACCCTTACCCTTACCCTTACCCTCACCCTTACCCTTACCCTTACCCTTACCCTTGCTTTTACCCTTAGGCTTACCCTCACCTTTACCCTTACCATTACCCTTACCCTTACCCTTACCCTTACCCTTACCCTTACCCTTGCTTTTACCCTTAAGCTTACCCTTACCCTTACCCTTACCCTTACCCTTACCCTTGCTTTTACCCTTAAGCTTACCCTTACCCTTACTCTTACCCCTACCCTTACCCTTACCCTTACCCTTACCCTTACCCTTACCCTTACCCTTGCTTTTACCCTTAAGCTCACCCTTACCCTTACCCTTACCCTTACCCTTACCCTTACCCTTACCCTTACTCTTACCCTTACCCTTGCTTTTACCCTTAAGCTTACCCTTACCCTTACCCTTACCCTTAAGCTTACCCTTACCCTTACCCTTACCCTTACCCTTACCCTTACCCTTGCTTTTACCCTTAAGCTTACCCTTACCCTTACCCTTACCCTTACCCTTACCCTTGCTTTTACCCTTAAGCTTACCCTTACCCTTACCCTTACCCTTACCCTTAAGCTTACGCTTACCCTTACCCTTACCCTTACCCTTACCCTTACCCTTACCCTTACCCTTACCCTTACCCTTACCCTTGCTTTTACCCTTAAGCTTACCCTTACCCTTACCCTTACCCTTACCCTTACCCTTACCCTTACCCTTACCCTTACCCTTACCCTTACCCTTACACTTGCTTTTACCCTTAGGCTTACCCTTACCTTTACCCTTACCATTACCCTTACCCTTACCCTTACCCTTACCCTTACCCTTACCCTTGCTTTTACCCTTAAGCTTACCCTTACCCTTACCCTTACCCTTACCCTTACCCTTGCTTTTACCCTTAAGCTTACCCTTACCCTTACCCTTACCCTTACCCTTACCCTTACCCTTACCCTTACCCTTACCCTTACCCTTACCCTTACCCTTACCCTTACCCTTACCCTTACCCTTACCCTTACCCTTACCCTTACCCTTGCTTTTACCCTTAAGCTTACCCTTACCCTTACCCTTACCCTTGCTTTTACCCTTAAGCTTACCCTTACCCTTACTCTTACCCCTACCCTTACCCTTACCCTTACCCTTACCCTTACCCTTACCCTTACCCTTGCTTTTACCCTTAGGCTTACCCTCACCTTTACCCTTACCCTTAACCTTACCCTTACCCTTACCCTTACCCTTACCCTTGCTTTTACCCTTAAGCTTACCCTTACCCTTACCCTTACCCTTACCCTTACCCTTAGCCTTACCCTTACCCTTGCTTTTACCCTTAAGCTTACCCTTACCCTTACCCTTACCCTTACCCTTACCCTTGCTTTTACCCTTAGGCTTACCCTTACCCTTACTCTTACCCTTACCCTTAAGCTTACCCTTACCCTTACCCTTACCCTTACCCTTACCCTTACCCTTACCCTTACCCTTACCCTTACCCTTACCCTTGCTTTTACCCTTAAGCTTACCCCTACCCTTACCCTTACCCTTACCCTTACCCTTACCCTTACCCTTACCCTTACCCTTACCCTTACTTAGGGTAAGGGTAAGGGTAAGCTTAAGGGTAAAAGCAAGGGTAAGGGTAAGGGTAAGGGTAAGGGTAAGGGTAAGGCTAAGGGTAAGGGTAAGGGTAAGGGTAAGGGTAAGGGTAAGGGTAAGGGTAAGGGTAAGGGTAAGCTTAAGGGTAAGGGTGAGGGTAAGGGTAAGGGTAAGCTTAAGGGTAAAAGCAAGGGTAAGGGTAAGGGTAAGGGTAAGGGTAAGGGTAAGCTTAAGGGTAAGGGTAAGGGTAAGGGTAAGGGTAAGCTTAAGGGTAAAAGCAAGGGTAAGGTTAAGGGTAAGGGTAAGGGTAAGGGTAAGGGTAAGGGTAAGCTTAAGGGTAAGGGTAAGGGTAAGGGTAAGGGTAAGCTTAAGGGTAAAAGCAAGGGTAAGGGTAAGGGTAAGGGTAAGGGTAAGGGTAAGGGTAAGGGTAAGGGTAAGGGTAAGGGTAAGGGTAAGGGTAAGGGTAAGGGTAAGGGTAAGGGTAAGGGTAAGGGTAAGGGTAAGCTTAAGGGTAAGCTTAAGGGTAAGGGTAAGGGTAAGGGTAAGCTTAAGGGTAAAAGCAAGGGTAAGGGTAAGGGTAAGGGTAAGGGTAAGGGAAAGCTTAAGGGTAAAAGCAAGGGTAAGGGTAAGGGTAAGGGTAAGGGTAAGGGTAAGGGTAAGGGTAAGGGTAAGGGTAAGGGTAAGGGTAAGGGTAAGCTTAAGGGTAAGGGTAAGGGTAAGGGTAAGCTTAAGGGTAAAAGCAAGGGTAAGGGTTAGGGTAAGGGTAAGGGTAAAGGTAAGGGTAAGCCTAAGGGTAAAAGCAAGGGTAAGGGTAAGGGTAAGGGTAAGGGTAGGGGTAAGGGTAAGGGTAAGGGTAAGGGTAAGGGTAAGGGTAAGGGTAAGCTTAAGGGTAAAAGCAAGGGTAAGGGTAAGGGTAAGGGTAAGGGTAAGGGTAAGGGTAAGGGTAAGGGTAAGGGTAAGGGTAAGGGTAAGCTTAAGGGTAAAAGCAAGGGTAAGGGTAAGGGTAAGGGTAAGAGTAAGGGTAAGGGTAAGGGTAAGGGTAAGGGTAAGGGTAAGGGTAAGGGTAAGCTTAAGGGTAAAAGCAAGGGTAAGGGTAAGGGTAAGGGTAAGGGTAAGGGTTAGGGTAAGGGTAAAGGTAAGGGTAAGCCTAAGGGTAAAAGCAAGGGTAAGGGTAAGGGTAAGGGTAAGGGTAAGGGTAAGGGTAAGGGTAAGGGTAAGGGTAAGGGTAAGAGTAAGGGTAAGGGTAAGGGTAAGCTTAAGGGTAAAAGCAAGGGTAAGGGTAAGGGTAAGGGTAAGGGTAAGCCTAAGGGTAAAAGCAAGGGTAAGGGTAAGGTTAAGGGTAAGGGTAAGGGTAAGCTTAAGGGTAAAAGCAAGGGTAAGGGTAAGGGTAAGGGTAAGGGTAAGGGTAAGCTTAAGGGTAAAAGCAAGGGTAAGGGTAAGGGTGAGGGTAAGGGTAAGGGTAAGGGTAAGGGTAAAGGTAAGGGTAAGCCTAAGAGTAAAAGCAAGGGTAAGGGTAAGGGTAAGGGTAAGGGTAAGGGTAAGGGTAAGAGTAAGGGTAAGGGTAAGGGTAAAAGCAAGGGTAAGGATAAGGGTAAGGGTAAGGGTAAGGGTAAGGGTAAGGGTAAGGGTAAGGGTAAGGGTAAGGGTAAGGGTAAGGGTAAGGGTAAGCTTAAGGGTAAAAGCAAGGGTAAGGGTAAGGGTAAGGGTAAGGGTAAGGGTAAGGGTAAGGGTAAGGGTAAGGGTAAGGGTAAGGGTAAGGGTAAGCTTAAGGGTAAAAGCAAGGGTAAGGGTAAGGGTAAGGGTAAGGGTAAGGGTAAGGGTAAGGGTAAGCTTAAGGGTAAAAGCAAGGGTAAGGGTAAGGGTAAGGGTAAGGGTAAGGGTAAGGGTAAAGGTAAGGGTAAGCCTAAGGGTAAAAGCAAGGGTAAGGGTAAGGGTAAGGGTAAGGGTAAGGGTAAGGGTAAGGGTAAGGGTGAGGGTAAGGGTAAGGGTAAGGGTAAGCTTAAGGGTATAAGCAAGGGTAAGGGTAAGGGTAAGGGTGAGGGTAAGGGTAAGGGTAAGGGTAAGGGTAAGGGTAAGGGTAAGCTTAAGGATAAAAGCAAGGGTAAGGGTAAGGGTAAGGGTAAGGGTAAGGGTAAGGGTAAGGGTAAGGGTAAGGGTAAGCTTAAGGGTAAAAGCAAGGGTAAGGGTAAGGGTAAGGGTAAGGGTAAGGGTAAGGGTAAGGGTAAGGGTAAGGGTAAGGGTAAGGGTAAGGGTAAGGGTAAAGGTAAGGTTAAGCCTAAGGGTAAAAGCAAGGGTAAGGGTAAGGGTAAGGGTAAGGGTAAGGGTAAGGGTAAGGGTAAGGGTAAGGGTAAGGGTAAGGGTAAGGGTAAGGGTAAGGGTAAGGGTAAGGGTAAGGGTAAGGGTAAGGGTAAGGGTAAGGGTAAGGGTAAGGGTAAGGGTAAGCTTAAGGGTAAAAGCAAGGGTAAGGGTAAGGGTAAGGGTAAGGGTAAGCCTAAGGGTAAAAGCAAGGGTAAGGGTAAGGGTAAGGGTAAGGGTAAGGGTAAGGGTAAGCTTAAGGGTAAAAGCAAGGGTAAGGGTAAGGGTAAGGGTAAGGGTAAGGGTAAGGGTAAGTGTAAGCTTAAGGGTAAAAGCAAGGGTAAGGGTAAGGGTAAGGGTAAGGGTAAGGGTAAGGGTAAGGGTAAGGGTAAGGGTAAGGGTAAGGGTAAGGGTAAGGGTAAAGGTAAGGGTAAGCCTAAGGGTCAAAGCAGGGGTAAGGGTAAGGGTAAGGGTAAGGTAAGGGTAAGGGTAAGGGTAAGGGTAAGGGTAAGCTTAAGGGTAAAAGCAAGGGTAAGGGTAAGGGTAAGGTTAAGGGTAAGGGTAAGGGTAAGGGTAAGGGTAAGGGTAAGGGTAAGGGTAAGCTTAAGGGTAAGGGTAAGGGTAAGGGTAAGGGTAAGCCTAAGGGTAAAAGCAAGGGTAAGTGTAAGGGTAAGGGTTAGGGTAAGGGTAAGCTTACCCTTACCCTTACCCTTACCCTTACCCTTACCCTTGCTTTTACCCTTAAGCTTACCCTTACCCTTACCCTTACCCTTACCCTTACCCTTACCCTTACCCTTATCCTTACCCTTGCTTTTACCCTTAAGCTTACCCTTACCCTTACCCTTACCCTTACCCTTACCCTTACCCTTACCCTTACCCTTACCCTAACCCTTGCTTTTACTCTTAGGCTTACCCTTACCTTTACCCTTACCCTTACCCTTACCCTTACCCTCACCCTTACCCTTACCCTTACCCTTGCTTTTACCCTTAAGCTTACCCTTACCCTTACCCTTAACCTTACCCTTACCCTTGCTTTTACCCTTAGGCTTACCCTTACCCTTACCCTTACCCTTACCCTTGCTTTTACCCTTAAGCTTACCCTTACCCTTACCCTTACTCTTACCCTTACCCTTACCCTTACCCTTACCCTTACCCTTACCCTTACCCTTACCCTTACCCTTACCCTTACCCTTACCCTTACCCTTACCCTTACCCTTACCCTTACCCTTACCCTTGCTTTTACCCTTAGGCTTACCCTTACCTTTACCCTTACCCTAACCCTTACCCTTACCCTTACCCTTGCTTTTACTCTTAGGCTTACCCTTACCTTTACCCTTACCCTTACCCTTACCCTTACCCTCACCCTTACCCTTACCCTTGCTTTTACCCTTAAGCTTACCCTTACCCTTACCCTTACCCTTACCCTTACCCTTGCTTTTACCCTTAAGCTTACCCTTACCCTTACCCTTAACCTTACCCTTACCCTTGCTTTTACCCTTAGACTTACCCTTACCCTTACCCTTACCCTTACCCTTGCTTTTACCCTTAAGCTTACCCTTACCCTTACCCTTACTCTTACCCTTACTCTTACCCTTACCCTTACCCTTACCCTTACCCTTACCCTTACCCTTACCCTTGCTTTTACCCTTAAGCTTACCCTTACCCTTACCCTTACCCTTACCCTTACCCTTACCCTTGCTTTTACCCTTAAGCTTACCCTTACCCTTACCCTTACCCTTACCCTTACCCTTGCTTTTACCCTTAGGCTTACCCTTACCCTTACCCTTACCCTTACCCTTGCTTTTACCCTTAAGCTTACCCTTACCCTTACCCTTACCCTTACCCTTACCCTTACCCTTACCCTTACCCTTACCCTTACCCTTGCTTTTACCCTTAAGCTTACCCCTACCCTTACCCTTACCCTTACCCTTACCCTTACCCTTACCCTTACCCTTACCCTTACCCTTACTTAGGGTAAGGGTAAGGGTAAGCTTAAGGGTAAAAGCAAGGGTAAGGGTAAGGGTAAGGGTAAGGGTAAGGGTAAGGGTGAGGGTAAGGGTAAGGGTAAGGGTAAGGGTAAGCTTAAGGGTAAGGGTGAGGGTAAGGGTAAGGGTAAGCTTAAGGGTAAAAGCAAGGGTAAGGGTAAGGGTAAGGGTAAGGGTAAGGGTAAGCTTAAGGGTAAGGGTAAGGGTAAGGGTAAGGGTAAGCTTAAGGGTAAAAGCAAGGGTAAGGTTAAGGGTAAGGGTAAGGGTAAGGGTAAGGGTAAGGGTAAGCTTAAGGGTAAGGGTAAGGGTAAGGGTAAGGGTAAGCTTAAGGGTAAAAGCAAGGGTAAGGGTAAGGGTAAGGGTAAGGGTAAGGGTAAGGGTAAGGGTAAGGGTAAGGGTAAGGGTAAGGGTAAGGGTAAGGGTAAGGGTAAGGGTAAGGGTAAGGGTAAGCTTAAGGGTAAGCTTAAGGGTAAGGGTAAGGGTAAGGGTAAGCTTAAGGGTAAAAGCAAGGGTAAGGGTAAGGGTAAGGGTAAGGGTAAGGGAAAGCTTAAGGGTAAAAGCAAGGGTAAGGGTAAGGGTAAGGGTAAGGGTAAGGGTAAGGGTAAGGGTAAGGGTAAGGGTAAGGGTAAGGGTAAGGGTAAGCTTAAGGGTAAGGGTAAGGGTAAGGGTAAGCTTAAGGGTAAAAGCAAGGGTAAGGGTTAGGGTAAGGGTAAGGGTAAAGGTAAGGGTAAGCCTAAGGGTAAAAGCAAGGGTAAGGGTAAGGGTAAGGGTAAGGGTAAGGGTAAGGGTAAGGGTAAGGGTAAGGGTAAGGGTAAGGGTAAGGGTAAGGGTAAGCTTAAGGGTAAAAGCAAGGGTAAGGGTAAGGGTAAGGGTAAGGGTAAGGGTAAGGGTAAGGGTAAGGGTAAGGGTAAGGGTAAGGGTAAGCTTAAGGGTAAAAGCAAGGGTAAGGGTAAGGGTAAGGGTAAGAGTAAGGGTAAGGGTAAGGGTAAGGGTAAGGGTAAGGGTAAGGGTAAGGGTAAGCTTAAGGGTAAAAGCAAGGGTAAGGGTAAGGGTAAGGGTAAGGGTAAGGGTTAGGGTAAGGGTAAAGGTAAGGGTAAGCCTAAGGGTAAAAGCAAGGGTAAGGGTAAGGGTAAGGGTAAGGGTAAGGTTAAGGGTAAGGGTAAGGGTAAGGGTAAGGGTAAGGGTAAGAGTAAGGGTAAGGGTAAGGGTAAGCTTAAGGGTAAAAGCAAGGGTAAGGGTAAGGGTAAGGGTAAGCCTAAGGGTAAAAGCAAGGGTAAGGGTAAGGTTAAGGGTAAGGGTAAGGGTAAGCTTAAGGGTAAAAGCAAGGGTAAGGGTAAGGGTAAGGGTAAGGGTAAGGGTAAGCTTAAGGGTAAAAGCAAGGGTAAGGGTAAGGGTGAGGGTAAGGGTAAGGGTAAGGGTAAGGGTAAAGGTAAGGGTGAGCCTAAGAGTAAAAGCAAGGGTAAGGGTAAGGGTAAGGGTAAGGGTAAGGGTAAGGGTAAGGGTAAGAGTAAGGGTAAGGGTAAGGGTAAAAGCAAGGGTAAGGATAAGGGTAAGGGTAAGGGTAAGGGTAAGGGTAAGGGTAAGGGTAAGGGTAAGGGTAAGGGTAAGGGTAAGGGTAAGGGTAAGGGTAAGGGTAAGCTTAAGGGTAAAAGCAAGGGTAAGGGTAAGGGTAAGGGTAAGGGTAAGGGTAAGGGTAAGGGTAAGGGTAAGGGTAAGGGTAAGGGTAAGCTTAAGGGTAAAAGCAAGGGTAAGGGTAAGGGTAAGGGTAAGGGTAAGGGTAAGGGTAAGGGTAAGCTTAAGGGTAAAAGCAAGGGTAAGGGTAAGGGTAAGGGTAAGGGTAAGGGTAAGGGTAAAGGTAAGGGTAAGCCTAAGGGTAAAAGCAAGGGTAAGGGTAAGGGTAAGGGTAAGGGTAAGGGTAAGGGTAAGGGTAAGGGTGAGGGTAAGGGTAAGGGTAAGGGTAAGCTTAAGGGTATAAGCAAGGGTAAGGGTAAGGGTAAGGGTGAGGGTAAGGGTAAGGGTAAGGGTAAGGGTAAGGGTAAGCTTAAGGGTAAAAGCAAGGGTAAGGGTAAGGGTAAGGGTAAGGGTAAGGGTAAGGGTAAGGGTAAGCTTAAGGGTAAAAGCAAGGGTAAGGGTAAGGGTAAGGGTAAGGGTAAGGGTAAGGGTAAGGGTAAGGGTAAGGGTAAGGGTAAGGGTAAAGGTAAGGTTAAGCCTAAGGGTAAAAGCAAGGGTAAGGGTAAGGGTAAGGGTAAGGGTAAGGGTAAGGGTAAGGGTAAGGGTAAGGGTAAGGGTAAGGGTAAGGGTAAGGGTAAGGGTAAGGGTAAGGGTAAGGGTAAGGGTAAGGGTAAGGGTAAGGGTAAGGGTAAGGGTAAGGGTAAGCTTAAGGGTAAAAGCAAGGGTAAGGGTAAGGGTAAGGGTAAGGGTAAGCCTAAGGGTAAAAGCAAGGGTAAGGGTAAGGGTAAGGGTAAGGGTAAGGGTAAGCTTAAGAGTAAAAGCAAGGGTAAGGGTAAGGGTAAGGGTAAGGGTAAGGGTAAGGGTAAGGGTAAGCTTAAGGGTAAAAGCAAGGGTAAGGGTAAGGGTAAGGGTAAGGGTAAGGGTAAGGGTAAGGGTAAGGGTAAGGGTAAGGGTAAGGGTAAGGGTAAGGGTAAGGGTAAGGGTAAAGGTAAGGGTAAGCCTAAGGGTCAAAGCAAGGGTAAGGGTAAGGGTAAGGGTAAGGGTAAGGGTAAGGGTAAGGGTAAGCTTAAGGGTAAAAGCAAGGGTAAGGGTAAGGGTAAGGTTAAGGGTAAGGGTAAGGGTAAGGGTAAGGGTAAGGGTAAGGGTAAGGGTAAGCTTAAGGGTAAGGGTAAGGGTAAGGGTAAGGGTAAGCCTAAGGGTAAAAGCAAGGGTAAGTGTAAGGGTAAGGGTTAGGGTAAGGGTAAGCTTACCCTTACCCTTACCCTTACCCTTACCCTTGCTTTTACCCTTAAGCTTACCCTTACCCTTACCCTTACCCTTACCCTTACCCTTACCCTTACCCTTACCCATATCCTTACCCTTGCTTTTACCCTTAAGCTTACCCTTACCCTTACCCTTACCCTTACCCTTACCCTTACCCTTACCCTTACCCTTACCCTTACCCTAACCCTTGCTTTTACTCTTAGGCTTACCCTTACCTTTACCCTTACCCTTACCCTTACCCTTACCCTCACCCTTACCCTTACCCTTACCCTTGCTTTTACCCTTAAGCTTACCCTTACCCTTACCCTTAACCTTACCCTTACCCTTGCTTTTACCCTTAGGCTTACCCTTACCCTTACCCTTACCCTTACCCTTGCTTTTACCCTTAAGCTTACCCTTACCCTTACCCTTACTCTTACCCTTACCCTTACCCTTACCCTTACCCTTACCCTTACCCTTACCCTTACCCTTACCCTTACCCTTACCCTTACCCTTACCCTTGCTTTTACCCTTAGGCTTACCCTTACCTTTACCCTTACCCTAACCCTTACCCTTACCCTTACCCTTGCTTTTACTCTTAGGCTTACCCTTACCTTTACCCTTACCCTTACCCTTACCCTTACCCTCACCCTTACCCTTACCCTTGCTTTTACCCTTAAGCTTACCCTTACCCTTACCCTTACCCTTACCCTTACCCTTGCTTTTACCCTTAAGCTTACCCTTACCCTTACCCTTAACCTTACCCTTACCCTTGCTTTTACCCTTAGACTTACCCTTACCCTTACCCTTACCCTTACCCTTGCTTTTACCCTTAAGCTTACCCTTACCCTTACCCTTACTCTTACCCTTACTCTTACCCTTACCCTTACCCTTACCCTTACCCTTACCCTTACCCTTACCCTTACCCTTGCTTTTACCCTTAAGCTTACCCTTACCCTTACCCTTACCCTTACCCTTACCCTTACCCTTGCTTTTACCCTTAAGCTTACCCTTACCCTTACCCTTACCCTTACCCTTACCCTTGCTTTTACCCTTAGGCTTACCCTTACCCTTACCCTTACCCTTACCCTTGCTTTTACCCTTAAGCTTACCCTTACCCTTACCCTTACCCTTACCCTTACCCTTACCCTTACCCTTACCCTTACCCTTACCCTTACCCTTACCCTTACCCTTGCTTTTACCCTTAAGCTCACCCTTACCCTTACCCTTACCCTTACCCTTACCCTTACCCTTACCCTTACCCTTACCCTTACCCTTGCTTTTACCCTTGAGCTTACCCTTACCCTTACCCTTACCCTTACCCTTACCCTTACCCTTACCCTTACCCTTACCCTTACCCTTACCCTTACCCTTGCTTTTACCCTTAGGCTTACCCTCACCTTTACCCTTACCCTTACCCTTACCCTTGCTTTTACCCTTAAGCTTACCCTTACCCTTACCCTTACCCTTAAGCTTACCCTTACCCTTACCCTTACCCTTACCCTTACCCTTACCCTTACCCTTACCCTTACCCTTACCCTTACCCTCACCCTTGCTTTTACCCTTAAGCTTACCCTTACCCTTACCCTTACCCTTACCCTTACCCTTGCTTTTACCCTTAAGCTTACCCTTACCCTTACCCTTACCCTTAAGCTTACCCTTACCCTTACCCTTACCCTTACCCTTACCCTTATCCTTACCCTTACCCTTACCCTTACCCTTACCCTTACCCTTGCTTTTACCCTTAAGCTTACCCTTACCCTTACCCTTACCCTTACCCTTAAGCTTACCCTTACCCTTACCCTTACCCTTACCCTTAACCTTACCCTTGCTTTTACCCTTAAGGTTACCCTTACCCTTACCCTTACCCTTACCCTTAAGCTTACCCTTACCCTTACCCTTACCCTGACCCTTACCCTTGCTTTTACCCTTAAGCTTACCCTTACCCTTACCCTTACCCTTACCCTTAAGCTTACCCTTACCCTTACCCTTACCCTTACCCTTACCCTTACCCTTACCCTTACCCTTGCTTTTACCCTTAAGCTTACCCTTACCCTTACCCTAAGTAAGGGTAAGGGTAAGGGTAAGGGTAAGGGTAAGGGTAAGGGTAAGGGTAATGGTAAGGGTAAGGGTAAGGGTAAGGGTAAGGGTAAGGGTAAGGGTAAGGGTAAGGGTAAGCTTAAGGGTAAAAGCAAGGGTAAGGGTTACCCTTACCCTTACCCTTATCCTTACCCTTGCTTTTACCCTTAAGCTTACCCTTACCCTTACCCTTACCCTTACCCTTACCCTTACCCTTACCCTTACCCTTACCCTTACCCTCACCCTTGCTTTTACTCTTAGGCTTACCCTTACCTTTACCCTTACCCTTACCCTTACCCTTACCCTCACCCTTACCCTTACCCTTGCTTTTACCCTTAAGCTTACCCTTACCCTTACCCTTACCCTCACCCTTACCCTTGCTTTTACCCTTAAGCTTACCCTTACCCTTACCCTTAACCTTACCCTTACCCTTGCTTTTACCCTTAGGCTTACCCTTACCCTTACCCTTGCTTTTACCCTTAAGCTTACCTTACCCTTACCTTAAGGGTAAGGGTAAGGGTAAGGGTAAGCCTAAGGGTAAAAGCAAGGGTAAGGGTAAGGGTAAGGGTAAGGGTAAGGGTAAGCTTAAGGGTAAAAGCAAGGGTAAGGGTAAGGGTAAGGGTAAGGGTAAGGGTAAGGGTAAGGGTAAGCTTAAGGGTAAAAGCAAGGGTAAGGGTAAGGGTAAGGGTAAGGGTAAGGGTAAGGGTAAGGGTAAGGGTAAGGGTAAGGGTAAGGGTAAGGGTAAGGGTAAGGGTAAGGGTAAAGGTAAGGGTAAGCCTAAGGGTCAAAGCAAGGATAAGGGTAAGGGTAAGGGTAAGGGTAAGGGTAAGGGTAAGGGTAAGGGTAAGGGTAAGCTTAAGGGTAAAAGCAAGGGTAAGGGTAAGGGTAAGGTTAAGGGTAAGGGTAAGGGTAAGGGTAAGGGTAAGGGTAAGGGTAAGGGTAAGGGTAAGCTTAAGGGTAAGGGTAAGGGTAAGGGTAAGGGTAAGCCTAAGGGTAAAAGCAAGGGTAAGTGTAAGGGTAAGGGTTAGGGTAAGGGTAAGCTTACCCTTACCCTTACCCTCACCCTTACCCTTACCCTTGCTTTTACCCTTAAGCTTACCCTTACCCTTACCCTTACCCTTACCCTTACCCTTACCCTTACCCTTATCCTTACCCTTGCTTTTACCCTTAAGCTTACCCTTACCCTTACCCTTACCCTTACCCTTACCCTTACCCTTACCCTTACCCTTACCCTTACCCTTACCCTAACCCTTGCTTTTACTCTTAGGCTTACCCTTACCTTTACCCTTACCCTTACCCTTACCCTTACCCTCACCCTTACCCTTACCCTTACCCTTGCTTTTACCCTTAAGCTTACCCTTACCCTTACCCTTAACCTTACCCTTACCCTTGCTTTTACCCTAAGGCTTACCCTTACCCTTACCCTTACCCTTACCCTTGCTTTTACCCTTAAGCTTACCCTTACCCTTACCCTTACTCTTACTCTTACCCTTACCCTTACCCTTACCCTTACCCTTACCCTTACCCTTACCCTTACCCTTACCCTTACCCTTACCCTTACCCTTGCTTTTACCCTTAGGCTTACCCTTACCTTTACCCTTACCCTAACCCTTACCCTTACCCTTACCCTTGCTTTTACTCTTAGGCTTACCCTTACCTTTACCCTTACCCTTACCCTTACCCTTACCCTCACCCTTACCCTTACCCTTGCTTTTACCCTTAAGCTTACCCTTACCCTTACCCTTACCCTTACCCTTACCCTTGCTTTTACCCTTAAGCTTACCCTTACCCTTACCCTTAACCTTACCCTTACCCTTGCTTTTACCCTTAGACTTACCCTTACCCTTACCCTTACCCTTACCCTTGCTTTTACCCTTAAGCTTACCCTTACCCTTACCCTTACTCTTACCCTTACTCTTACCCTTACCCTTACCCTTACCCTTACCCTTACCCTTACCCTTACCCTTGCTTTTACCCTTAAGCTTACCCTTACCCTTACCCTTACCCTTACCCTTACCCTTACCCTTGCTTTTACCCTTAAGCTTACCCTTACCCTTACCCTTACCCTTACCCTTACCCTTGCTTTTACCCTTAGGCTTACCCTTACCCTTACCCTTACCCTTACCCTTGCTTTTACCCTTAAGCTTACCCTTACCCTTACCCTTACCCTTACCCTTACCCTTACCCTTACCCTTACCCTTACCCTTACCCTTACCCTTACCCTTGCTTTTACCCTTAAGATCACCCTTACCCTTACCCTTACCCTTACCCTTACCCTTACCCTTACCCTTACCCTTACCCTTACCCTTGCTTTTACCCTTAAGCTTACCCTTACCCTTACCCTTACCCTTACCCTTACCCTTACCCTTACCCTTACCCTTACCCTTACCCTTACCCTTGCTTTTACCCTTAGGCTTACCCTTACCTTTACCCTTACCCTTACCCTTACCCTTACCCTTACCCTTGCTTTTACCCTTAAGCTTACCCTTACCCTTACCCTTACCCTTAAGCTTACCCTTACCCTTACCCTTACCCTTACCCTTACCCTTACCCTTACCCTTACCCTTACCCTTACCCTTACCCTTGCTTTTACCCTTAAGCTTACCCTTACCCTTACCCTTACCCTTGCCCTTACCCTTGCTTTTACCCTTAAGCTTACCCTTACCCTTACCCTTACCCTTAAGCTTACCCTTACCCTTACCCTTACCCTTACCCTTACCCTTATCCTTACCCTTACCCTTACCCTTACCCTTACCCTTACCCTTGCTTTTACCCTTAAGCTTACCCTTACCCTTACCCTTACCCTTACCCTTAAGCTTACCCTTACCCTTACCCTTACCCTTACCCTTACCCTTAACCTTACCCTTGCTTTTACCCTTAAGCTTACCCTTACCCTTACCCTTACCCTTACCCTTAAGCTTACCCTTACCCTTACCCTTACCCTGACCCTTACCCTTGCTTTTACCCTTAAGCTTACCCTTACCCTTACCCTTACCCTTACCCTTAAGCTTACCCTTACCCTTACCCTTACCCTTACCCTTACCCTTACCCTTACCCTTGCTTTTACCCTTAAGCTTACCCTTACCCTTACCCTAAGTAAGGGTAAGGGTAAGGGTAAGGGTAAGGGTAAGGGTAAGGGTAAGGGTAAGGGTAAGGGTAAGGGTAAGGGTAAGGGTAAGGGTAAGGGTAAGGGTAAGCTTAAGGGTAAAAGCAAGGGTAAGGGTTACCCTTACCCTTACCCTTATCCTTACCCTTGCTTTTACCCTTAAGCTTACCCTTACCCTTACCCTTACCCTTACCCTTACCCTTACCCTTACCCTTACCCTTACCCTTACCCTCACCCTTGCTTTTACTCTTAGGCTTACCCTTACCTTTACCCTTACCCTTACCCTTACCCTTACCCTCACCCTTACCCTTACCCTTGCTTTTACCCTTAAGCTTACCCTTACCCTTACCCTTACCCTCACCCTTACCCTTGCTTTTACCCTTAAGCTTACCCTTACCCTTACCCTTAACCTTACCCTTACCCTTGCTTTTACCCTTAGGCTTACCCTTACCCTTACCCTTGCTTTTACCCTTAAGCTTACCCTTACCCTTACCCTTACTCTTACCCTTACCCTTACCCTTACCCTTACCCTTACCCTTACCCTTACCCTTACCCTTACCCTTACCCTTACCCTTACCCTTGCTTTTACCCTTAGGCTTACCCTTACCTTTACCCTTACCCTAACCCTTACCCTTACCCTTACCCTTACACTTACCCTTGCTTTTACCCTTAAGTTTACCCTTACCCTTACCCTTACCCTTACCCTTACCCTTACACTTACCCTTACCCTTACCCTTACCCTTACCCTTGCTTTTACCCTTAAGCTCACCCTTACCCTTACCCTTACCCTTACCCTTACCCTTACCCTTACCCTTACCCTTACCCTTACCCTTACCCTTACCCTTACCCTTACCCTTGCTTTTACCCTTAAGCTTACCCTTACCCTTACCCTTACCCTTACCCTTACCCTTACCCTTACCCTTACCCTTACCCTTACCCTTGCTTTTACCCTTAGGCTTACCCTTACCTTTACCCTTACCCTTACCCTTACTTTTACCCTTACCCTTGCTTTTACCCTTAAGCTTACCCTTACCCTTACCCTTACCCTTAAGCTTACCCTTACCCTTACCCTTACCCTTACCCTTACCCTTACCCTTACCCTTACCCTTACCCTTACCCTTACCCTTACCCTTACCCTTACCCTTACCCTTGCTTTTACCCTTAAGCTTACCCTTACCCTTACCCTTACCCTTACCCTTGCCCTTGCTTTTACCCTTAAGCTTACCCTTACCCTTACCCTTACCCTTAAGCTTACCCTTACCCTTACCCTTACCCTTACCCTTACCCTTACCCTTACCCTTACCCTTACCCTTACCCTTACCCTTACCCTTACCCTTACCCTTACCCTTACCCTTACCCTTGCTTTTACCCTTAAGCTTACCCTTACCCTTACCCTTACCCTTACCCTTAAGCTTACCCTTACCCTTACCCTTACCCTTACCCTTACCCTTACCCTTAACCTTACCCTTGCTTTTACCCTTAAGCTTACCCTTACCCTTACCCTTACCCTTACCCTTAAGCTTACCCTTACCCTTACCCTTACCCTTACCCTTACCCTTACCCTTGCTTTTACCCTTAAGCTTACCCTTACCCTTACCCTTACCCTTAAGCTTACCCTTACCCTTACCCTTACCCTTACCCTTACCCTTACCCTTACCCTTACCCTTACCCTTACCCTTGCTTTTACCCTTAAGCTTACCCTTACCCTTACCCTTACCCTTACCCTTACCCTTGCTTTTACCCTTAAGCTTACCCTTAACCTTACCCTTACCCTCACCCTTAAGCTTACCCTTACCCTTACCCTTACCCTTACCCTTACCCTTACCCTTACCCTTACCCTTACCCTTACCCTTGCTTTTACCCTTAAGCTTACCCTTACCCTTACCCTCACCCTTACCCTTACCCTTACCCTTACCCTTACCCTTGCTTTTACCCTTAGGCTTACCCTTACCTTTACCCTTACCCTTACCCTTACCCTTACCCTTACCCTTACCCTTACCCTTACCCTTACCCTTGCTTTTACCCTTAAGCTTACCCTTACTCTTACCCTTACCCTTACCCTTACCCTTACCCTTACCCTTACCCTTACCCTTACCCTTGCTTTTACCCTTAAGCTTACCCTTACCCTTACCCTTACCCTTACCCTTACCCTTGCTTTTACCCTTAGGCTTACCCTTACCCTTACCCTTACCCTTACCCTTACCCTTGCTTTTACCCTTAAGCTTACCCTTACCCTTACCCTTACCCTTACCCTTACCCTTACCCTTGCTTTTACCCTTAAGCTTACCCTTACCCTTACCCTTACCCTTACCCTTACCCTTACCCTTACCCTTACCCTTACCCTTACCCTTACCCTCACCCTTGCTTTTACCCTTAAGCTTACCCTTACCCTTACCCTTACCCTTACCCTTACCCTTACCCTTGCTTTTACCCTTAAGCTTACCCTTACCCTTACCCTTACCCTTACCCTTACCCTTACCCTTGCTTTTACCCTTAGGCTTACCCTTACCCTTACCCTTACCCTTACCCTTACCCTTACCCTTACCCTTACCCTTGCTTTTACCCTTAAGCTTACCCTTACCCTTACCCTTACCCTTACTTTTACCCTAACCCTTACCCTTACCCTTACCCTTACCCTTACCCTCACCCTTGCTTTTACCCTTAAGCTTACCCTTACCCTTACCCTTACCCTTACCCTTACCCTTACCCTTGCTTTTACCCTTAAGCTTACCCTTACCCTTACCCTTACCCTTACCCTTACCCTTGCTTTTACCCTTAGGCTTACCCTTACCCTTACCCTTACCCTTACCCTCGCTTTTACCCTTTAGCTTACCCTTACCCTTACCCTTACCCTTACTCTTACCCTTACCCTTACCCTTACCCTTACCCTTGCTTTTACCCTTAGGCTTACCCTTACCTTTACCCTTACCCTTACCCTTACCCTCACCCTTACCCTTACCCTTACCCTTACCCTTACCCTTACCCTTGCTTTTACCCTTAAGCTTACCCTTACCCTTACCCTTACCCTTACCCTTACCCTTACCCTTACCCTTACCCTTGCTTTTACCCTTAAGCTCACCCTTACCCTTACCCTTACCCTTACCCTTACCCTTACCCTTACCCTTACCCTTACCCTTACCCTTACTCTTACCCTTACCCTTGCTTTTACCCTTAAGCTTACCCTTACCCTTACCCTTACCCTTAAGCTTACCCTTACACTTACCCTTACCCTTACCCTTACCCTTACCCTTACCCTTGCTTTTACCCTTAAGCTTACCCTTAGCCTTACCCTTACCCTTACCCTTACCCTTGCTTTTACCCTTAAGCTTACCCTTACCCTTACCCTTACCCTTACCCTCAAGCTTACGCTTACCCTTACCCTTACCCTTACCCTTACCCTTACCCTTACCCTTACCCTTGCTTTTACCCTTAAGCTTACCCTTACCCTTACCCTTACCCTTACCCTCACCCTTACCCTTACCCTTACCCTTACCCTTACCCTTACCCTTACCCTTACCCTTACCCTTGCTTTTACCCTTAGGCTTACCCTCACCTTTACCCTTACCATTACCCTTACCCTTACCCTTACCCTTACCCTTACCCTTACCCTTACCCTTGCTTTTACCCTTAAGCTTACCCTTACCCTTACCCTTACCCTTACCCTTACCCTTACCCTTGCTTTTACCCTTAAGCTTACCCTTACCCTTACTCTTACCCCTACCCTTACCCTTACCCTTACCCTTACCCTTACCCTTACCCTTACCCTTGCTTTTACCCTTAAGCTCACCCTTACCCTTACCCTTACCCTTACCCTTACCCTTACCCTTACCCTTACTCTTACCCTTACCCTTGCTTTTACCCTTAAGCTTACCCTTACCCTTACCCTTACCCTTAAGCTTACCCTTACCCTTACCCTTACCCTTACCCTTACCCTTACCCTTACCCTTACCCTTGCTTTTACCCTTAAGCTTACCCTTACCCTTACCCTTACCCTTACCCTTACCCTTGCTTTTACCCTTAAGCTTACCCTTACCCTTACCCTTACCCTTACCCTTAAGCTTACGCTTACCCTTACCCTTACCCTTACCCTTACCCTTACCCTTACCCTTACCCTTACCCTTACCCTTACCCTTACCCTTGCTTTTACCCTTAAGCTTACCCTTACCCTTACCCTTACCCTTACCCTTACCCTTACCCTTACCCTTACCCTTACCCTTACCCTTACACTTGCTTTTACCCTTAGGCTTACCCTTACCTTTACCCTTACCATTACCCTTACCCTTACCCTTACCCTTACCCTTACCCTTACCCTTACCCTTACCCTTACCCTTGCTTTTACCCTTAAGCTTACCCTTACCCTTACCCTTACCCTTACCCTTACCCTTGCTTTTACCCTTAAGCTTACCCTTACCCTTACCCTTACCCTTACCCTTATCCTTACCCTTACCCTTACCCTTACCCTTACCCTTACCCTTACCCTTACCCTTACCCTTACCCTTACCCTTACCCTTACCCTTACCCTTACCCTTACCCTTACCCTTACCCTTACCCTTGCTTTTACCCTTAAGCTTACCCTTAACCTTACCCTTACCCTTACCCTTACCCTTACCCTTGCTTTTACCCTTAAGCTTACCCTTACCCTTACTCTTACCCCTACCCTTACCCTTACCCTTACCCTTACCCTTACCCTTACCCTTACCCTTGCTTTTACCCTTAGGCTTACCCTCACCTTTACCCTTACCCTTACCCTTACCCTTACCCTTACCCTTACCCTTACCCTTACCCTTACCCTTGCTTTTACCCTTAAGCTTACCCTTACCCTTACCCTTACCCTTACCCTTAGCCTTACCCTTACCCTTGCTTTTACCCTTAAGCTTACCCTTACCCTTACCCTTACCCTTACCCTTACCCTTGCTTTTACCCTTAGGCTTACCCTTACCCTTACTCTTACCCTTACCCTTAAGCTTACCCTTACCCTTACCCTTACCCTTACCCTTACCCTTACCCTTACCCTTGCTTTTACCTTAAGCTTACCCTTACCCTTACCCTTACCCTTACCCTTACCCTTACCCTTACCCTTACCCTTACCCTTACTTAGGGTAAGGGTAAGGGTAAGCTTAAGGGTAAAAGCAAGGGTAAGGGTAAGGGTAAGGGTAAGGGTAAGGGTAAGGGTAAGGGTAAGGGTAAGGGTAAGGGTACGGGTAAGGGTAAGCTTAAGGGTAAGGGTGAGGGTAAGGGTAAGGGTAAGCTTAAGGGTAAAAGCAAGGGTAAGGGTAAGGGTAAGGGTAAGGG
>CAUEHS010000110.1:0-26301 GCA_958510865.1 Myrrha octodecimguttata | reverse complement strand
CCTTACCCTTACCCTTGCTTTTACCCTTAAGCTTACCCTTACCCTTACCCTTACCCTTACCCTTACCCTCACCCTCACCCTTACCCTTACCCTTGCTTTTACCCTTAAGCTTACCCTTACCCTTACCCTTACCCTTACCCTTACCCTTACCCTTACCCTTACCCTTACCCTTACCCTTGCTTTTACCCTTAAGCTTACCCTTACCCTTACCCTTACCCTTACCCTTACCCTTACCCTTACCCTTACCCTTACCCTTACCCTTACCCTTACCCTTACCCTTACCCTTACCCTTACCCTTACCCTTACCCTTACCCTTGCTTTTACCCTTAGGCTTACCCTTACCTTTACCCTTACCCTTACCCTTACCCTTACCCTTACCCTTACCCTTACCCTTGCTTTAACCCTTAAGCTTACCCTTACCCTCACCCTTACCCTTACCCTTACCCTTGCTTTTACCCTTAAGCTTACCCTTACCCTTACCCTTACCCTCACCCTTACCCTTGTTTTACCCTTAGGCTTACCCTTACCCTTACCCTTGCTTTTATTCTTAAGCTTACCCTTACCCTTACCCTTACCCTTACCCTTACCCTTACCCTTACCTTTACCCTTACCCTTGCTTTTACCCTTAGGCTTACCCTAACCTTTACCCTTACCCTTACCCTTACCCTTACCCTTACCCTTACCCTTACCCTTACCCTTACCCTTACCCTTACCCTTACCCTTGCTTTTACCCTTAAGCTTACCCTTACCCTTACCCTTACCCTTACCCTTACCCTTACCCTTACCCTTACACTTACCCTTACCCTTGCTTTTACCCTTAAGCTTACCCTTACCCTTACCCTTACCCTTACCCTCACCCTTACCCTTACCCTTACCCTTGCTTATACCCTTAAGCTTACCCTTACCCTTACCCTTACCCTTACCCTTACCCTTACCCTTACCCTTACCCTTACCCTTACCCTTGCTTTTACCCTTAGGCTTACCCTTAACTTTACCCTTACCCTTACCCTTACCCTTACCCTTGCTTTTACCCTCAAGCTTACCCTTACCCTTACCCTTACCCTTACCCTAACCCTTACCCTTGCTTTTACCCTTAAGCTTACCCTTACCCTTACCCTTACCCTTACCCTTACCCTTACCCTTACCCTTACCCTTACCCTTACCCTTACCCTTACCCTTACCCTTACCCTTACCCTTACCCTTACCCTTGCTTTTACCCTTAAGCTTACCCTTACCCTTACCCTTACCCTTACCCTTACCCTTACCCTTACCCTTACCCTTACCCTTACCCTTACCCTTGCTTTTACCCTTAAGCTTACCCTTACCCTTACCCTCACCCTTACCTACCCTTACCCTTAACCTTACCTCCTTACCCTTACCCTTACCCTTGCTTTTACCCTAAGGCTTAGGCTTACCTTTACCCTTACCCTTACCCTTACCCTTGCTTTACCCTTAAGCTTACACTTACCCTTACCCTTACCCTTACCCTTACCCTTGCTTTTACCCTTAAGCTTACCCTTACCCTTACCCTTACCCTTACCCTTACCCTTACCCTTACCCTTACCCTTGCTTTTACCCTTACCCTTACCCTTGCTTTTACCCTTAGGCTAACCCTTACCCTTACCCTTACCCTTACCCTTACCCTTACCCTTACCCTTGCTTTTACCCTTAAGCTTACCCTTACCCTTACCCTTACCCTTACCCTTACCCTTACCCTTACCCTTGCTTTTACCCTTAAGCTTACCCTTACCCTTACCCTTACCCTTACCCTTACCCTTACCCTTACCCTTACCCTTACCCTTACCCTTACCCTTACCCTTACCCTTACCCTTACCCTTACCCTTACCCTTACCCTTACCCTTACCCTTACCCTTACCCTTACCCTTGCTTTTACCCTTAAGCTTACCCTTACCCTTACCCTTACCCTTACCCTTACCCTTACCCTTACCCTTACCCTTACCCTTACCCTTACCCTTACCCTTACCCTTACCCTTGCTTTTACCCTTAAGCTTACCCTTACCCTTACCCTTACCCTTACCCTTACCCTTACCCTTACCCTTACCCTTACCCTTACCCTTACCCTTACCCTTACCCTTACCCATACCCTTGCTTTTACCCTTAGGCTTACCCTTACCTTTACCCTTACCCTTACCCTTACCCTTACCCTTACCCTTACCCTTACCCTTACCCTTACCCTTACCCTTACCCTTGCTTTTACCCTTAAGCTTACCCTTACCCTTACCCTTACCCTTACCCTTACCCTTACCCTTACCCTTACCCTTGCTTTTACCCTTAAGCTTACCCTTACCCTTACCCTTACCCTTACCCTTACCCTTGCTTTTACCCTTAGGCTTACCCTTACCCTTACCCTTACCCTTACCCTTACCCTTACCCTTACCCTTACCCTTACCCTTACCCTTACCCTTACCCTTACCCTTACCCTTACCCTTACCCTTACCCTCACCCTTGCTTTTACCCTTAAGCTTACCCTTACCCTTACCCTTACCCTTACCCTTACCCTTACCCTTACCCTTACCCTTACCCTTACCCTTACCCTTACCCTTACCCTTACCCTTACCCTTACCCTTACCCTTACCCTTACCCTTACCCTTACCCTTACCCTTACCCTTGCTTTTACCCTTAGGCTTACCCTTACCTTTACCCTTACCCTTACCCTTACCCTTACCCTTACCCTTACCCTTACCCTTACCCTTACCCTTACCCTTGCTTTTACCCTTAAGCTTACCCTTACCCTTACCCTTACCCTTACCCTTGCTTTTACCCTTAAGCTTACCCTTTCCCTTACCCTTACCCTTACCCTTACCCTTACCCTTACCCTTACCCTTGCTTTTACCCTTAAGCTTACCCTTACCCTTACCCTTACCCTTACCCTTACCCTTACCCTTACCCTTGCTTTTACCCTTAAGCTTACCCTTACCCTTACCCTTACCCTTACCCTTACCCTAACCCTTACCCTTACCCTTACCCTTACCCTTACCCTTACCCTTGCTTTTACCCTTAGGCTTACCCTTACCTTTACCCTTACCCTTACCCTTACCCATACCCTTACCCTTACCCTTGCTTTTACCCTTAAGCTTACCCTTACCCTTACCCTTACCCTTACCCTTACCCTTACCCTTGCTTTTACCCTTAAGCTTACCCTTACCCTTACCCTTACCCTTACCCTTACCCTTGCTTTTACCCTTAGGCTTACCCTTACCCTTACCCTTACCCTTACCCTTACCTTTACCCTTACCCTTGCTTTTACCCTTAAGCTTACCCTTACACTTACCCTTACCCTTACCCTTACCCTTACCCTTACCCTTACCCTTACCCTTACCCTTACCCTTACCCTTACCCTTACCCTTGCTTTTACCCTTAGGCTTACCCTTACCTTTACCCTTACCCTTACCCTTACCCTTACCCTTACCCTTACCCTTACCCTTACCCTTACCCTTACCCTTACCCTTACCCTTACCCTTACCCTTACCCTTACCCTTGCTTTTACCCTTAAGCTTACCCTTACCCTTACCCTTACCCTTACCCTTACCCTTACCCTTACCCTTACCCTTGCTTTTACCCTTAAGCTTACCCTTACCCTTACCCTTACCCTTACCCTTACCCTCACCCTTACCCTTACCCTTACCCTTACCCTTGCTTATACCCTTAAGCTTACCCTTACCCTTACCCTTACCCTTACCCTTACCCTTACCCTTACCCTTACCCTTACCCTTACCCTTACCCTTACCCTTACCCTTGCTTTTACCCTTAAGCTTACCCTTACCCTTACCCTTACCCTTACCCTTACCCTAACCCTTACCCTTGCTTTTACCCTTTAGCTTACCCTTACCCTTACCCTTACCCTTACCCTTACCCTTACCCTTACCCTTACCCTTACCCTTACCCTTACCCTTACCCTTACCCTTACCCTTACCCTTACCCTTACCCTTACCCTTACCCTTACCCTTACCCTTACCCTTGCTTTTACCCTTAGGCTTACCCTTACCTTTACCCTTACCCTTACCCTTACCCTTACCCTTACCCTTACCCTTACCCTTACCCTTACCCTTACCCTTACCCTTACCCTTACCCTTACCCTTACCCTTGCTTTTACCCTTAAGCTTACCCTTACCCTTACCCTTACCCTTACCCTTACCTTTACCCTTGCTTTTACCCTTAAGCTTACCCTTACCCTTACCCTTACCCTTACCCTTATTCTTGCTTTTACCCTTAAGCTTACCCTTACCCTTACCCTTACCCTTACCCTTACCTTTACCCTTGCTTTTACCCTTAAGCTTACCCTTACCCTTACCCTTACCCTTACCCTTACCCTTGCTTTTACCCTTAGGCTTACCCTTACCCTTACCCTTACCCTTACCCTTGCTTTTACCCTTAAGCTTACCCTTACCCTTACCCTTACTCTTACCCTTACCCTTACCCTACCCTTACCCTTACCCTTACCCTTACCCTTACCCTTACCCTCACCCTTGCTTTTACCCTTAGGCTTACCCTTACCTTTACCCTTACCCTAACCCTTACCCTTACCCTTACCCTTACCCTTACCCTTGCTTTTACCCTTAAGCTTACCCTTACCCTTACCCTTACGCTTACCCTTACCCTTACCCTTACCCTTGCTTTTACCCTTAAGCTTACCCTTACCCTTACCCTTACCCTTACCCTTACCCTTACCCTTACCCTTACCCTTACCCTTACCCTTACCCTTACCCTTACCTTTACCCTTGCTTTTACCCTTAAGCTTACCCTTACCCTTACCCTTACCCTTACCCTTACCCTAACCCTTACCCTTGCTTTTACCCTTAAGCTTACCCTTACCCTTACCCTTACCCTTACCCTTACCCTTACCCTTACCTTTACCCTTACCCTTACCCTTACCCTTACCCTTACCCTTGACCCTTACCCCTACCCTTACCCTTACCCTTACCCTTACCCTTACCCTTGCTTTTACCCTTAAGCTTACCCTTACCCTTACCGTTACCCTTACCCTTACCCTTACCCTTACTTTTACCCTTACCCTTACCCTTGCTTTTACCCTTAAGCTTACCCTTACCCTTACCCTTACCCTTACCCCTACCCTTACCCTTACCCTTGCTTTTACCCTTAGGCTTACCCTTACCTTTACCCTTACCCTTACCCTTACCCTTACCCTTACCCTTACCCTTACCCTTACCCTTGCTTTTACCCTTAAGCTTACCCTTACCCTTACCCTTACCCTTACCCTTACCCTTACCCTTACCCTTGCTTTTACCCTTAAGCTTACCCTTACCCTTACCCTTACCCTTACCCTTGCTTTTACCCTTAGGCTTACCCTTACCCTTACCCTTACCCTTACCCTTGCTTTTACCCTTAAGCTTACCCTTACCCTTACCCTTACTCTTACCCTTACCCTTACCCTTACCCTTACCCTTACCCTTACCCTTACCCTTACCCTTACCCTTACCCTTACCCTTACCCTTGCTTTTACCCTTAGGCTTACCCTTACCTTTACCCTTACCCCAACCCTTACCCTTACCCTTACCCTCACCCTTACCCTTGCTTTTACCCTTAAGCTTACCCTTACCCTTACCCTTACCCTTACCCTTACCCTTACCCTTACCCTTACCCTTGCTTTTACCCTTAAGCTTACCCTTACCCTTACCCTTACCCTTACCCTTACCCTTACCCTTACCCTTACCCTTACCCTTACCCTTACCCTTACCCTTGCTTTTACCCTTAAGCTTACCCTTACCCTTACCCTTACCCTTACCCTTACCCTTACCCTTACCTTACCCTTACCCTTACCCTTATCCTTGCTTTTACCCTTAGGCTTACCCTTACCTTTACCCTTACCCTTACCCTTACCCTTACCCTTACCCTTGCTTTTACCCTTATGCTTACCCTTACCCTTACCCTTACCCTTACCCTTACCCTTAAGCTTACCCTTACCCTTACCCTTACCCTTACCCTTACCCTTACCCTTACCCTTACCCTTACCCTTACCCTTACCCTTGCTTTTACCCTTAAGCTTACCCTTACCCTTACCCTTACCCTTACCCTTACCCTTGCTTTTACCCTTAAGCTTACCCTTACCCTTACCCTTACCCTTACCCTTAAGTTTTCCCTTACCCTTACCCTTACCCTTACCCTTACCCTTACCCTTACCCTTACCCTTACCCTTACCCTTACCCTTACCCTTACCCTTACCCTTACCCTTACCCTTACCCTTGCTTTTACCCTTAAGCTTACCCTTACCCTTACCCTTACCCTTAAGCTTACCCTTACCCTTACCCTTACCCTTACCCTCACCCTTACCCTTACCCTTGCTTTTACCCTTAAGCTTACCCTTACCCTTACCCTTACCCTTACCCTTAAGCTTACCCTTACCCTTACCCTTACCCTTACCCTTACCCTTACCCTTGCTTTTACCCTTAAGCTTACCCTTACCCTTACCCTTACCCTTACCCTTAAGCTTACCCTTACCCTTACCCTTACCCTTACCCTTACCCTTACCCTTACCCTTACCCTTACCCTTACCCTTACCCTTACCCTTACCCTTACCCTTACCCTTGCTTTTACCCTTAAGCTTACCCTTACCCTTACCCTTACCCTTACCCTTGCTTTCACCCTTAAGCTTACCCTTACCCTTACCCTTACCCTTAAGCTTACCCTTACCCTTACCCTTACCCTTACCCTTACCCTTACCCTTACCCTTACCCTTACCCTTACCCTTACCCTTGCTTTTACCCTTAAGCTTACCCTTACCCTTACCCTTAACCTTACCCTTACCCTTACCCTTACCCTTACCCTTACCCTTACCCTTGCTTTTACCCTTAGGCTTACCCTTACCTTTACCCTTACCCTTACCCTTACCCTTACCCTTACCCTTACCCTTACCCTTACCCTTACCCTTGCTTTTACCCATAAGCTTACCCTTACCCTTACCCTTACCCTTACCCTTACCCTTACTCTTGCTTTTACCCTTAAGCTTACCCTTACCCTTACCCTTACCCTTACCCTTACCCTCGCTTTTACCCTTAGGCTTACCCTTACCCTTTCCCTTACCCTTACCCTTGCTTTTACCCTTAAGCTTACCCTTACCCTTACCCTTACCCTTACACTTACCCTTACCCTTACCCTTACCCTTACCCTTACCCTAACCCTTACCCTTACCCTTACCCTTACCCTTACCCTTGCTTTTACCCTTAGGCTTACCCTTACCTTTACCCTTACCCTTACCCTTACCCTTACCCTTACCCTTGCTTTTACCCTTAAGCTTACCCTTACCCTTATTCTTACCCTTACCCTTACCCTTACCCTTACCCTTACCCTAACCCTTGCTTTTACCCTTAAGCTTACCCTTACCCTTACCCTTACCCTTACCCTTACCCTTACCCTTACCCTCACCCTTGCTTTTACCCTTAAGCTTACCCTTACCCTTACCCTTACCCTTACCCTTACCCTTACCCTTACCCTTGCTTTTACCCTTAGGCTTACCCTTACCCTTACCCTTACCCTTACCCTTGCTTTTACCCTTAGGCTTACCCTTACCCTTACCCTTACCCTTACCCTTGCTTTTACCCTTAAGCTTACCCTTACCCTTACCCTTACCCTTACTCTTACCCTTACCCTTACCCTTACCCTTACCCTTGCTTTTACCCTTAGGATTACCCTTACCTTTACCCTAACCCTTGCTTTTACCCTTAAGCTAACCCTTACCCTTACCCTTACCCTTACCCTTACCCTTAACCTTACCCCTACCCTTGCTTTTACCCTTAAGCTCACCCTTACCCTTACCCTTACCCTTACCCTTACACTTACCCTTACCCTGACCCTTACCCTTGCTTTTACCCTCAAGCTTACCCTTACCCTTACCCTTACCCTTACCCTTAAGCTTACCCTTACCCTTACCATTACCCTTACCCTTACCCTTACCCTTACCCTTACCCTTGCTTTTACCCTTAAGCTTACCCTTACCCTTACCCTTACCCTTACACTTACCCTTACCCTTGCTTTTACCCTTAAGCTTACCCTTACCCTTACCCTTACCCTTACTCTTTCCCTTGCTTTTACCCTTACCCTTACCCTTACCCTTACCCTTACCCTTACCCTTACCCTTGCTTTTACCCTTAAGCTTACCCTTACCCTTACCCTTACCCTTACCCTAACCCTTACCCTTAACCTTACCCTTACCCTTACCCTTACCCTTACCCTTACCCTTGCTTTTACCCTTAGGCTTACCCTTACCTTTACCCTTACCATTACCCTTACCCTTACCCTTACCCTTACCCTTACCCTTACCCTTGCTTTTACCCTTAAGCTTACCCTTACCCTTACCCTTACCCTTACCCTTACCCTTACCCTTACCCTTACCCTTACCCTTACCCTTGCCTTTACCCTTAAGCTTACCCTTACCCTTACCCTTACCCTTACCCTTACCCTTACCCTTACCCTTACCCTTACCCTTACCCTTACCCTTACCCTTACCCTTACCCTTGCTTT
Organism: Myrrha octodecimguttata; assembly: GCA_958510865.1. Classification (NCBI taxonomy): domain Eukaryota; kingdom Metazoa; phylum Arthropoda; class Insecta; order Coleoptera; family Coccinellidae; genus Myrrha; species Myrrha octodecimguttata. Next base: position 17,805 of record CAUEHS010000110.1, on the reverse strand, counting down.
TACCCTTAAGCTTACCCTTACCCTTACCCTTACTCTTACCCTTACCCTTACCCTTACCCTTGCCCTTGCTTTTACCCTTAAGCTTACCCTCACCCTTACCTTTACCCTTACCCTTACCCTTACCCTTACCCTTACCCTTACCCTTACCCTTACCCTTACCCTTACCCTTACCCTTACCCTTACCCTTACCCTTGCTTTTACCCTTAGGCTTACCCTTACCTTTAGCCTTACCCTTACCCTTACCCTTACCCTTACCCTTACCCTTACCCTTACCCTTACCCTTGCTTTTACCCTTAAGCTTACCCTTACCCTTACCCTTACCCTTACCCTTACCCTTACCCTTACCCTTGCTTTTACCCTTAAGCTTACCCTTACCCTTACCATTACCCTTACCCTTACACTTACCCTTGCTTTAACCCTTAGGCTTACCCTTACCCTTACCCTTACCCTTAAGCTTACCCTTACCCTTACCCTTACCCTTACCCTTACCCTTACCCTTACCCTTACCCTTACCCTTACCCTTACCCTTACCCTTGCTTTTACCCTTAAGCTTACCCTTGCCCTTACCCTTACCCTTACCCTTACTCTTACCCTTACCCTTACACTTGCTTTGACCCTTAGGCTTACCCTTACCTTTACCCTTACCCTTACCCTTACCCTTACCCTTACCCTTACCCTTACCCTTACCCTTACCCTTACCCTTACACTTGCTTTTACCCTTAAGCTTACCCTTACCCTCACCCTTACCCTTACCCTTACCCTTACCCTTACCCTTGCTTTTACCCTTAAGCTTACCCTTACCCTTACCCTTACCCTTACCCTTACCCTTGCTTTTACCCTTAGGCTTACCCTTACCCTTACCCTTACCCTTACCCTTGCTTTTACCCTTAAGCTTACCCTTACCCTTACCCTTACCCTTACCCTTACCCTTACCCTTACCCTTACCCTTACCCTTACCCTTACCCTTACCCTTACCCTTACCCTTACCCTTACCCTTGCTTTTACCCTTAGGCTTAACCTTACCTTTACCCTTACCCTTACCCTTACCCTTACCCTTACCCTTACCCTTACCCTTACCCTTACCCTTACCCTTACCCTTACCCTTGCTTTTACCCTTAAGCTTACCCTTACCCTTACCCTTACCCTTACCCTTACCCTTACCCTTACCCTTGCTTTTACCCTTAAGCTCACCCTTACCCTTACCCTTACCCTTACCCTCACCCTTACCCTTACCCTTACCCTTGCTTATACCCTTAAGCTTACCCTTACCCTTACCCTTACCCTTACCCTTACCCTTACCCTTACCCTTACCCTTACCCTTACCCTTACCCTTACCCTTACCCTTACCCTTACCCTTGCTTTTACTCTTAGGCTTACCCTTACCTTTACCCTTACCCTTACCCTTACCCTTACCCTTACCCTTACCCTAACCCTTGCTTTTACCCTTAAGCTTACCCTTACCCTTACCCTTACCCTTACCCTTACCCTAACCCTTACCCTTGCTTTTACCCTTAAGCTTACCCTTACCCTTACGCTTACCCTTACCCTTACCCTTACCCTTACCCTTACCCTTGCTTTTACCCTTAAGCTTACCCTTACCCTTACCCTTACCCTTACCCTCACCCTTACCCTTACCCTTACCCTTACCCTTATCCTTACCCTTGCTTTTACCCTTAAGCTTACCCTTACCCTTACCCTTACCCTTACCCTTACCCTTACCCTTACCCTTACCCTTACCCTTACCCTTACCCTTGCTTTTACTCTTAGGCTTACCCTTACCTTTACCCTTACCCTTACCCTTACCCTTACCCTTACCCTTACCCTTACCCTTACCCTTACCCTTACCCTTACCCTTACCCTCACCCTTGCTTTTACCCTTAAGCTTACCCTTACCCTTACCCTTACCCTTACCCTTACCCTTGCTTTTACCCTTAAGCTTACCCTTACCCTTACCCTTACCCTTACCCTTACCCTTGCTTTTACCCTTAGGCTTACCCTTACCCTTACCCTTACCCTTACCCTTGCTTTTACCCTTAAGCTTACCCTTACCCTTACCCTTACCCTTACCCTTACTCTTACCCTTACCCTTACCCTTACCCTTACCCTTACCCTTGCTTTTACCCTTAGGCTTACCCTTACCTTTACCCTTACCCTTACCCTTACCCTTACCCTTACCCTTACCCTTACCCTTACCCTTAGCCTTACCCTTACCCTTACCCTTACCCTTACCCTTACCCTTACCCTTACCCTTACCCTTGCTTTTACCCTTAAGCTAACCCTTACCCTTACCCTTACCCTTACCCTTACCCTTAACCTTACCCTTACCCTTGCTTTTACCCTTAAGCTCACCCTTACCCTTACCCTTACCCTTACCCTTACACTTACCCTTACCCTGACCCTTACCCTTGCTTTTACCCTTAAGCTTACCCTTACCCTTACACTTACCCTTACCCTTAAGCTTACCCTTACCCTTACCCTTACCCTTACCCTTACCCTTACCCTTACCCTTGCTTTTACCCTTAAGCTTACCCTTACCCTTACCCTTACCCTTACCCTTACCCTTGCTTTTACCCTTAAGCTTACCCTTACCCTTATCCTTACCTTTACCCTTACCCTTAAGCTTACCCTTACCCTTACCCTTACCCTTAACCTTACCCTTACCCTTACCCTTGCTTTTACCCTTAAGCTTACCCTTACCCTTACCCTTACCCTTACCCTTACCCTAACCCTTACCCTTAACCTTACCCTTACCCTTACCCTTACCCTTACCCTTACCCTTGCTTTTACCCTTAGGTTTACCCTTACCTTTACCCTTACCATTACCCTTACCCTTACCCTTACCCTTACCCTTACCCTTACCCTTGCTTTTACCCTTAAGCTTACCCTTACCCTTACCCTTACCCTTACCCTTACCCTTACCCTTACCCTTACCCTTACCCTTGCTTTTACCCTTAAGCTTACCCTTACCCTTACCCTTACCCTTACCCTTACCCTTACCCTTACCCTTACCCTTACCCTTACCCTTACCCTTACCCTTACCCTTGCTTTTACCCTTAAGCTTACCCTTACCCTTACCCTTACTCTTACCCTTACCCTTACCCTTACCCTTACCCTTGCTTTTACCCTTAAGCTTACCCTCACCCTTACCTTTACCCTTACCCTTACCCTTAAACTTACCCTTACCCTTACCCTTACCCTTACCCTTACTCTTACCCTTACCCTTACCCTTACCCTTACCCTTACCCTTACCCTTACCCTTACCCTTGCTTTTACCCTTAGGCTTACCCTTACCTTTAGCCTTACCCTTACCCTTACCCTTACCCTTACCCTTACCCTTACCCTTGCTTTTACCCTTAAGCTTACCCTTACCCTTACCCTTACCCTTACCCTTACCCTTACCCTTACCCTTACCCTTGCTTTTACCCTTAAGCTTACCCTTACCCTTACCCTTACCCTTACACTTACCCTTGCTTTTACCCTTAGGCTTACCCTTACCCTTACCCTTACCCTTACCCTTAATCTTACCCTTACCCTTACCCTTACCCTTACCCTTACCCTTACCCTTACCCTTACCCTTACCCTTACCCTTGCTTTTACCCTTAAGCTTACCCTTAACCTTACCCTTACCCTTACCCTTACCCTTACCCTTATCCTTACCCTTACCCTTACCCTTACCCTTGCTTTGACCCTTAGGCTTACCCTTACCTTTACCCTTACCCTTACCCTTACCCTTACCCTTACCCTTACCCTTACCCTTACCCTTACCCTTACCCTTACCCTTAGCCTTGCTTTTACCCTTAAGCTTACCCTTACCCTTACCCTTACCCTTACCCTTACCCTTACCCTTACCCTTGCTTTTACCCTTAAGCTTACCCTTACCCTTACCCTTACCCTTACCCTTACCCTTGCTTTTACCCTTAGGCTTACCCTTACCCTTACCCTTACCCTTACCCTTGCTTTTACCCTTAAGCTTACCCTTACCCTTACCCTTACCCTTACCCTTACCCTTACCCTTATCCTTACCCTTACCCTTACCCTTACCCTTACCCTTACCCTTACCCTTACCCTTGCTTTTACCCTTAGGCTTAACCTTACCTTTACCCTTACCCTTACCCTTAACCTTACCCTTACCCTTACCCTTACCCTTACCCTTACCCTTAGCCTTACCCTTACCCTTACCCTTACCCTTACCCTTACCCTTACCCTTGCTTTTACCCTTAAGCTTACCCTTACCCTTACCCTTACCCTTACCCTTACCCTTACCCTTACCCTTGCTTTTACCCTTAAGCTTACCCTTACCCTTACCCTTACCCTTACCCTCACCCTTACCCTTACCCTTACCCTTGCTTATACCCTTAAGCTTACCCTTACCCTTACCCTTACCCTTACCCTTACCCTTACCCTTACCCTTACCCTTACCCTTACCCTTACCCTTACCCTTACCCTTACCCTTGCTTTTACCCTTAAGCTTACCCTTACCCTTACCCTTACCCTTACCCTTTCCCTTACCCTTGCTTTTACCCTTAGGCTTTCCCTTACCCTTACCCTTACCCTTACCCTTGCTTTTACCCTTAAGCTTAACCTTACCCTTACCCTTACCCTTACTCTTACCCTTACCCTTACCCTTACCCTTACCCTTGCTTTTACCCTTAGGCTTACCCTTACCTTTACCCTTACCCTTACCCTTACCCTTACCCTTACCCTTACCCTTGCTTTTACCCTTAAGCTAACCCTTACCCTTACCCTTACCCTTACCCTTACCCTTAACCTTACCCTTACCCTTGCTTTTACCCTTAAGCTCACCCTTACCCTTACCCTTACCCTTACCCTTACACTTACCCTTACCCTGACCCTTACCCTTGCTTTTACCCTTAAGCTTACCCTTACCCTTACCCTTTCCCTTAAGCTTACCCTTACCCTTACCCTTATCCTTACCCTTACCCTTACCCTTACCCTTGCTTTTACCCTTAAGCTTACCCTTACCCTTACCCTTACCCTTACCCTTACCCTTGCTTTTACCCTTAAGCTTACCCTTACCCTTACCCTTACCCTTACCCTTACCCTTAAGCTTACCCTTACCCTTACCCTTACCCTTACCCTTACCCTTACCCTTACCCTTGCTTTTACCCTTAAGCTTACCCTTACCCTTACTCTTACCCTTACCCTAACCCTTACCCTTAACCTTACCCTTACCCTTACCCTTACCCTTACCCTTACCCTTACCCTTGCTTTTACCCTTAGGCTTACCCTTACCTTTACCCTTACCATTACCCTTACCCTTACCCTTACCCTTACCCTTACCCTTACCCTTGCTTTTACCCTTAAGCTTACCCTTACCCTTACCCTTACCCTTACCCTTACCCTTACCCTTATCCTTACCCTTACCCTTACCCTTGCTTTTACCCTTAAGCTTACCCTTAACCTTACCCTTACCCTTACCCTTACCCTTACCCTTACACTTACCCTTACCCTTACCCTTGCTTTTACCCTTAAGCTTACCCTTACCCTTACCCTTACTCTTACCCTTACCCTTACCCTTACCCTTACCCTTGCTTTTACCCTTAAGCTTACCCTTACCCTTACCTTTACCCTTACCCTTACCCTTACCATTACCCTTACCCTTACCCTTACCCTTACCCTTACCCTTACCCTTGCTTTTACCCTTAGGCTTACCCTTACCTTTAGCCTAACCCTTACCCTTACCCTTACCCTTACCCTTACCCTTACCCTTGCTTTTACCCTTATGCTTACCCTTACCCTTACCCTTACCCTTACCCTTACCCTTGCTTTTACCCTTAAGCTTACCCTTACCCTTACCCTTACCCTTACACTTACCCTTGCTTTTACCCTTAGGCTTACCCTTACCCTTACCCTTACCCTTACCCTTAAGCTTACCCTTACCCTTACCCTTACCCTTACCCTTACCCTTACCCTTACCCTTACCCTTACCCTTACCCTTACCCTTGCTTTTACCCTTAAGCTTACCCTTACCCTTACCCTTACCCTTACCCTTACCCTTACCCTTACCCTTACCCTTACCCTTACCCTTGCTTTGACCCTTAGGCTTACCCTTACCTTTACCCTTACCCTTACCCTTACCCTTACCCTTACCCTTACCCTTACCCTTACCCTTACCCTTGCTTTTACCCTTAAGCTTACCCTTACCCTTACCCTTACCCTTACCCTTACCCTTACCCTTACCCTTACCCTTGCTTTTACCCTTAAGCTTACCCTTACCCTTACCCTTACCCTTACCCTTGCTTTTACCCTTAGGCTTACCCTTACCCTTACCCTTACCCTTACCCTTGCTTTTACCCTTAAGCTTACCCTTACCCTTACCCTTACCCTTACCCTTACCCTTACCCTTACCCTTACCCTTACCCTTACCCTTACCCTTACCCTTGCTTTTACCCTTAGGCTTAACCTTACCTTTACCCTTACCCTTACCCTTACCCTTACCCTTACCCTTAACCTTACCCTTACCCTTACCCTTACCCTTACCCTTACACTTACCCTTACCCTTACCCTTGCTTTTACCCTTAAGCTTACCCTTACCCTTACCCTTACCCTTACCCTTACCCTTACCCTTACCCTTACCCTTGCTTTTACCCTTAAGCTTACCCTTACCCTTACCCTTAACCTTACCCTCACCCTTACCCTTACCCTTACCCTTGCTTATACCCTTGAGCTTACCCTTACCCTAACCCTTACCCTTACCCTTACCCTTACCCTTACCCTTACCCTTACCCTTACCCTTACCCTTACCCTTACCCTTACCCTTACCCTTACCCTTACCCTTACCCTTACCCTTACCCTTACCCTTGCTTTTACCCTTAAGCTTACCCTTACCTTTACCCTTACCCTTACCCTTACCCTTACCCTTACCCTTACCCTTACCCTTGCTTTTACCCTTAAGCTTACCCTTACCCTTACCCTTACCCTTACCCTTACCCTAACCCTTACCCTTGCTTTTACCCTTAAGCTTACCCTTACCCTTACCCTTACCCTTACCCTTACCCTTACCCTTGCTTTTACCCTTAAGCTTACCCTTACCCTTACCCTTACCCTTACCCTTGCTTTTACCCTTAGGCTTACCCTTACCCTTACCCTTACCCTTACCCTTGCTTTTACCCTTAGGCTTACCCTTACCCTTACCCTTACCCTTACCCTTGCTTTTACCCTTAAGCTTACCCTTACCCTTACCCTTACCCTTACCCTTACCCTTACCCTTACCCTTACCCTTGCTTTTACCCTTAAGCTTACCCTTACCCTTACCCTTACCCTTACCCTTACCCTTACCCTTACCCTTGCTTTTACCCTTAAGCTTACCCTTACCCTTACCCTTACCCTTACCCTTGCTTTTACCCTTAGGCTTACCCTTACCCTTACCCTTACCCTTACACTTGCTTTTACCCTTAAGCTTACCCTTACCCTTACCCTTACCCTTACCCTTACCCTTACCCTTACCCTTACCCTTACCCTTACCCTTACCCTTACCCTTGCTTTTACCCTTAGGCTTAACCTTACCTTTACCCTTACCCTTACCCTTACCCTTACCCTTACCCTTACCCTTACCCTTACCCTTACCCTTACCCTTACCCTTACACTTACCCTTACCCTTACCCTTGCTTTTACCCTTAAGCTTACCCTTACCCTTACCCTTACCCTTACCCTTACCCTTACCCTTACCCTTACCCTTACCCTTACCCTTACCCTTACCCTTACCCTTACCCTTACCCTTACCCTTACCCTTACCCTTACCCTTACCCTTGCTTTTACCCTTAAGCTTACCCTTACCCTTACCCTTACCCTTACCCTTACCCTTACCCTTACCCTTACCCTTACCCTTACCCTTATCCTTACCCTTGCTTTTACCCTTAAGCTTACCCTTACCCTTACCCTTACCCTTACCCTTACCCTTACCCTTACCCTTACCCTTACCCTTACCCTTACCCTTACCCTTACCCTTACCCTTACCCTTACCCTTACCCTTACCCTTACCCTTGCTTTTACTCTAAGGCTTACCCTTACCTTTACCCTTACCCTTACCCTTACCCTCACCCTCACCCTTACCCTTACCCTTGCTTTTACCCTTAAGCTCACCCTTACCCTTACCCTTACCCTTACCCTTACCCTTGCTTTTACCCTTAAGCTTACCCTTACCCTTACCCTTAACCTTACCCTTACCCTTGCTTTTACCCTTAGGCTTACCCTTACCCTTACCCTTACCCTTACCCTTGCTTTTACCCTTAAGCTTACCCTTACCCTTACCCTTACTCTTACCCTTACCCTTACCCTTACCCTTACCCTTACCCTTACCCTTACCCTTACCCTTACCCTTACCCTTGCTTTTACCCTTAGGCTTACCCTTACCTTTACCCTTACCCTAACCCTTACCCTTACCCTTACCCTTACCCTTACCCTTGCTTTTACCCTTAAGCTTACCCTTACCCTCACCCTTACCCTTACACTTACCCTTACCCTTACCCTTACCCTTACCCTTGCTTTTACCCTTAAGCTTACCCTTACCCTTACCCTTACCCTTACCCTTACCCTTACCCTTACCCTTACCCTTACCCTTACCCTTACCCTTACCCTTGCTTTTACCCTTAGGCTTACCCTTACCTTTACCCTTACCCTTACCCTTACCCTTACCCTTGCTTTTACCCTTAAGCTTACCCTTACCCTTACCCTTACCCTTAAGCTTACCCTTACCCTTACCCTTACCCTTACCCTTACCCTTACCCTTACCCTTACCCTTACCCTTACCCTTACCCTTACCCTTACCCTTACCCTTACCCTTGCTTTTACCCTTAAGCTTACCCTTACCCTTACCCTTACCCTTACCCTTACCCTTGCTTTTACCCTTAAGCTTACCCTTACCCTTACCCTTACCCTTAAGCTTACCCTTACCCTTACCCTTACCCTTACCCTTACCCTTACCCTTACCCTTACCCTTACCCTTACCCTTACCCTTGCTTTTACCCTTAAGCTTACCCTTACCCTTACCCTTACCCTTACCCTTAAGCTTACCCTTACCCTTACCCTTACCCTTACCCTTACCCTTACCCTTACCCTTAACCTTACCCTTGCTTTTACCCTTAAGCTTACCCTTACCCTTACCCTTACCCTTACCCTTAAGCTTACCCTTACCCTTACCCTTACCCTTACCCTTACCCTTGCTTTTACCCTTAAGCTTACCCTTACCCTTACCCTTACCCTTACCCTTAAGCTTACCCTTACCCTTACCCTTACCCTTACCCTTACCCTTACCCTTACCCTTACCCTTACCCTTACCCTCACCCTTACCCTTACCCTTGCTTTTACCCTTAAGCTTACCCTTACCCTTACCCTTACCCTTACCCTTACCCTTACCCTAACCCTTACCCTTGCTTTTACCCTTAGGCTTACCCTTACCTTTACCCTTACCCTTACCCTTACCCTTACCCTTACCCTTACCCTTACCCTTACCCTTACCCTTGCTTTTACCCTTAAGCTTACCCTTACCCTTACCCTTACCCTAACCCTTACCCTTACCCTTACACTTCCTTTTACCCTTAAGCTTACCCTTACCCTTACCCTTACCCTTACCCTTACCCTTACCCTTGCTTTTACCCTTAGGCTTACCCTTACCCTTACCCTTACCCTTACCCTTGCTTTTACCCTTAAGCTTACCCTTACCCTTACCCTTACCCTTACCCTTACCCTTACCCTTACCCTTACCCTTACCCTTACCCTTACCCTTACCCTTACCCTTACCCTTACCCTTACCCTAAGGGTAAGGGTAAGGGTAAGGGTAAGGGTAAGGGTAAGGGTAAGCTTAAGGGTAAAAGCAAGGCTAAGGGTAAGGGTAAGGGTAAGGGTAAGGGTAAGGGTAAGGGTAAGCTTAAGGGTAAAAGCAAGGGTAAGGGTAAGGGTAAGGGTAAGGGTAAGGGTAAGGGTAAGGGTAAGGGTAAGGGTAAGGGTAAAGGTAAGGGTAAGCCTAAGGGTAAAAGCAAGGGTTAGGGTAAGGGTAAGGGTAAGGGTAAGGGTAAGGGTAAGGGTAAGGGTAAGGGTAAGGGTAAGGGTAAGGGTAAGGGTAAGGGTAAGGGTAAGGGTAAGGGTAAGGGTAAGGGTAAGGGTAAGGGTAAGGGTAAGGGAAAGGGTAAGGGTAAGGGTAAGGGTAAGGGTAAGGGTAAGGGTAAGGGTAAGGGTAAGGGTAAGGGTAAGGGTAAGGGTAAGGGTAAGGGTAAGGGTAAGGGTAAGGGTAAGGGTAAGGGTAAGCTTAAGGGTAAAAGCAAGGGTAAGGGTAAGGGTGAGGGTAAGGGTAAGCCTAAGGGTAAAAGCAAGGGTAAGGGTAAGAGTAAGGGTAAGGGTAAGGGTAAGCTTAAGGGTAAAAGCAAGGGTATGGGTAAGGGTAAGGGTAAGGGTAAGGGTAAGGGTAAGCTTAAGGGTAAAAGCAAGGGTAAGGGTAAGGGTAAGGGTAAGGGTAAGGGTAAGGGTAAAGGTAAGGGTAAGCCTAAGGGTAAAAGCAAGGGTAAGGGTAAGGGTAAGGGTAAGGGTAAGGGTAAGGGTAAGGGTAAGGGTAAGCTTAAGGGTAAAAGCAAGGGTAAGGGTAAGGGTAAGGGTAAGGGTAAGGGTAAGGGTAAGGGTAAGCTTAAGGGTAAAAGCAAGGGTAAGGGTAAGGGTAAGGGTAAGGGTAAGGGTAAGGGTAAGGGTAAGGGTGAGGGTAAGGGTAAGGGTAAGCTTAAGGGTAAAAGCAAGGGTAAGGGTAAGGGTAAGGGTAAGGGTAAGGGTAAGGGTAAGGGTAAGGGTAAGGGTAAGGGTAAGCTTAAGGGTAAAAGCAAGGGTAAGGGTAAGGGTAAGGGTAAGGGTAAGGGTAAGGGTAAGGGTAAGGGTAAGGGTAAGGGTAAGGGTAAGGGTAAGGGTAAGGGTAAGGGTAAGGGTAAAGGTAAGGGTAAGCCTAAGGGTAAAAGCAAGGGTAAGGGTAAGGGTAAGGGTAAGGGTAAGGGTAAGGGTAAGGGTAAGGGTAAGCTTAAGGGTAAAAGCAAGGGTAAGGGTAAGGGTAAGGGTAAGGGTAAGGGTAAGGGTAAGGGTAAGGGTTAGCTTAAGGGTAAGGGTAAGGGTAAGGGTAAGGGTAAGCTTAAGGGTAAAAGCAAGGGTAAGGGTAAGGGTAAGGGTAAGGGTAAGCTTAAGGGTAAAAGCAAGGGTAAGGGTAAGGGTAAGGGTAAGGGTAAGGGTAAGGGTAAGGGTAAGGGTAAGGGTAAGGGTAAGGGTAAGGGTAAGGGTAAGGGTTAGCTTAAGGGTAAAAGCAAGGGTAAGGGTAAGGGTAAGGGTAAGGGTAAGCTTAAGGGTAAAAGCAAGGGAAGGGTAAGGGTAAGGGTAAGGGTAAGGTTAAGGGTAAGGGTAAGGAAAAGGGTAAGGGTAAGCTTAAGGGTAAAAGCAAGGGAAAGGGTAAGGGTAAGGGTAAGGGTAAGGGTAAGGGTAAGAGTAAGGGTAAGCTTAAGGGTAAAAGCAAGGGTAAGGGTAAGGGTAAGGGTAAGGGTAAGGGTAAGGGTAAGGGTAAGTGTAAGGGTAAGGGTAAGGGTAAGGGTAAGGGTAAAGGTAAGGGTAAGCCTAAGGGTAAAAGCAAGGGTAAGGGTAAGGGTAAGGGTAAGGGTAAGGGTAAGGGTAAGGGTAAGGGTAAGGGTAAGGGTAAGGGTAAGGGTAAGGGTAAGGGTAAGGGTAAGGGTAAGGGTAAGGGTAAGGGTAAGGGTAAGGGTAAGGGTAAGGGTAAGGGTAAGGGCAAGGGTAAGGGTAAGGGTAAGGGTAAGCCTAAGGGTAAAAGCAAGGGTAAGGGTAAGGGTAAGGGTAAGGGTAAGGGTAAGCTTAAGGGTAAAAGCAAGGGTAAGGGTAAGGGTAAGGGTAAGGGTAAGGGTAAGGGTAAGCTTAAGGGTAAAAGCAAGGGTAAGGGTAAGGGTAAGGGTAAGGGTAAGGGTAAGGGTAAGGGTAAGGGTAAGGGTAAGGGTAAGGGTAAGGGTAAGGGTAAGGGTAAAGGTAAGGGTGAGCCTAAGGGTAAAAGCAAGGGTAAGGGTAAGGGTAAGGGTAAGGGTAAGGGTAAGGGTAAGGGTAAGGGTAAGGGTAAGGGTAAGGGTAAGGGTAAGGGTAAGGGTAAGGGTAAGGGTAAGGGTAAGCTGAAGGGTAAAAGCAAGGGTAAGGGTAAGGGTAAGGGTAAGGGTAAGGGTAAGGGTAAGGGTAAGGGTAAGGGTAAGCTTAAGGGTAAAAGCAAGGGTAAGGGTAAGGGTAAGGGTAAGGGTAAGGGTAAGGGTAAGGGTAAGGGTAAGGGTAAGGGTAAGGGTAAGCTTAAGGGTAAAAGTAAGGGTAAGAGTAAGGGTAAGGGTAAGGGTAAGGGTAAGGGTAAGGGTAAGCTTAAGGGTAAAAGCAAGGGTAAGGGTAAGGGTAAGGGTAAGGGTAAGGGTAAGGGTAAATTTAAGGGTAAGCCTAAGGGTAAAAGCAAGGGTAAGGGTAAGGGTAAGGGTAAGGGTAAGGGTAAGGGTTAGGGTAAGGGTAAAGGTAAGAGTAAGCCTAAGGGTAAAAGCAAGGGTAAGGGTAAGGGTAAGGGTAAGGGTAAGGGTAAGGGTAAGGGTAAGGGTAAGGGTAAGGGTAAGGGTAAGGGTAAGGGTAAGAGTAAGGGTAAGGGTAAGGGTAAGCTTAAGGGTAAAAGCAAGGGTAAGGGTAAGGGTAAGGGTAAGCCTAAGGGTAAAAGCAAGGGTAAGGGTAAGGTTAAGGGTAAGGGTAAGGGTAAGCTTAAGGGTAAAAGCAAGGGTAAGGGTAAGGGTAAGGGTAAGGGTAAGGGTAAGCTTAAGGGTAAAAGCAAGGGTAAGGGTAAGGGTGAGGGTAAGGGTAAGGGTAAGGGTAAGGGTAAAGGTAAGGGTAAGCCTAAGAGTAAAAGCAAGGGTAAGGGTAAGGGTAAGGGTAAGGGTAAGGGTAAGGGTAAGGGTAAGGGTAAGGGTAAGGGTAAGCTTAAGGGTAAAAGCAAGGGTAAGGATAAGGGTAAGGGTAAGGGTAAGGGTAAGGGTAAGGGTAAGGGTAAGGGTAAGCTTAAGGGTAAAAGCAAGGGTAAGGGTAAGGGTAAGTTTAAGGGTAAGGGTAAGGGTAAGGGTAAGGGTAAGGGTAGGCTTAAGGGTAAAAGCAAGGGTAAGGGTTAGGGTAAGGGTAAGGGTAAGGGTAAGGGTAAGCTTAAGGGTAAAAGCAAGGGTAAGGGTAAGGGTAAGGGTAAGGGTAAGGGTAAGGGTAAGGGTAAGGGTAAAGGTAAGGGTAAGCCTAAGGGTAAAAGCAAGGGTAAGGGTAAGGGTAAGGGTAAGGGTAAGGGTAAGGGTAAGGGTAAGGGTAAGGGTAAGGGTAAGGGTAAGGGTAAGGGTAAGGGTAAGCTTAAGGGTATAAGCAAGGGTAAGGGTAAGGGTAAGGGTGAGGGTAAGGGTAAGGGTAAGGGTAAGGGTAAGCTTAAGGGTAAAAGCAAGGGTAAGGGTAAGGGTAAGGGTAAGGGTAAGGGTAAGGGTAAGGGTAAGGGTAAGCTTAAGGGTAAAAGCAAGGGTAAGGGTAAGGGTAAGGGTAAGGGTAAGGGTAAGGGTAAGGGTAAGGGTAAGGGTAAGGGTAAAGGTAAGGTTAAGCCTAAGGGTAAAAGCAAGGGTAAGGGTAAGGGTAAGGGTAAGGGTAAGGGTAAGGGTAAGGGTAAGGGTAAGGGTAAGGGTAAGGATAAGGGTGAGGGTAAGGGTAAGGGTAAGGGTAAGGGTAAGGGTAAGGGTAAGGGTAAGGGTAAGCTTAAGGGTAAAAGCAAGGGTAAGGGTGAGGGTAAGGGTAAGGGTAAGCCTAAGGGTAAAAGCAAGGGTAAGGGTTAGGGTAAGGGTAAGGGTAAGGGTAAGCTTAAGGGTAAAAGCAAGGGTAAGGGTGAGGGTAAGGGTAAGGGTAAGGGTAAGGGTAAGGGTAAGGGTAAGCTTAAGGGTAAAAGCAAGGGTAAGGGTAAGGGTAAGGGTAAGGGTAAGGGTAAGGGTAAGGGTAAGGGTAAGGGTAAGGGTAAGGGTAAGGGTAAGGGTAAGGGTAAAGGTAAGGGTAAGCCTAAGGGTCAAAGCAAGGGTAAGGGTAAGGGTAAGGGTAATGGTAAGGGTAAGGGTAAGGGTAAGGGTAAGGGTAAGGGTAAGCTTAAGGGTAAAAGCAAGGGTAAGGGTAAGGGTAAGGGTAAGGGTAAGGGTAAGGGTAAGGGTAAGGGTAAGGGTTAGGGTAAGCTTAAGGGTAAGGGTAAGGGTAAGGGTAAGCCTAAGGGTAAAAGCAAGGGTAAGTGTAAGGGTAAGGGTAAGGGTAAGGGTAAGCTTAAGCGTAAAAGCAAGGGTGAGGGTAAGGGTAAGGGTAAGGGTAAGGGTAAGGGTAAGGGTAAGGGTAAGCTTAAGGGTAAAAGCAAGGGTAAGGGTAAGGGTAAGGGTAAGGGTAAGGGTAAGGCTAAAGGTAAGGGTAAGCCTAAGGGTAAAAGCAAGGGTAAGGGTAAGGGTAAGGGTAAGGGTAAGGGTAAGGGTAAGGGTAAGGGTAAGGGTAAGGGTAAGGGTAAGGGTAAGGGTAAGGGTAAGGGTAAAGGTAAGGGTAAGGGTAAGCTTAAGGGTAAAAGCAAGGGTAAGGGTAAGGGTAAGGGTAAGGGTAAGAGTAAGGGTAAGGGTAAGTGTAAGCTTAAGGGTAAAAGCAAGGGTAAGGGTAAGAGTAAGGGTAAGAGTAAGGGTAAGGGTAAGGGTAAGGGTAAGGGTAAGGGTAAGGGTAAGCTTAAGGGTAGAAGCAAGGGTAAGGGTAAGGGTAAGGGTAAGGGTAAGGGTAAGGGTAAGGGTAAGGGTAAGGGTAAGGGTAAGGGTAAGGGTAAGGGTAAGCTTAAGGGTAAAAGCAAGGGTAAGGGTAAGGGTAAGGGTAAGGGTGAGGGTAAGGGTAATGGTAAGGGTAAAGGTAAGGGTAAGCCTAAGGGTAAAAGCAAGGGTAAGGGTAAGGGTAAGGGTAAGGGTAAGGGTAAGGTTAAGGGTAAGGGTAAGGGTAAGGGTAAGGGTAAGGGTAAGGGTAAGCTTAAGGGTAAAAGCAAAGGTAAGGGTAAGGGTAAGGGTAAGGGTAAGTGTAAGGGTAAGGGTAAGCTTAAGGGTAAGGGTAAGGGTAAGGGTAAGCTTAAGGGTAAAAGCAAGGGTAAGGGTAAGGGTAAGGGTAAGGGTAAGGGTAAGCTTAAGGGTAAAATCAAGGGTAAGGGTAAGGGTAAGGGTAAGGGTAAGGGTAAGGGTAAGGGTAAGCTTAAGGGTAAGGGTAAGGGTAAGGGTAAGGGTTAGCTTAAGGGTAAAAGCAAGGGTGAGGGTCAGGGTAAGGGTAAGTGTAAGGGTAAGGGTAAGGGTAAGGGTAAGGGTGAGCTTAAGGGTAAAAGCAAGGGTAAGGGTAAGGTTAAGCGTAAGGGTAAGGGTAAGGGTAAGGGTTAGCTTAAGGGTAAAAGCAAGGGTAAGGGTAAGGGTAAGGGTAAGGGTAAGGGTAAGGGTAAGGGTAAGGGTAAGGGTAAGGGTAAGGGTAAGGGTAAGGGTAAGGGTAAGGGTAAAGGTAAGGGTAAGCCTAAGGGTAAAAGCAAGGGTAAGGGTAAGGGTAAGGGTAAGGGTAAGAGTAAGGGTAAGGGTAAGGGTAAGGGTAAGCTTAAGGGTAAAAGCAAGGGTAAGGGTAAGGGTAAGGGTAAGGGTAAGCCTAAGGGTAAAAGCAAGGGTAAGGGTAAGGGTAAGGGTAAGGGTAAGCTTAAGGGTAAAAGCAAGGGTAAGGGTAAGGGTAAGGGTAAGGGTAAGGGTAAGGGTAAGCTTAAGGGTAAAAGCAAGGGTGAGGGTAAGGGTAAGGGTAAGGGTAAGGGTAAGGGTAAGGGTAAGGGTAAGGGTAAGGATAAGGGTAAGCTTAAGGGTAAAAGCAAGGGTAAGGGTAAGGGTAAGGGTAAGGGTAAGGGTAAGGGTAAGGGTAAGGGTAAGCTTAAGGGTAAAAGCAGGGGTAAGGGTAAGGGTAAGGGTAAGGGTAAGGGTAAAGGTAAGGGTAAGCCTAAGGGTAAAAGCAAGGGTAAGGGTAAGGGTAAGGGTAAGGGTAAGGGTAAGCTTAAGGGTAAAAGCAAGGGTAAGGGTAAGGGTAAGGGTAAGGGTAAGCTTAAGGGTAAAAGCAAGGGTGAGGGTAAGGGTAAGGGTAAGGGTAAGGGTAAGGGTAAGGGTAAGGGTAAGGGTAAGGGTAAGTTTAAGGGTAAAAGCAAGGGTAAGGGTAAGGGTAAGGGTAAGGGTAAGGGAAGGGTAAGGGTAAGGGTAAGGGTAAGCTTAAGGGTAAAAGCAAGGGTAAGGGTAAGGGTAAGGGTAAGGGTAAGGGTAAAGGTAAGGGTAAGCCTAAGGGTAAAAGCAAGGGTAAGGGTAAGGGTAAGGGTAAGGGTAAGGGTAAGGGTTAGGGTAAGGGTAAGGGTAAGGGTAAGGGTAAGGGTAAGGGTAAGGGTAAGGGTAAGGGTAAGGGTAAGGGTAAGGGTAAGGGTAAGGGTAAGGGTAAGCTTAAGGGTAAAAGCAAGGGTAAGGGTAAGGGAAAGGGTAAGGGTAAGCCTAAGGGTAAAAGCAAGGGTAAGGGTAAGGGTAAGGGTAAGGGTAAGGGTAAGCTTAAGGGTAAAAGCAAGAGTAAGGGTAAGGGTAAGGGTAAGGGTAAGGGTAAGGGTAAGCTTAAGGGTAAAAGCAAGGGTAAGGGTAAAGGTAAGGGTAAGGGTAAGGGTAAGGGTAAGGGTAAGGGTAAGGGTAAGGGTAAAGGTAAGGGTAAGCCTAAGGGTAAAAGCAAGGGTAAGGGTAAGGGTAAGGGTAAGGGTAAGGGTAAGGTTAAGGGTAAGGGTAAGGGTAAGCTTAAGGGTAAAAGCAAGGGTAAGGGTAAGGGTAAGGGTAAGGGTAAGGGTAGGGGTAAGGGTAAGGGTAAGGGTAAGGGTAAGGGTAAGGGTAAGCTTAAGGGTAAGGGTAAGGGTAAGGGTAAGGGTAAGCTTAAGGGTAAAAGCAAGGGTAAGGGTAAGGGTAAGGGTAAGGGTAAGCTTAAGGGTAAAAGCAAGGGTAAGGGTAAGGGTAAGGGTAAGGGTAAGGGTAAGGGTAAGGGTAAGGGTAAGGGTAAGGGTAAGGGTAAGCTTAAGGGTAAGGGTAAGGGTAAGGGTAAGCTTAAGGGTAAAAGCAAGGGTAAGGGTAAGGGTAAGGGTAAGGGTAAGGGTAAGGGTAAGGGTAAGCTTAAGGGTAAGGGTAAGGGTAAGGGTAAGGGTAAGCTTAAGGGTAAAAGCAAGGGTAAGGGTAAGGGTGAGGGTAAGGGTAAGGGTAAGGGTAAGGGTAAGCTTAAGGGTAAGGGTAAGGGTAAGGGTAAGGGTAAGCTTAAGGGTAAGGGTAAGGGTAAGGGTAAGGGTAAGGGTAAGGGTAAGGGTAAGGGTAAGGGTAAGGGTAAGGGTAAGGGTAAGGGTAAGGGTAAGGGTAAGGGTAAGGGTAAGGGTAAGGGAAAGCTTAAGGGTAAGGGTAAGGGTAAGGGTAAGGGTAAGCTTAAGGGTAAAAGCAAGGGTAAGGGTAAGGGTAAGGGTAAGGGTAAGGGTAAGGGTAAGCTTAAGGGTAAAAGCAAGGGTAAGGTTAAGGGTAAGGGTAAGGGTAAGGGTAAGGGTAAGGGTAAGGGTAAGGGTAAGCTTAAGGGTAAGGGTAAGGGTAAGGGTAAGGGTAAGCTTAAGGGTAAAAGCAAGGGTAAGGGTAAGGGTAAGGGTAAGGGTAAGGGTAAAGGTAAGGGTAAGCCTAAGGGTAAAAGCAAGGATAAGGGTAAGGGTAAGGGTAAGGG
>CAUEHS010000109.1:0-163028 GCA_958510865.1 Myrrha octodecimguttata | reverse complement strand
CATTCCTCTTCACAATCCAGAATAACGATTCAAAAATAAAAAGTCTTACTTTCGAAACAACTGAGATACAGGGTGTTCTTCGTCTAATGACAGGTATAGTATCTTTCGAACCAATGCTCTGATTCGACTGAATTTTCACCAATCATTCCTCTTCACAATCCAGAATAACGATTCAAAAATAAAAAGTCTAACTTTCGAAACAACTGAGATACAGGGTGTTCTTCGTCAAATGACAGGTATAGTATCTTTCGAACCAATGCTCTGATTCGACTGAAATTTTCACCAATCATTCCTCTTCACAATCCAGAATAACGTTCAAAAATAAAAAGTCTAACTTTCGAAACAACTGAGATACAGGGTGTTCTTCGTCAAATGACAGGTATAGTATCTTTCGAACCAATGCTCTGATTCGACTGAAATTTTCACCAATCATTCCTCTTCACAATCCAGAATAACGTTCCAAAAATAAAAAGTCTAACTTTCGAAACAACTGAGATACAGGGTGTTCTTCGTCAAATGACAGGTATAGTATCTTTCGAACCAATGCTCTGATTCGACTGAAATTTTCACCAATCATTCCTCTTCACAATCCAGAATAACGTTCCAAAAATAAAAAGTCTAACTTTCGAAACAACTGAGATACAGGGTGTTCTTCGTCAAATGACAAGTATAGTATCTTTCGAACCAATGCTCTGATTCGACTGAAATTTTCACCAATCATTCCTCTTCACAATCCAGAATAACGATTCAAAAATAAAAAGTCTAACTTTCGAAACAACTGAGATACAGGGTGTTCTTCGTCAAATGACAGGTATAGTATCTTTCGAACCAATGCTCTGATTCGACTGAAATTTTCACCAATCATTCCTCTTCACAATCCAGAATAACGTTCCAAAAATAAAAAGTCTAACTTTCGAAACAACTGAGATACAGGGTGTTCTTCGTCAAATGACAGGTATAGTATCTTTCGAACCAATGCTCTGATTCGACTGAAATTTTCACCAATCATTCCTCTTCACAATCCAGAATAACGATTCAAAAATAAAAAGTCTAACTTTCGAAACAACTGAGATACAGGGTGTTCTTCGTCAAATGACAGGTATAGTATCTTTCGAACCAATGCTCTGATTCGACTGAAATTTTCACCAATCATTCCTCTTCACAATCCAGAATAACGATTCAAAAATAAAAAGTCTAACTTTCGAAACAACTGAGATACAGGGTGTTCTTCGTCAAATGACAGGTATAGTATCTTTCGAACCAATGCTCTGATTCGACTGAAATTTTCACCAATCATTCCTCTTCACAATCCAGAATAACGTTCCAAAAATAAAAAGTCTAACTTTCGAAACAACTGAGATACAGGGTGTTCTTCGTCAAATGACAAGTATAGTATCTTTCGAACCAATGCTCTGATTCGACTGAAATTTTCACCAATCATTCCTCTTCACAATCCAGAATAACGATTCAAAAATAAAAAGTCTAACTTTCGAAACAACTGAGATACAGGGTGTTCTTCGTCAAATGACAGGTATAGTATCTTTCGAACCAATGCTCTGATTCGACTGAAATTTTCACCAATCATTCCTCTTCACAATCCAGAATAACGTTCCAAAAATAAAAAGTCTAACTTTCGAAACAACTGAGATACAGGGTGTTCTTCGTCAAATGACAGGTATAGTATCTTTCGAACCAATGCTCTGATTCGACTGAAATTTTCACCAATCATTCCTCTTCACAATCCAGAATAACGATTCAAAAATAAAAAGTCTAACTTTCGAAACAACTGAGATACAGGGTGTTCTTCGTCAAATGACAGGTATAGTATCTTTCGAACCAATGCTCTGATTCGACTGAAATTTTCACCAATCATTCCTCTTCACAATCCAGAATAACGTTCCAAAAATAAAAAGTCTTACTTTCGAAACAACTGAGATACAGGGTGTTCTTCGTCAAATGACAAGTATAGTATCTTTCGAACCAATGCTCTGATTCGACTGAAATTTTCACCAATCATTCCTCTTCACAATCCAGAATAACGATTCAAAAATAAAAAGTCTAACTTTCGAAACAACTGAGATACAGGGTGTTCTTCGTCAAATGACAGGTATAGTATCTTTCGAACCAATGCTCTGATTCGACTGAAATTTTCACCAATCATTCCTCTTCACAATCCAGAATAACGATTCAAAAATAAAAAGTCTAACTTTCGAAACAACTGAGATACAGGGTGTTCTTCGTCAAATGACAGGTATAGTATCTTTCGAACAAATGCTCTGATTCGACTGAAATTTTCACCAATCATTCCTCTTCAAAATCCAGAATAACGATTCAAAAATAAAAAGTCTAACTTTCGAAACAACTGAGATACAGGGTGTTCTTCGTCAAATGACAGGTATAGTATCTTTCGAACCAATGCTCTGATTCGACTGAAATTTTCACCAATCATTCCTCTTCACAATCCAGAATAACGTTCCAAAAATAAAAAGTCTAACTTTCGAAACAACTGAGATACAGGGTGTTCTTCGTCAAATGACAGGTATAGTATCTTTCGAACCAATGCTCTGATTCGACTGAAATTTTCACCAATCATTTCTCTTCACAATCCAGAATAACGTTCCAAAAATAAAAAGTCTAACTTTCGAAACAACTGAGATACAGGGTGTTCTTCGTCAAATGACAGGTATAGTATCTTTCGAACCAATGCTCTGATTCGACTGAAATTTTCACCAATCATTCCTCTTCACAATCCAGAATAACGTTCCAAAAATAAAAAGTCTTACTTTCGAAACAACTGAGATACAGGGTGTTCTTCGTCAAATGACAAGTATAGTATCTTTCGAACCAATGCTCTGATTCGACTGAAATTTTCACCAATCATTCCACTTCACAATCCAGAATAACGATTCAAAAATAAAAAGTCTAACTTTCGAAACAACTGAGATACAGGGTGTTCTTCGTCAAATGACAGGTATAGTATCTTTCGAACCAATGCTCTGATTCGACTGAAATTTTCACCAATCATTCCTCTTCACAATCCAGAATAACGATTCAAAAATAAAAAGTCTAACTTTCGAAACAACTGAGATACAGGGTGTTCTTCGTCAAATGACAGGTATAGTATCTTTCGAACCAATGCTCTGATTCGACTGAAATTTTCACCAATCATTCCTCTTCAAAATCCAGAATAACGATTCAAAAATAAAAAGTCTAACTGTCGAAACAACTGAGATACAGGGTGTTCTTCGTCAAATGACAGGTATAGTATCTTTCGAACCAATGCTCTGATTCGACTGAAATTTTCACCAATCATTCCTCTTCACAATCCAGAATAACGTTCCAAAAATAAAAAGTCTAACTTTCGAAACAACTGAGATACAGGGTGTTCTTCGTCAAATGACAGGTATAGTATCTTTCGAACCAATGCTCTGATTCGACTGAAATTTTCACCAATCATTCCTCTTCACAATCCAGAATAACGTTTCAAAAATGAAAAGTCTAACTTTCGAAACTACTGAGATACAGGGTGTTCTTCGTCAAATGACAGGTATAGTATATTTCGAACCAATGCTCTGATTCGACTGAAATTTTCACCAATCATTCCTCTTCACAATCCAGAATAACGTTCCAAAAATAAAAAGTCTTACTTTCGAAACAACTGAGATACAGGGTGTTCTTCGTCAAATGACAAGTATAGTATCTTTCGAACCAATGCTCTGATTCGACTGAAATTTTCACCAATCATTCCTCTTCACAATCCAGAATAACGATTCAAAAATAAAAAGTCTAACTTTCGAAACAACTGAGATACAGGGTGTTCTTCGTCAAATGACAGGTATAGTATCTTTCGAACCAATGCTCTGATTCGACTGAAATTTTCACCAATCATTCCTCTTCACAATCCAGAATAACGTTCCAAAAATAAAAAGTCTTACTTTCGAAACAACTGAGATACAGGGTGTTCTTCGTCAAATGACAGGTATAGTATCTTTCGAACCAATGCTCTGATTCGACTGAAATTTTCACCAATCATTCCTCTTCACAATCCAGAATAACGTTCCAAAAATAAAAAGTCTAACTTTCGAAACAACTGAGATACAGGGTGTTCTTCGTCAAATGACAGGTATAGTATCTTTCGAACCAATGCTCTGATTCGACTGAAATTTTCACCAATCATTCCTCTTCACAATCCAGAATAACGTTCCAAAAATAAAAAGTCTAACTTTCGAAACAACTGAGATACAGGGTGTTCTTCGTCAAATGACAAGTATAGTATCTTTCGAACCAATGCTCTGATTCGACTGAAATTTTCACCAATCATTCCTCTTCACAATCCAGAATAACGATTCAAAAATAAAAAGTCTAACTTTCGAAACAACTGAGATACAGGGTGTTCTTCGTCAAATGACAGGTATAGTATCTTTCGAACCAATGCTCTGATTCGACTGAAATTTTCACCAATCATTCCTCTTCACAATCCAGAATAACGTTCCAAAAATAAAAAGTCTAACTTTCGAAACAACTGAGATACTGGGTGTTCTTCGTCAAATGACAGGTATAGTATCTTTCGAACCAATGCTCTGATTCGACTGAAATTTTTACCAATCATTCCTCTTCACAATCCAGAATAACGATTCAAAAATAAAAAGTCTAACTTTCGAAACAACTGAGATACAGGGTGTTCTTCGTCAAATGACAAGTATAGTATCTTTCGAACCAATGCTCTGATTCGACTGAAATTTTCACCAATCATTCCTCTTCACAATCCAGAATAACGATTCAAAAATAAAAAGTCTAACTTTCGAAACAACTGAGATACAGGGTGTTCTTCGTCAAATGACAGGTATAGTATCTTTCGAACCAATGCTCTGATTCGACTGAAATTTTCACCAATCATTCCTCTTCACAATCCAGAATAAAGTTCCAAAAATAAAAAGTCTAACTTTCGAAACAACTGAGATACAGGGTGTTTTTCGTCAAATGACAAGTATAGTATCTTTCGAACCAATGCTCTGATTCGACTGAAATTTTCACCAATCATTCCTCTTCACAATCCAGAATAACGATTGAAAAATAAAAAGTCTAACTTTCGAAACAACTGAGATACAGGGTGTTCTTCGTCAAATGACAGGTATAGTATCTTTCGAACCAATGCTCTGATTCGACTGAAATTTTCACCAATCATTCCTCTTCACAATCCAGAAAAACGTTCCAAAAATAAAAAGTCTAACTTTCGAAACAACTGAGATACAGGGTGTTCTTCGTCAAATGACAGGTATAGTATCTTTCGAACCAATGCTCTGATTCGACTGAAATTTTCACCAATCATTCCTCTTCACAATCCAGAATAACGATTCAAAAATAAAAAGTCTAACTTTCGAAACAACTGAGATACAGGGTGTTCTTCGTCAAATGACAGGTATAGTATCTTTCGAACCAATGCTCTGATTCGACTGAAATTTTCACCAATCATTCCTCTTCACAATCCAGAATAACGTTCCAAAAATAAAAAGTCTTACTTTCGAAACAACTGAGATACAGGGTGTTCTTCGTCAAATGACAAGTATAGTATCTTTCGAACCAATGCTCTGATTCGACTGAAATTTTCACCAATCATTCCTCTTCACAATCCAGAATAACGATTCAAAAATAAAAAGTCTAACTTTCGAAACAACTGAGATACAGGGTGTTCTTCGTCAAATGACAGGTATAGTATCTTTCGAACCAATGCTCTGATTCGACTGAAATTTTCACCAATCATTCCTCTTCACAATCCAGAATAACGATTCAAAAATAAAAAGTCTAACTTTCGAAACAACTGAGATACAGGGTGTTCTTCGTCAAATGACAGGTATAGTATCTTTCGAACAAATGCTCTGATTCGACTGAAATTTTCACCAATCATTCCTCTTCAAAATCCAGAATAACGATTCAAAAATAAAAAGTCTAACTTTCGAAACAACTGAGATACAGGGTGTTCTTCGTCAAATGACAGGTATAGTATCTTTCGAACCAATGCTCTGATTCGACTGAAATTTTCACCAATCATTCCTCTTCACAATCCAGAATAACGTTCCAAAAATAAAAAGTCTAACTTTCGAAACAACTGAGATACAGGGTGTTCTTCGTCCAATGACAGGTATAGTATCTTTCGAACCAATGCTCTGATTCGACTGAAATTTTCACCAATCATTTCTCTTCACAATCCAGAATAACGTTCCAAAAATAAAAAGTCTAACTTTCGAAACAACTGAGATACAGGGTGTTCTTCGTCAAATGACAGGTATAGTATCTTTCGAACCAATGCTCTGATTCGACTGAAATTTTCACCAATCATTCCTCTTCACAATCCAGAATAACGTTCCAAAATAAAAAGTCTTACTTTCGAAACAACTGAGATACAGGGTGTTCTTCGTCAAATGACAAGTATAGTATCTTTCGAACCAATGCTCTGATTCGACTGAAATTTTCACCAATCATTCCACTTCACAATCCAGAATAACGATTCAAAAATAAAAAGTCTAACTTTCGAAACAACTGAGATACAGGGTGTTCTTCGTCAAATGACAGGTATAGTATCTTTCGAACCAATGCTCTGATTCGACTGAAATTTTCACCAATCATTCCTCTTCACAATCCAGAATAACGATTCAAAAATAAAAAGTCTAACTTTCGAAACAACTGAGATACAGGGTGTTCTTCGTCAAATGACAGGTATAGTATCTTTCGAACCAATGCTCTGATTCGACTGAAATTTTCACCAATCATTCCTCTTCAAAATCCAGAATAACGATTCAAAAATAAAAAGTCTAACTGTCGAAACAACTGAGATACAGGGTGTTCTTCGTCAAATGACAGGTATAGTATCTTTCGAACCAATGCTCTGATTCGACTGAAATTTTCACCAATCATTCCTCTTCACAATCCAGAATAACGTTCCAAAAATAAAAAGTCTAACTTTCGAAACAACTGAGATACAGGGTGTTCTTCGTCAAATGACAGGTATAGTATCTTTCGAACCAATGCTCTGATTCGACTGAAATTTTCACCAATCATTCCTCTTCACAATCCAGAATAACGTTTCAAAAATGAAAAGTCTAACTTTCGAAACTACTGAGATACAGGGTGTTCTTCGTCAAATGACAGGTATAGTATATTTCGAACCAATGCTCTGATTCGACTGAAATTTTCACCAATCATTCCTCTTCACAATCCAGAATAACGTTCCAAAAATAAAAAGTCTTACTTTCGAAACAACTGAGATACAGGGTGTTCTTCGTCAAATGACAAGTATAGTATCTTTCGAACCAATGCTCTGATTCGACTGAAATTTTCACCAATCATTCCTCTTCACAATCCAGAATAACGATTCAAAAATAAAAAGTCTAACTTTCGAAACAACTGAGATACAGGGTGTTCTTCGTCAAATGACAGGTATAGTATCTTTCGAACCAATGCTCTGATTCGACTGAAATTTTCACCAATCATTCCTCTTCACAATCCAGAATAACGATTCAAAAATAAAAAGTCTAACTTTCGAAACAACTGAGATACAGGGTGTTCTTCGTCAAATGACAGGTATAGTATCTTTCGAACCAATGCTCTGATTCGACTGAAATTTTCACCAATCATTCCTCTTCAAAATCCAGAATAACGATTCAAAAATAAAAAGTCCAACTTTCGAAACAACTGAGATACAGGGTGTTCTTCGTCAAATGACAGGTATAGTATCTTTCGAACCAATGCTCTGATTCGACTGAAATTTTCACCAATCATTCCTCTTCACAATCCAGAATAACGATTCAAAAATAAAAAGTCTAACTTTCGAAACAACTGAGATACAGGGTGTTCTTCGTCAAATGACAGGTATAGTATCTTTCGAACCAATGCTCTGATTCGACTGAAATTTTCACCAATCATTCCTCTTCACAATCCAGAATAACGTTCCAAAAATAAAAAGTCTAACTTTCGAAACAACTGAGATACAGGGTGTTCTTCGTCAAATGACAGGTATAGTATCTTTCGAACCAATGCTCTGATTCGACTGAAATTTTCACCAATCATTCCTCTTCACAATCCAGAATAACGTTCCAAAAATAAAAAGTCTTACTTTCGAAACAACTGAGATACAGGGTGTTCTTCGTCAAATGACAGGTATAGTATCTTTCGAACCAATGCTCTGATTCGACTGAAATTTTCACCAATCATTCCTCTTCACAATCCAGAATAACGTTTCAAAAATAAAAAGTCTAACTTTCGAAACAACTGAGATACAGGGTGTTCTTCGTCAAATGACAGGTATAGTATCTTTCGAACCAATGCTCTGATTCGACTAAAATTTTCACCAATCATTCCTCTTCAAAATCCAGAATAACGATTCAAAAATAAAAAGTCTAACTTTCGAAACAATTGAGATACAGGGTGTTCTTCGTCAAATGACAGGTATAGTATCTTTCGAACCAATGCTCTGATTCGACTGAAATTTTCACCAATCATTCCTCTTCACAATCCAGAATAACGATTCAAAAATAAAAAGTCTAACTTTCGAAACAACTGAGATACAGGGTGTTCTTCGTCAAATGACAAGTATAGTATCTTTCGAACCAATGCTCTGATTCGACTGAAATTTTCACCAATCATTCCTCTTCACAATCCAGAATAACGATTCAAAAATAAAAAGTCTAACTTTCGAAACAACTGAGATACAGGGTGTTCTTCGTCAAATGACAGGTATAGTATCTTTCGAACCAATGCTCTGATTCGACTGAAATTTTCACCAATCATTCCTCTTCACAATCCAGAATAACGTTCCAAAAATAAAAAGTCTAACTTTCGAAACAACTGAGATACAGGGTGATCTTCGTCAAATGACAGGTATAGTATCTTTCGAACCAATGCTCTGATTCGACTGAAATTTTCACCAATCATTCCTCTTCACAATCCAGAATAACGATTCAAAAATAAAAAGTCTAACTTTCGAAACAACTGAGATACAGGGTGTTCTTCGTCAAATGACAAGTATAGTATCTTTCGAACCAATGCTCTGATTCGACTGAAATTTTCACCAATCATTCCTCTTCACAATCCAGAATAACGATTCAAAAATAAAAAGTCTTACTTTCGAAACAACTGAGATACAGGGTGTTCTTCGTCAAATGACAGGTATAGTATCTTTCGAACCAATGCTCTGATTCGACTGAAATTTTCACCAATCATTCCTCTTCACAATCCAGAATAACGATTCAAAAATAAAAAGTCTAACTTTCGAAACAACTGAGATACAGGGTGTTCTTCGTCAAATGACAGGTATAGTATCTTTCGAACCAATGCTCTGATTCGACTGAAATTTTCACCAATCATTCCTCTTCACAATCCAGAATAACGTTCCAAAAATAAAAAGTCTTACT
This sequence comes from Myrrha octodecimguttata, assembly GCA_958510865.1. Classification (NCBI taxonomy): domain Eukaryota; kingdom Metazoa; phylum Arthropoda; class Insecta; order Coleoptera; family Coccinellidae; genus Myrrha; species Myrrha octodecimguttata. The sequence continues at coordinate 153,621 of CAUEHS010000109.1, read as the reverse complement.
TTCGAAACAACTGAGATACAGGGTGTTCTTCGTCAAATGACAGGTATAGTATCTTTCGAACCAATGCTCTGATTCGACTGAAATTTTCACCAATCATTCCTCTTCACAATCCAGAATAACGTTCCAAAAATAAAAAGTCTAACTTTCGAAACAACTGAGATACAGGGTGTTCTTCGTCAAATGACAAGTATAGTATCTTTCGAACCAATGCTCTGATTCGACTGAAATTTTCACCAATCATTCCTTCTCACAATCCAGAATAACGATTCAAAAATAAAAAGTCTAACTTTCGAAACAACTGAGATACAGGGTGTTCTTCGTCAAATGACAGGTATAGTATCTTTCGAACCAATGCTCTGATTCGACTGAAATTTTCACCAATCATTCCTCTTCACAATCCAGAATAACGTTCCAAAAATAAAAACTCTAACTTCCGAAACAACTGAGATACAGGGTGTTCTTCGTCAAATGACAGGTATAGTATCTTTCGAACCAATGCTCTGATTCGACTGAAATTTTCACCAATCATTCCTCTTCACAATCCAGAATAACGTTCCAAAAATAAAAACTCTAACTTTCGAAACAACTAAGATACAGGGTGTTCTTCGTCAAATGACAGGTATAGTATCTTTCGAACCAATGCTCTGATTCGACTGAAATTTTCACCAATCATTCCTCTTCACAATCCAGAATAACGTTTCAAAAATAAAAAGTCTAACTTTCGAAACAACTGAGATACAGGGTGTTCTTCGTCAAATGACAGGTATAGTATCTTTCGAACCAATGCTCTGATTCGACTGAAATTTTCACCAATCATTCCTCTTCACAATCCAGAATAACGTTCCAAAAATAAAAAGTCTAACTTTCGAAACAACTGAGATACAGGGTGTTCTTCGTCAAATGACAGGTATAGTATCTTTCGAACCAATGCTCTGATTCGACTGAAATTTTCACCAATCATTCCTCTTCAAAATCCAGAATAACGTTCCAAAAATAAAAAGTCTAACTTTCGAAACAACTGAGATACAGGGTGTTCTTCGTCAAATGACAGGTATAGTTTCTTTTGAACCAATGCTCTGATTCGACTGAAATTTTCACCAATCATTCCTCTTCACAATCCAGAATAACGTTTCAAAAATAAAAAGTCTAACTTCCGAAACAACTGAGATACAGGGTGTTCTTCGTCAAATGACAGGTATAGTATCTTTCGAACCAATGCTCTGATTCGACTGAAATTTTCACCAATCATTCCTCTTCACAATCCAGAATAACGTTTCAAAAATAAAAAGTCTAACTTTCGAAACAACTGAGATACAGGGTGTTCTTCGTCAAATGACAGGTATAGTATCTTTCGAACCAATGCTCTGATTCGACTGAAATTTTCACCAATCATTTCTCTTCACAATCCAGAATAACGTTCCAAAAATAAAAAGTCTAACTTTCGAAACAACTGAGATACAGGGTGTTCTTCGTCAAATGACAGGAATAGTATCTTTCGAACCAATGCTCTGATTCGACTGAAATTTTCACCAATCATTCCTCTTCAAAATCCAGAATAACGTTCCAAAAATAAAAAGTCTAACTTTCGAAACAACTGAGATACAGGGTGTTCTTCGTCAAATGACAGGTATAGTATCTTTCGAACCAATGCTCTGATTCGACTGAAATTTTCACCAATCATTCCTCTTCACAATCCAGAATAACGATTCAAAAATAAAAAGTCTAACTTTCCAAACAACTGAGATACAGGGTGTTCTTCGTCAAATGACAGGTATAGTATCTTTCGAACCAATGCTCTGATTCGACTGAAATTTTCACCAATCATTCCTCTTCACAATCCAGAATAACGTTTCAAAAATAAAGAGTCTAACTTCCGAAACAACTGAGATACAGGGTGTTCTTCGTCAAATGACAGGTATAGTATCTTTCGAACCAATGCTCTGATTCGACTGAAATTTTCACCAATCATTCCTCTTCACAATCCAGAATAACGTTTCAAAAATAAAAAGTCTTACTTTCGAAACAACTGAGATACAGGGTGTTCTTCGTCAAATGACAGGTATAGTATCTTTCGAACCAATGCTCTGATTCGACTGAAATTTTCACCAATCAGTCCTCTTCAAAATCCAGAATAACGATTCAAAAATAAAAAGTCTAACTTTCGAAACAACTGAGATACAGGGTGTTCTTCGTCAAAATGACAGGTATAGTATCTTTCGAACCAATGCTCTGATTCGACTGAAATTTTCACCAATCATTCCTCTTCAAAATCCAGAATAACGATTCAAAAATAAAAAGTCTAACTTTCGAAACAACTGAGAAACAGGGTGTTCTTCGTCAAATGACAGGTATAGTATCTTTCGAACCAATGCTCTGATTCGACTGAAATTTTCACCAATCATTCCTCTGCACAATCCAGAATAACGTTCCAAAAATAAAAAGTCTAACTTTCGAAACAACTGAGATACAGGGTGTTCTTCGTCAAATGACAAGTATAGTATCTTTCGAACCAATGCTCTGATTCGACTGAAATTTTCACCAATCATTCCTCTTCACAATCCAGAATAACGTTTCAAAAATAAAAAGTCTAACTTTCGAAACAACTGAGATACAGGGTGTTCTTCGTCAAATGACAAGTATAGTATCTTTCGAACCAATGATCTGATTCGACTGAAATTTTCACCAATCATTCCTCTTCATAATCCAGAATAACGATTCAAAAATAAAAAGTCTAACTTTCGAAACAACTGGGATACAGGGTGTTCTTCGTCAAATGACAGGTATAGTATCTTTCGAACCAATGCTCTGATTCGACTGAAATTTTCACCAATCATTCCTCTTCACAATCCAGAATAACGTTTCAAAAATAAAAAGTCTAACTTCCGAAACAACTGAGATACAGGGTGTTCTTCGTCAAATGACAGGTATAGTATCTTTCGAACCAATGCTCTGATTCGACTGAAATTTTCACCACTCATTCCTCTTCAAAATCCAGAATAACGATTCAAAAATAAAAAGTCTAACTATCGAAACAACTGAGATACAGGGTGTTCTTCGTCAAATGACAGGTATAGTATCTTTCGAACCAATGCTCTGATTCGACTGAAATTTTCACCAATCATTCCTCTTCACAATCCAGAATAACGTTCCAAAAATAAGAAGTCTTACTTTCGAAACAACTGAGATACAGGGTGTTCTTCGTCAAATGACAAGTATAGTATCTTTCGAACCAATGCTCTGATTCGACTGAAATTTTCACCAATCATTCCTCTTCACAATCCAGAATTACGATTCAAAAATAAAAAGTCTAACTTTCGAAACAACTGAGATACAGGGTGTTCTTCGTCAAATGACAGGTATAGTATCTTTCGAACCAATGCTCTGATTCGACTGAAATTTTCACCAATCATTCCTCTTCACAATCCAGAATAACGTTTCAAAAATAAAAAGTCTAACTTCCGAAACAACTGAGATACAGGGTGTTCTTCGTCAAATGACAGGTATAGTATCTTTCGAACCAATGCTCTGATTCGACTGAAATTTTCACCAATCATTCCTCTTCACAATCCAGAATAACGATTCAAAAATAAAAAGTCTAACTTTCGAAACAACTGAGATACAGGGTGTTCTTCGTCAAATGACAGGTATAGTATCTTTCGAACCAATGCTCTGATTCGACTGAAATTTTCACCAATCATTCCTCTTTACAATCCAGAATAACGTTCCAAAAATAAAAAGTCTTACTTTCGAAACAACTGAGATACAGGGTGTTCTTCGTCAAATGACAAGTATAGTATCTTTCGAACCAATGCTCTGATTCGACTGAAATTTTCACCAATCATTCCTCTTCACAATCCAGAATAACGATTCAAAAATAAAAAGTCTAACTTTCGAAACAACTGAGATACAGGGTGTTCTTCGTCAAATGACAGGTATAGTATCTTTCGAACCAATGCTCTGATTCGACTGAAATTTTCACCAATCATTCCTCATCACAATCCAGAATAACGTTCAAAAAATAAAAAGTCTAACTTTCGAAACAACTGAGATACAGGGTGTTCTTCGTCAAATGACAGGTATAGTATCTTTCGAACCAATGCTCTGATTCGACTGAAATTTTCACCAATCATTCCTCTTCACAATCCGGAATAACGATTCAAAAATAAAAAGTCTAACTTTCGAAACAACTGAGATACAGGGTGTTCTTCGTCAAATGACAAGTATAGTATCTTTCGAACCAATGCTCTGATTCGACTGAAATTTTCACCAATCATTCCTCTTCAAAATCCAGAATAACGTTCCAAAAATAAAAAGTCTAACTTTCGAAACAACTGAGATACAGGGTGTTCTTCGTCAAATGACAGGTATAGTATCTTTCGAACCAATGCTCTGATTCGACTGAAATTTTCACCAATCATTCCTCTTCACAATCCAGAATAACGTTTCAAAAATAAAAAGTCTTACTTTCGAAACAACTGAGATACAGGGTGTTCTTCGTCAAATGACAGGTATAGTATCTTCCGAACCAATGCTCTGATTCGACTGAAATTTTCACCAATCATTCCTCTTCACAATCCAGAATAACGTTCCAAAAATAAAAGTCTAACTTTCGAAACAACTGAGATACAGGGTGTTCTTCGTCAAATGACAGGTATAGTATCTTTCGAACCAATGCTCTGATTCGACTGAAATTTTCACCAATCATTCCTCTTCACAATCCAGAGTAACGTTTCAAAAATAAAAGTCTAACTTCCGAAACAACTGAGATACAGGGTGTTCTTCGTCAAATGTCAGGTATAGTATCTTTCGAACCAATGCTCTGATTCGACTGAAATTTTCACCAATCATTCCTCTTCACAATCCAGAATAACGTTTCAAAAATAAAAGGTCTAACTTTCGAAACAACTGAGATACAGGGTGTTCTTCGTCAAATGACAGGTAAAGTATCTTTCGAACCAATGCTCTGATTCGACTGAAATTTTCACCAATCATTCCTCTTCAAAATCCAGAATAACGATTCAAAAATAAAAAGTCTAACTTTCGAAACAACTGAGATACAGGGTGTTCTTCGTCAAATGACAGGTATAGTATCTTTCGAACCAATGCTCTGATTCGACTGAAATTTTCACCAATCATTCCTCTTCACAATCCAGAATAACGTTCCAAAAATAAAAAGTCTAACTTTCGAAACAACTGAGATACAGGGTGTTCTTCGTCAAATGACAAGTATAGTATCTTTCGAACCAATGCTCTGATTCGACTGAAATTTTCACCAATCATTCCTCTTCACAATCCAGAATAACGTTTCAAAAATAAAAAGTCTAACTTTCGAAACAACTGAGATACAGGGTGTTCTTCGTCAAATGACAGGTATAGTATCTTTCGAACCAATGCTCTGATTCGACTGAAATTTTCACCAATCATTCCTCTTCACAATCCAGAATAACGTTTCAAAAATAAAAAGTCTAACTTTCGAAACAACTGAGATACAGGGTGTTCTTCGTCAAATGACAGGTATAGTATCTTTCGAACCAATGCTCTGATTCGACTGAAATTTTCACCAATCATTCCTCTTCAAAATCCAGAATAACGTTCCAAAAATAAAAAGTCTAACTTTCGAAACAACTGAGATACAGGGTGTTCTTCGTCAAATGACAGGTATAGTATCTTTCGAACCAATGCTCTGATTCGACTGAAATTTTCACCAATCATTCCTCTTCAAAATCCAGAATAACGATTCAAAAATAAAAAGTCTAACTTTCGAAACAACTGAGATACAGGGTGTTCTTCGTCAAATGACAGGTAAAGTATCTTTCGAACCAATGCTCTGATTCGACTGAAATTTTCACCAATCATTCCTCTTCACAATCCAGAATAACGTTCCAAAAATAAAAAGTCTAACTTTCGAAACAACTGAGTTACAGGGTGTTCTTCGTCAAATGACAAGTATAGTATCTTTCGAACCAATGCTCTGATTCGACTGAAATTTTCACCAATCATTCCTCTTCACAATCCAAAATAACGTTTCAAAAATAAAAAGTCTAACTTTCGAAACAACTGAGATACAGGGTGTTCTTCGTCAAATAACAAGTATAGTATCTTTCGAACCAATGCTCTGATTCGACTGAAATTTTCACCAATCATTCCTCTTCACAATCCAGAATAACGATTCAAAAATAAAAAGTCTAACTGTCGAAACAACTGAGATACAGGGTGTTCTTCGTCAAATGACAGGTATAGTATCTTTCGAACCAATGCTCTGATTCGACTGAAATTTTCACCAATCATTCCTCTTCACAATCCAGAATAACGATTGAAAACTAAAAAGTCTAACCTTCGAAACAACTGAGATACAGGGTGTTCTTCGTCAAATGACAGGTATAGTATCTTTCGAACCAATGCTCTGATTCGACTGAAATTTTCACCAATCATTCCTCTTCACAATCCAGAATAACGTTCCAAAAATAAAAAGTTTAACTTTCGAAACAACTGAGATACAGGGTGTTCTTCGTCAATCGACAGGTATAGTATCTTTCGAACCAATGCTCTGATTCGACTGAAATTTTCACCAATCATTCCTCTTCACAATCCAGAATAACGATTCAAAAATAAAAAGTCTAACTTTCGAAACAACTGAGATACAGGGTGTTCTTCGTCAAATGACAAGTATAGTATCTTTCGAACCAATGCTCTGATTCGACTGAAATTTTCACCAATCATTCCTCTTCACAATCCAGAATAACGATTCAAAAATAAAAAGTCTAACTTTCGAAACAACTGAGATACAGGGTGTTCTTCGTCAAATGACAGGTATAGTATCTTTCGAACCAATGCTCTGATTCGACTGAAATTTTCACCAATCATTCCTCTTCACAATCCAGAATAACGATTCAAAAATAAAAAGTCTAACTTTCGAAACAACTGAGATACAGGGTGTTCTTCGTCAAATGACAGGTATAGTATCTTTCGAACCAATGCTCTGATTCGACTGAAATTTTCACCAATCATTCCTCTTCACAATCCAGAATAACGTTTCAAAAATAAAAAGTCTAACTTTCGAAACAACTGAGATACAGGGTGTTCTTCGTCAAATGACAGGTATAGTATCTTTCGAATCAATGCTCTGATTCGACTGAAATTTTCACCAATCATTCCTCTTCAAAATCCAGAATAACGATTCAAAAATAAAAAGTCTAACTTTCGAAACAACTGAGATACAGGGTGTTCTTCGTCAAATGACAGGTATAGTATCTTTCGAACCAATGCTCTGATTCGACTGAAATTTTCACCAATCATTCCTCTTCAAAATCCAGAATAACGTTCCAAAAATAAAAAGTCTAACTTTCGAAACAACTGAGATACAGGATGTTCTTCGTCAAATGACAAGTATAGTATCTTTCGAACCAATGCTCTGATTCGACCTAAATTTTCACCAATCATTCCTCTTCACAATCCAGAATAACGATTCAAAAATAAAAAGTCTAACTTTCGAAACAACTGAGATACAGGGTGTTCTTCGTCAAATGACAGGTATAGTATCTTTCGGACCAATGCTCTGATTCGACTGAAATTTTCACCAATCATTCCTCTTCACAATCCAGAATAACGTTCCAAAAATAAAAAGTCTAACTTTCGAAACAACTGAGATACAGGGTGTTCTTCGTCAAATGACAAGTATAGTATCTTTCGAACCAATGCTCTGATTCGACTTAAATTTTCACCAATCATTCCTCTTCACAATCCAGAATAACGATTCAAAAATAAAAAGTCTAACTTTCGAAACAACTGAGATACAGGGTGTTCTTCGTCAAATGACAGGTATAGTATCTTTCGAATCAATGCTCTGATTCGACTGAAATTTTCACCAATCATTCCTCTTCACAATCCAGAATAACGTTCCAAAAATAAAAAGTCTAACTTTCGAAACAACTTTTTATTTTTGAAACGTTATTCTGGATTGTGAAGAGGAATGATTGGTGAAAATTTCAGTCGAATCAGAGCATTGGTTCGAAAGATACTATACCTGTCATTTGACGAAGAACACCCTGTATCTCAGTTGTTTCGAAAGTTAGACTTTTTATTTTTGGAACGTTATTCTGGATTTTGAAGAGGAATGATTGGTGAAAATTTCAGTCGAATCAGAGCATTGGTTCGAAAGATACTATACCTGTCATTTGACGAAGAACACCCTGTATCTCAGTTGTTTCGAAAGTTAGACTTTTTAGTTTTGAATCGTTATTCTGGATTGTGAAGAGGAATGATTGGTGAAAATTTCAGTCGAATCAGAGCATTGGTTCGAAAGATACTATACCTGTCATTTGACGAAGAACACCCTGTATCTCAGTTGTTTCGAAAGTTAGACTTTTTATTTTTGAATCGTTATTCTGGATTGTGAAGAGGAATGATTGGTGAAAATTTCAGTCGAATCAGAGCATTGGTTCGAAAGATACTATACTTGTCATTTGACGAAGAACACCCTGTATCTCAGTTGTTTCGAAAGTTAGACTTTTTATTTTTGAATCGTTATTCTGGATTGTGAAGAGGAATGATTGGTGAACATTTCAGTCGAATCAGAGCATTGGTTCGAAAGATACTATACCTGTCATTTGACGAAGAACACTCTGTATCTCAGTTGTTTCGAAAGTTAGACTTTTTATTTTTGGAACGTTATTCTGGATTGTGAAGAGGAATGATTGGTGAAAATTTCAGTCGAATCAGAGCATTGGTTCGAAAGATACTATACCTGTCATTTGACGAAGAACACCCTGTATCTCAGTTGTTTCGAAAGTTAGACTTTTTATATTTGAAACGTTATTCTGGATTGTGAAGAGGAATGATTGGTGAAAATTTCAGTCGAATCAGAGCATTGGTTCGAAAGATACTATACCTGTCATTTGACGAAGAACACCCTGTATCTCAGTTGTTCCAAAAGTAAGACTTTTTATTTTTGAATCGTTATTTTGGATTGTGAAGAGGAATGATTGGTGAAAATTTCAGTCGAATCAGAGCATTGGTTCTAAAGATACTATACTTGTCATTTGACGAAGGACAACCTGTATCTCAGTTGTTTCGAAAGTTAGACTTTTTATTTTTGGAACGTTATTCTGGATTGTGAAGAGGAATGATTGGTGAAAATTTCAGTCGAATCAGAGCATTGGTTCGAAAGATACTATACCTGTCATTTGACGAAGAACACCCTGTATCTCAGTTGTTTCGAAGGTTAGACTTTTTATTTTTGAATCGTTATTCTGGATTGTGAAGAGGAATGATTGGTGAAAATTTCAGTCGAATCAGAGCATTGGTTCGAAAGATACTATACCTGTCATTTGACGAAGAACACCCTGTATCTCAGTTGTTTCGAAAGTTAGACTTTTTATTTTTGGAACGTTATTCTGGATTGTGAAGAGGAATGATTGGTGAAAATTTCAGTCGAATCAGAGAATTGGTTCGAAAGATACTATACCTGTCATTTGACGAAGAACACCTTGTATCTCAGTTGTTTCGAAAGTTAGACTTTTTATTTTTGAATCGTTATTCTGGATTGTGAAGAGGAATGATTGGTGAAAATTTCAGTCGAATCAGAGCATTGGTTCGAAAGATACTATACTTGTCATTTGACAAAGAACACCCTGTATCTCAGTTGTTTCGAAAGTTAGACTCTTTATTTTTGGAACGTTATTCTGGATTGTGAAGAGGAATGATTGGTGAAAATTTCAGTCGAATCAGAGCATTGGTTCGAAAGATACTATACCTGTCATTTGACGAAGAACACCCTGTATCTCAGTAGTTTCGAAAGTTAGACTTTTTATTTTTGAATCGTTATTCTGGATTTTGAAGAGGAATGATTGGTGAAAATTTCAGTCGAATCAGAGCATTGGTTCGAAAGATACTATACCTGTCATTTGACGAAGAACACCCTGTATCTCAGTTGTTTCGAAAGTTAGACTTTTTATTTTTGAAATGTCATTCTGGATTGTGAAGAGGAATGATTGGTGAAAATTTCAGTCGAATCAGAGCATTGGTTCGAAAGATACTATACCTGTCATTTGACGAAGAACACCCTGTATCTCAGTTGTTTCGGAAGTTAGACTTTTTATTTTTGAAATGTTATTCTGGATTGTGAAGAGGAATGATTGGTGAAAATTTCAGTCGAATCAGAGCATTGGTTCGAAAGATACTATACCTGTCATTTGACGAAGAACACCCTTTATCTCAGTTGTTTCGAAAGTAAGACTTTTTATTTTTGAATCCTTATTCTGGATTTTGAAGAGGAATGATTGGTGAAAATTTCAGTCGAATCAGAGCATTGGTTCGAAAGATACTATACTTGTCATTTGACGAAGAACACCCTGTATCTCAGTTGTTTCGAAAGTTAGACTTTTTATTTTTGAAACCTTATTCTGGATTGTGAAGAGGAATGATTGGTGAAAATTTCAGTCGAATCAGAGCATTGGTTCGAAAGATACTATACCTGTCATTTGACGAAGAACACCCTGTATCTCAGTTGTTTCGAAAGTTAGACTTTTTATTTTTGGAACGTTATTCTGGATTTTGAAGAGGAATGATTGGTGAAAATTTCAGTCGAATCAGAGCATTGGTTCGAAAGATACTATACCTGTCATTTGACGAAGAACACCCTGTATCTCAGTTGTTTCGAAAGTTAGACTTTTTATTTTTGAAACGTTATTCTGGATTGTGAAGAGGAATGATTGGTGAAAATTTCAGTCGAATCAGAGCATTGGTTCGAAAGATACTATACCTGTCATTTGACGAAGAACAACCTGTATCTCAGTTGTTTCGAAAGTTAGACTTTTTATTTTTGAAACGTTATTCTGGATTGTGAAGAGGAATGATTGGTGAAAATTTCAGTCGAATCAGAGCATTGGTTCGAAAGATACTATACCTGTCATTTGACGAAGAACACCCTGTATCTCAGTTGTTTCGAAAGTTAGACTTTTTATTTTTAGATCGTTATTCTGGATTTTGAAGAGGAATGATTGGTGAAAATTTCAGTCGAATCAGAGCATTGGTTCGAAAGATACTATACCTGTCATTTGACGAAGAACACCCTGTATCTCAGTTGTTTCGAAAGTTAGACTTTTTATTTTTGAAACGTTATTCTGGATTGTGAAGAGGAATGATTGGTGAAAATTTCAGTCGAATCAGAGCATTGGTTCGAAAGATACTATACCTGTCATTTGTCGAAGAACACCCTGTATCTCAGTTGTTTCGGAAGTTAGACTTTTTATTTTTGAAACGTTATTCTGGATTGTGAAGAGGAATGATTGGTGAAAATTTCAGTCGAATCAGAGCATTGGTTCGAAAGATACTATACCTGTCATTTGACGAAGAACACCCTGTATCTCAGTTGTTTCGAAAGGTAGACTTTTTATTTTTGGAACGTTATTCTGGATTTTGAAGAGGAATGATTGGTGAAAATTTCAGTCGAATCAGAGCATTGGTTCGAAAGATACTATACCTGTCATTTGACGAAGAACAACCTGTATCTCAGTTGTTTCGAAAGTTAGACTTTTTATTTTTGAAACGTTATTCTGGATTGTGAAGAGGAATGATTGGTGAAAATTTCAGTCGAATCAGAGCATTGGTTCGAAAGATACTATACCTGTCATTTGACGAAGAACACCCTGTATCTCAGTTGTTTCGAAAGTTAGACTTTTTATTTTTGGAACGTTATTCTGGATTTTGAAGAGGAATGATTGGTTAAAATTTCAGTCGAATCAGAGCATTGGTTCGAAAGATACTATACCTGTCATTTGACGAAGAACACCCTGTATCTCAGTTGTTTCGAAAGTTAGACTTTTTATTTTTGGAACGTTATTCTGGATTGTGAAGAGGAATGATTGGTGAAAATTTCAGTCGAATCAGAGCATTGGTTCGAAAGATACTATACCTGTCATTTGACGAAGAACACCCTGTATCTCAGTTGTTTCGAAAGTTAGACTTTTTATTTTTGAATGGTTATTCTGGATTGTGAAGAGGAATGATTGGTGAAAATTTCAGTCGAATCAGAGCATTGGTTCGAAAGATACTATACTTGTCATTTGACGAAGAACACCCTGTATCTCAGTTGTTTCGAAAGTTAGACTTTTTATTTTTGGAACGTTATTCTGGATTGTGAAGAGGAATGATTGGTGAAAATTTCAGTCGAATCAGAGCATTGGTTCGAAAGATACTATACCTGTCATTTGACGAAGAACACCCTGTATCTCAGTTGTTTCGAAAGTTAGACTTTTTATTTTTGAAACGTTATTCTGGATTGTGAAGAGGAATGATTGGTGAAAATTTCAGTCGAATCAGAGCATTGGTTCGAAAGATACTATACCTGTCATTTGACGAAGAACACCCTGTATCTCAGTTGTTTCGAAAGTTAGACATTTTATTTTTGAAACGTTATTCTGGATTTTGAAGAGGAATGATTGGTGAAAATTTCAGTCGAATCAGAGCATTGGTTCGAAAGATACTATACCTGTCATTTGACGAAGAACACCCTGTATCTCAGTTGTTTCGGAGGTTAGACTTTTTATTTTTGAATCGTTATTCTGGATTGTGAAGAGGAATGATTGGTGAAAATTTCAGTCGAATCAGAGCATTGGTTCGAAAGATACTATACTTGTCATTTGACGAAGAACACCCTGTATCTCAGTTGTTTCGAAAGTTAGTCTTTTCATTTTTGGAACGTTATTCTGGATTGTGAAGAGGAATGATTGGTGAAAATTTCAGTCGAATCAGAGCATTGGTTCGAAAGATACTATACCTGTCATTTGACGAAGAACACCCTGTATCTCAGTTGTTTCGAAAGTAAGACTTTTTATTTTTGGATCGTTATTCTGGATTGTGAAGAGGAATGATTGGTGAAAATTTCAGTCGAATCAGAGCATTGGTTCGAAAGATACTATACTTGTCATTTGACGAAGAACACCCTGTATCTCAGTTGTTTCGAAAGTTAGACTTTTTATTTTTGAATCGTTATTCTGGATTGTGAAGAGGAATGATTGGTGAAAATTTCAGTCGAATCAGAGCATTGGTTCGAAAGATACTATACCTGTCATTTGACGAAGAACACCCTGTATCTCAGTTGTTTCGAAAGTTAGACTTTTTATTTTTGAATCGTTATTCTGGATTTTGAAGAGGAATGATTGGTGAAAATTTCAGTCGAATCAGAGCATTGGTTCGAAAGATACTATACCTGTCATTTGACGAAGAACACCCTGTATCTCAGTTGTTTCGAAAGTTAGACTTTTTATTTTTGGAACGTTATTCTGGATTGTGAAGAGGAATGATTGGTGAAAATTTCAGTCGAATCAGAGCATTGGTTCGAAAGATACTATACCTGTCATTTGACGAAGAACACCCTGTTTCTCAGTTGTTTCGAAAGTTAGAATTTTTATTTTTGAAACGTTATTCTGGATTGTGAAGAGGAATGATTGGTGAAAATTTCAGTCGAATCAGAGCATTGGTTCGAAAGATACTATACTTGTCATTTGACGAAGAACACCCTGTATCTCAGTTGTTTCGGAAGTTAGACTTTTTATTTTTGAAACGTTATTCTGGATTGTGAAGAGGAATGATTGGTGAAAATTTCAGTCGAATCAGAGCATTGGTTCGAAAGATACTATACCTGTCATTTGACGAAGAACACCCTGTATCTCAGTTGTTTCGAAAGTTAGACTTTTTATTTTTGAAACGTTATTCTGGATTTTGAAGAGGAATGATTGGTGAAAATTTCAGTCGAATCAGAGCATTGGTTCGAAAGATACTATACCTGTCATTTGACGAAGAACACCCTGTATCTCAGTTGTTTCGAAAGTTAGACTTTTTATTTTTGAATCGTTATTCTGGATTGTGAAGAGGAATGATTGGTGAAAATTTCAGTCGAATCAGAGCATTGGTTCGAAAGATACTATACCTGTCATTTGACGAAGAACACCCTGTATCTCAGTTGTTTCGAAAGTTAGACTTTTTATTTTTGAAACGTTATTCTGGATTGTGAAGAGGAATGATTGGTGAAAATTTCAGTCGAATCAGAGCATTGGTTCGAAAGATACTATACCTGTCATTTGACGAAGAACACCCTGTATCTCAGTTGTTTCGGAAGTTAGACTTTTTATTTTTGAAACGTTATTCTGGATTGTGAAGAGGAATGATTGGTGAAAATTTCAGTCGAATCAGAGCATTGGTTCGAAAGATACTATACCTGTCATTCGACGAAGAACACCCTGTATCTCAGTTGTTTCGAAAGTTAGACCTTTTATTTTTGGAGCATTATTCTGGATTTTGAAGAGGAATGATTGGTGAAAATTTCAGTCGAATCAGAGCATTGGTTCGAAAGACACTATACCTGTCATTTGACGAAGAACACCCTGTAACTCAGTTGTTTCGAAAGTTAGACTTTTTATTTTTGAATCGTTATTCTGGATTGTGAAGAGGAATGATTGGTGAAAATTTCAGTCGAATCAGAGCATTGGTTCGAAAGATACTATACCTGTCATTTGACGAAGAACACCCTGTATCTCAGTTGTTTCGAAAGTTAGACTTTTTATTTTTGAAACGTTATTCTGGATTGTGAAGAGGAATGATTGGTGAAAATTTCAGTCGAATCAGAGCATTGGTTCGAAAGATACTATACCTGTCATTTGACGAAGAACACCCTGTATCTCAGTTGTTTCGAAAGTTAGACTTTTTATTTTTGAATCGTTATTCTGGATTGTGAAGAAGAATGATTGGTGAAAATTTCAGTCGAATCAGAGCATTGGTTCGAAAGATACTATACTTGTCATTTGACGAAGAACACCCTGTATCTCAGTTGTTTCGGAAGTTAGACTTTTTATTTTTGGAACGTTATTCTGGATTGTGAAGAGGAATGACTGGTGAAAATTTCAGTCGAATCAGAGCATTGGTACGAAAGATACTATACCTGTATTTGACGAAGAACACCCTGTATCTCAGTTGTTTCGAAAGTTAGACTTTTTATTTTTGAAACGTTATTCTGGATTGTGAAGAGGAATGATTGGTGAAAATTTCAGTCGAATCAGATCATTGGTTCGAAAGATACTATACCTGTCATTTGACGAAGAACACCCTGTATCTCAGTTGTTTCGAAATGTAGACTTTTTATTTTTGGAACGTTATTCTGGATTTTGAAGAGGAATGATTGGTGAAAATTTCAGTCGAATCAGAGCATTGGTTCGAAAGATACTATACCTGTCATTTGACGAAGAACACCCTGTATCTCAGTTGTTTCGAAAGTTAGACTTTTTATTTTTGAAACGTTATTCTGGATTGTGAAGAGGAATGATTGGTGAAAATTTCAGTCGAATCAGAGCATTGGTTCGAAAGATACTATACCTGTCATTTGACGAAGAACACCCTGTATCTCAGTTGTTTCGAAAGTAAGACTTTTTATTTTTGAATCGTTATTCTGGATTGTGAAGAGGAATGATTGGTGAAAATTTCAGTCGAATCAGAGCATTGGTTCGAAAGATACTATACCTGTCATTTGACGAAGAACACCCTGTATCTCAGTTGTTTCGAAAGTTAGTCTTTTCATTTTTGGAACGTTATTCTGGATTGTGAAGAGGAATGATTGGTGAAAATTTCAGTCGAATCAGAGCATTGGTTCGAAAGATACTATACCTGTCATTTGACGAAGAACACCCTGTATCTCAGTTGTTTCGAAAGTAAGACTTTTTATTTTTGGATCGTTATTCTGGATTGTGAAGAGGAATGATTGGTGAAAATTTCAGTCGAATCAGAGCATTGGTTCGAAAGATACTATACTTGTCATTTGACGAAGAACACCCTGTATCTCAGTTGTTTCGAAAGTTAGACTTTTTATTTTTGAATCGTTATTCTGGATTGTGAAGAGGAATGATTGGTGAAAATTTCAGTCGAATCAGAGCATTGGTTCGAAAGATACTATACCTGTCATTTGACGAAGAACACCCTGTATCTCAGTTGTTTCGAAAGTTAGACTTTTTATTTTTGAATCGTTATTCTGGATTTTGAAGAGGAATGATTGGTGAAAATTTCAGTCGAATCAGAGCATTGGTTCGAAAGATACTATACCTGTCATTTGACGAAGAACACCCTGTATCTCAGTTGTTTCGAAAGTTAGACTTTTTATTTTTGGAACGTTATTCTGGATTGTGAAGAGGAATGATTGGTGAAAATTTCAGTCGAATCAGAGCATTGTTTCGAAAGATACTATACCTGTCATTTGACGAAGAACACCCTGTATCTCAGTTGTTTCGAAAGTTAGAATTTTTATTTTTGAAACGTTATTCTGGATTGTGAAGAGGAATGATTGGTGAAAATTTCAGTCGAATCAGAGCATTGGTTCGAAAGATACTATACTTGTCATTTGACGAAGAACACCCTGTATCTCAGTTGTTTCGGAAGTTAGACTTTTTATTTTTGAAACGTTATTCTGGATTGTGAAGAGGAATGATTGGTGAAAATTTCAGTCGAATCAGAGCATTGGTTCGAAAGATACTATACCTGTCATTTGACGAAGAACACCCTGTATCTCAGTTGTTTCGAAAGTTAGACTTTTTATTTTTGAAACGTTATTCTGGATTTTGAAGAGGAATGATTGGTGAAAATTTCAGTCGAATCAGAGCATTGGTTCGAAAGATACTATACCTGTCATTTGACGAAGAACACCCTGTATCTCAGTTGTTTCGAAAGTTAGACTTTTTATTTTTGAATCGTTATTCTGGATTGTGAAGAGGAATGATTGGTGAAAATTTCAGTCGAATCAGAGCATTGGTTCGAAAGATACTATACCTGTCATTTGACGAAGAACACCCTGTATCTCAGTTGTTTCGAAAGTTAGACTTTTTATTTTTGAAACGTTATTCTGGATTGTGAAGAGGAATGATTGGTGAAAATTTCAGTCGAATCAGAGCATTGGTTCGAAAGATACTATACCTGTCATTTGACGAAGAACACCCTGTATCTCAGTTGTTTCGGAAGTTAGACTTTTTATTTTTGAAACGTTATTCTGGATTGTGAAGAGGAATGATTGGTGAAAATTTCAGTCGAATCAGAGCATTGGTTCGAAAGATACTATACCTGTCATTCGACGAAGAACACCCTGTATCTCAGTTGTTTCGAAAGTTAGACCTTTTATTTTTGGAGCATTATTCTGGATTTTGAAGAGGAATGATTGGTGAAAATTTCAGTCGAATCAGAGCATTGGTTCGAAAGATACTATACCTGTCATTTGACGAAGAACACCCTGTAACTCAGTTGTTTCGAAAGTTAGACTTTTTATTTTTGAATCGTTATTCTGGATTGTGAAGAGGAATGATTGGTGAAAATTTCAGTCGAATCAGAGCATTGGTTCGAAAGATACTATACCTGTCATTTGACGAAGAACACCCTGTATCTCAGTTGTTTCGAAAGTTAGACTTTTTATTTTTGAAACGTTATTCTGGATTGTGAAGAGGAATGATTGGTGAAAATTTCAGTCGAATCAGAGCATTGGTTCGAAAGATACTATACCTGTCATTTGACGAAGAACACCCTGTATCTCAGTTGTTTCGAAAGTTAGACTTTTTATTTTTGAATCGTTATTCTGGATTGTGAAGAAGAATGATTGGTGAAAATTTCAGTCGAATCAGAGCATTGGTTCGAAAGATACTATACTTGTCATTTGACGAAGAACACCCTGTATCTCAGTTGTTTCGGAAGTTAGACTTTTTATTTTTGGAACGTTATTCTGGATTGTGAAGAGGAATGACTGGTGAAAATTTCAGTCGAATCAGAGCATTGGTACGAAAGATACTATACCTGTATTTGACGAAGAACACCCTGTATCTCAGTTGTTTCGAAAGTTAGACTTTTTATTTTTGAAACGTTATTCTGGATTGTGAAGAGGAATGATTGGTGAAAATTTCAGTCGAATCAGAGCATTGGTTCGAAAGATACTATACCTGTCATTTGACGAAGAACACCCTGTATCTCAGTTGTTTCGAAATGTAGACTTTTTATTTTTGGATCGTTATTCTGGATTTTGAAGAGGAATGATTGGTGAAAATTTCAGTCGAATCAGAGCATTGGTTCGAAAGATACTATACCTGTCATTTGACGAAGAACACCCTGTATCTCAGTTGTTTCGAAAGTTAGACTTTTTATTTTTAAAAAGTTATTCTGGATTGTGAAGAGGAACGATTGGTGAAAATTTCAGTCGAATCAGAGCATTGGTTCGAAAGATACTATACCTGTCATTTGACGAAGAACACCCTGTATCTCAGTTGTTTCGGAAGTTAGACTTTTTATTTTTGAAACGTTATTCTGGATTGTGAAGAGGAATGATTGGTGAAAATTTCAGTCGAATCAGAGCATTGGTTCGAAAGATACTATACCTGTCATTTGACGAAGAACACCCTGTATCTCAGTTGTTTCGAAAGTTAGACTTTTTATTTTGGGAACGTTATTCTGGATTTTGAAGAGGAATGATTGGTGAAAATTTCAGTCGAATCAGAGCATTGGTTCGAAAGATAGTATACCTGTCATTTGACGAAGAACACCCTGTATCTCAGTTGTTTCGAAAGTTAGACTTTTTATTTTTGAAACGTTATTCTGGATTGTGAAGAGGAATGATTGGTGAAAATTTCAGTCGAATCAGAGCATTGGTTCGAAAGATACTATACCTGTCATTTGACGAAGAACACCCTGTATCTCAGTTGTTTCGAAAGTAAGACTTTTTATTTTTGAATCGTTATTCTGGATTGTGAAGAGGAATGATTGGTGAAAATTTCAGTCGAATCAGAGCATTGGTTCGAAAGATACTATACCTGTCATTTGACGAAGAACACCCTGTATCTCAGTTGTTTCGAAAGTTAGACTTTTTATTTTTGAAACGTTATTCTGGATTGTGAAGAGGAATGATTGGTGAAAATTTCAGTCGAATCAGAGCATTGGTTCGAAATATACTATACCTGTCATTTGACGAAGAACACCCTGTATCTCAGTTGTTTCGAAATGTAGACTTTTTATTTTTGGAACGTTATTCTGGATTTTGAAGAGGAATGATTGGTGAAAATTTCAGTCGAATCAGAGCATTGGTTCGAAAGATACTATACCTGTCATTTGACGAAGAACACCCTGTATCTCAGTTGTTTCGAAAGTTAGACTTTTTATTTTTAAAACGTTATTCTGGATTGTGAAGAGGAACGATTGGTGAAAATTTCAGTCGAATCAGAGCATTGGTTCGAAAGATACTATACCTGTCATTTGACGAAGAACACCCTGTATCTCAGTTGTTTCGGAAGTTAGACTTTTTATTTTTGAAACGTTATTCTGGATTGTGAAGAGGAATGATTGGTGAAAATTTCAGTCGAATCAGAGCATTGGTTCGAAAGATACTATACCTGTCATTTGACGAAGAACACCCTGTATCTCAGTTGTTTCGAAAGTTAGACTTTTTATTTTGGGAACGTTATTCTGGATTTTGAAGAGGAATGATTGGTGAAAATTTCAGTCGAATCAGAGCATTGGTTCGAAAGATAGTATACCTGTCATTTGACGAAGAACACCCTGTATCTCAGTTGTTTCGAAAGTTAGACTTTTTATTTTTGAAACGTTATTCTGGATTGTGAAGAGGAATGATTGGTGAAAATTTCAGTAGAATCAGAGCATTGGTTCGAAAGATACTATACCTGTCATTTGACGAAGAACACCCTGTATCTCAGTTGTTTCGAAAGTAAGACTTTTTATTTTTGAATCGTTATTCTGGATTGTGAAGAGGAATGATTGGTGAAAATTTCAGTCGAATCAGAGCATTGGTTCGAAAGATACTATACCTGTCATTTGACGAAGAACACCCTGTATCTCAGTTGTTTCGAAAGTTAGACTTTTTATTTTTGAATCGTTATTCTGGATTGTGAAGAGGAATGATTGGTGAAAATTTCAGTCGAATCAGAGCATTGGTTCGAAAGATACTATACTTGTCATTTGACGAAGAACACCCTGTATCTCAGTTGTTTCGAAAGTTAGACTTTTTATTTTTGGAACGTTATTCTGGATTGTGAAGAGGAATGATTGGTGAAAATTTTAGTCGAATCAGAGCATTGGTTCGAAAGATACTATACTTGTCATTTGACGAAGAACACCCTGTATCTCAGTTGTTTCGAAAGTT
Organism: Myrrha octodecimguttata; assembly: GCA_958510865.1. NCBI lineage: Eukaryota > Metazoa > Arthropoda > Insecta > Coleoptera > Coccinellidae > Myrrha > Myrrha octodecimguttata. The sequence goes on along the minus strand of CAUEHS010000109.1, from coordinate 133,457 downwards.
AGACTTTTTATTTTTGGAACGTTATTCTGGATTGTGAAGAGGAATGATTGGTGAAAATTTCAGTCGAATCAGAGCATTGGTCCGAAAGATACTATACCTGTCATTTGACGAAGAACACCCTGTATCTCAGTTGTTTCGAAAGTTAGACTTTTTATTTTTGAATCGTTATTCTGGATTGTGAAGAGGAATGATTGGTGAAAATTTCAGTCGAATCAGAGCATTGGTTCGAAAGATACTATACTTGTCATTTGACGAAGAACATCCTGTATCTCAGTTGTTTCGAAAGTTAGACTTTTTATTTTTGGAACGTTATTCTGGATTTTGAAGAGGAATGATTGGTGAAAATTTCAGTCGAATCAGAGCATTGGTTCGAAAGATACTATACCTGTCATTTGACGAAGAACACCCTGTATCTCAGTTGTTTCGAAAGTTAGACTTTTTATTTTTGAATCGTTATTCTGGATTTTGAAGAGGAATGATTGGTGAAAATTTCAGTCGAATCAGAGCATTGATTCGAAAGATACTATACCTGTCATTTGACGAAGAACACCCTGTATCTCAGTTGTTTCGAAAGTTAGACTTTTTATTTTTGAAACGTTATTCTGGATTGTGAAGAGGAATGATTGGTGAAAATTTCAGTCGAATCAGAGCATTGGTTCGAAAGATACTATACCTGTCATTTGACGAAGAACACCCTGTATCTCAGTTGTTTCGAAAGTTAGACTTTTTATTTTTGGAACGTTATTCTGGATTTTGAAGAGGAATGATTGGTGAAAATTTCAGTCGAATCAGAGCATTGGTTCGAAAGATACTATACCTGTCATTTGACGAAGAACACCCTGTATCTCAGTTGTTTCGAAAGTTAGACTTTTTATTTTTGAAACGTTATTCTGGATTGTGAAGAGGAATGATTGGTGAAAATTTCAGTCGAATCAGAGCATTGGTTCGAAAGATACTATACCTGTCATTTGACGAAGAACAACCTGTATCTCAGTTGTTTCGAAAGTTAGACTTTTTATTTTTGAAACGTTATTCTGGATTGTGAAGAGGAATGATTGGTGAAAATTTCAGTCGAATCAGAGCATTGGTTCGAAAGATACTATACCTGTCATTTGACGAAGAACACCCTGTATCTCAGTTGTTTCGAAAGTTAGACTTTTTATTTTTAGATCGTTATTCTGGATTTTGAAGAGGAATGATTGGTGAAAATTTCAGTCGAATCAGAGCATTGGTTCGAAAGATACTATACCTGTCATTTGACGAAGAACACCCTGTATCTCAGTTGTTTCGAAAGTTAGACTTTTTATTTTTGAAACGTTATTCTGGATTGTGAAGAGGAATGATTGGTGAAAATTTCAGTCGAATCAGAGCATTGGTTCGAAAGATACTATACCTGTCATTTGTCGAAGAACACCCTGTATCTCAGTTGTTTCGGAAGTTAGACTTTTTATTTTTGAAACGTTATTCTGGATTGTGAAGAGGAATGATTGGTGAAAATTTCAGTCGAATCAGAGCATTGGTTCGAAAGATACTATACCTGTCATTTGACGAAGAACACCCTGTATCTCAGTTGTTTCGAAAGGTAGACTTTTTATTTTTGGAACGTTATTCTGGATTTTGAAGAGGAATGATTGGTGAAAATTTCAGTCGAATCAGAGCATTGGTTCGAAAGATACTATACCTGTCATTTGACGAAGAACAACCTGTATCTCAGTTGTTTCGAAAGTTAGACTTTTTATTTTTGAAACGTTATTCTGGATTGTGAAGAGGAATGATTGGTGAAAATTTCAGTCGAATCAGAGCATTGGTTCGAAAGATACTATACCTGTCATTTGACGAAGAACACCCTGTATCTCAGTTGTTTCGAAAGTTAGACTTTTTATTTTTGGAACGTTATTCTGGATTTTGAAGAGGAATGATTGGTGAAAATTTCAGTCGAATCAGAGCATTGGTTCGAAAGATACTATACCTGTCATTTGACGAAGAACACCCTGTATCTCAGTTGTTTCGAAAGTTAGACTTTTTATTTTTGGAACGTTATTCTGGATTGTGAAGAGGAATGATTGGTGAAAATTTCAGTCGAATCAGAGCATTGGTTCGAAAGATACTATACCTGTCATTTGACGAATAACACCCTGTATCTCAGTTGTTTCGAAAGTTAGACTTTTTATTTTTGAATCGTTATTCTGGATTGTGAAGAGGAATGATTGGTGAAAATTTCAGTCGAATCAGAGCATTGGTTCGAAAGATACTATACTTGTCATTTGACGAAGAACACCCTGTATCTCAGTTGTTTCGAAAGTTAGACTTTTTATTTTTGGAACGTTATTCTGGATTGTGAAGAGGAATGATTGGTGAAAATTTCAGTCGAATCAGAGCATTGGTTCGAAAGATACTATACCTGTCATTTGACGAAGAACACCCTGTATCTCAGTTGTTTCGAAAGTAAGACTTTTTATTTTTGAAACGTTATTCTGGATTGTGAAGAGGAATGATTGGTGAAAATTTCAGTCGAATCAGAGCATTGGTTCGAAAGATACTATACCTGTCATTTGACGAAGAACACCCTGTATCTCAGTTGTTTCGAAAGTTAGACATTTTATTTTTGAAACGTTATTCTGGATTTTGAAGAGGAATGATTGGTGAAAATTTCAGTCGAATCAGAGCATTGGTTCGAAAGATACTATACCTGTCATTTGACGAAGAACACCCTGTATCTCAGTTGTTTCGGAGGTTAGACTTTTTATTTTTGAATCGTTATTCTGGATTGTGAAGAGGAATGATTGGTGAAAATTTCAGTCGAATCAGAGCATTGGTTCGAAAGATACTATACTTGTCATTTGACGAAGAACACCCTGTATCTCAGTTGTTTCGAAAGTTAGTCTTTTCATTTTTGGAACGTTATTCTGGATTGTGAAGAGGAATGATTGGTGAAAATTTCAGTCGAATCAGAGCATTGGTTCGAAAGATACTATACCTGTCATTTGACGAAGAACACCCTGTATCTCAGTTGTTTCGAAAGTAAGACTTTTTATTTTTGGATCGTTATTCTGGATTGTGAAGAGGAATGATTGGTGAAAATTTCAGTCGAATCAGAGCACTGGTTCGAAAGATACTATACTTGTCATTTGACGAAGAACACCCTGTATCTCAGTTGTTTCGAAAGTTAGACTTTTTATTTTTGAATCGTTATTCTGGATTGTGAAGAGGAATGATTGGTGAAAATTTCAGTCGAATCAGAGCATTGGTTCGAAAGATACTATACCTGTCATTTGACGAAGAACACCCTGTATCTCAGTTGTTTCGAAAGTTAGACTTTTTATTTTTGAATCGTTATTCTGGATTTTGAAGAGGAATGATTGGTGAAAATTTCAGTCGAATCAGAGCATTGGTTCGAAAGATACTATACCTGTCATTTGACGAAGAACACCCTGTATCTCAGTTGTTTCGAAAGTTAGACTTTTTATTTTTGGAACGTTATTCTGGATTGTGAAGAGGAATGATTGGTGAAAATTTCAGTCGAATCAGAGCATTGGTTCGAAAGATACTATACCTGTCATTTGACGAAGAACACCCTGTATCTCAGTTGTTTCGAAAGTTAGAATTTTTATTTTTGAAACGTTATTCTGGATTGTGAAGAGGAATGATTGGTGAAAATTTCAGTCGAATCAGAGCATTGGTTCGAAAGATACTATACTTGTCATTTGACGAAGAACACCCTGTATCTCAGTTGTTTCGGAAGTTAGACTTTTTATTTTTGAAACGTTATTCTGGATTGTGAAGAGGAATGATTGGTGAAAATTTCAGTCGAATCAGAGCATTGGTTCGAAAGATACTATACCTGTCATTTGACGAAGAACACCCTGTATCTCAGTTGTTTCGAAAGTTAGACTTTTTATTTTTGAAACGTTATTCTGGATTTTGAAGAGGAATGATTGGTGATAATTTCAGTCGAATCAGAGCATTGGTTCGAAAGATACTATACCTGTCATTTGACGAAGAACACCCTGTATCTCAGTTGTTTCGAAAGTTAGACTTTTTATTTTTGAATCGTTATTCTGGATTGTGAAGAGGAATGATTGGTGAAAATTTCAGTCGAATCAGAGCATTGGTTCGAAAGATACTATACCTGTCATTTGACGAAGAACACCCTGTATCTCAGTTGTTTCGAAAGTTAGACTTTTTATTTTTGAAACGTTATTCTGGATTGTGAAGAGGAATGATTGGTGAAAATTTCAGTCGAATCAGAGCATTGGTTCGAAAGATACTATACCTGTCATTTGACGAAGAACACCCTGTATCTCAGTTGTTTCGGAAGTTAGACTTTTTATTTTTGAAACGTTATTCTGGATTGTGAAGAGGAATGATTGGTGAAAATTTCAGTCGAATCAGAGCATTGGTTCGAAAGATACTATACCTGTCATTCGACGAAGAACACCCTGTATCTCAGTTGTTTCGAAAGTTAGACCTTTTATTTTTGGAGCATTATTCTGGATTTTGAAGAGGAATGATTGGTGAAAATTTCAGTCGAATCAGAGCATTGGTTCGAAAGATACTATACCTGTCATTTGACGAAGAACACCCTGTAACTCAGTTGTTTCGAAAGTTAGACTTTTTATTTTTGAATCGTTATTCTGGATTGTGAAGAGGAATGATTGGTGAAAATTTCAGTCGAATCAGAGCATTGGTTCGAAAGATACTATACCTGTCATTTGACGAAGAACACCCTGTATCTCAGTTGTTTCGAAAGTTAGACTTTTTATTTTTGAAACGTTATTCTGGATTGTGAAGAGGAATGATTGGTGAAAATTTCAGTCGAATCAGAGCATTGGTTCGAAAGATACTATACCTGTCATTTGACGAAGAACACCCTGTATCTCAGTTGTTTCGAAAGTTAGACTTTTTATTTTTGAATCGTTATTCTGGATTGTGAAGAAGAATGATTGGTGAAAATTTCAGTCGAATCAGAGCATTGGTTCGAAAGATACTATACTTGTCATTTGACGAAGAACACCCTGTATCTCAGTTGTTTCGGAAGTTAGACTTTTTATTTTTGGAACGTTATTCTGGATTGTGAAGAGGAATGACTGGTGAAAATTTCAGTCGAATCAGAGCATTGGTACGAAAGATACTATACCTGTATTTGACGAAGAACACCCTGTATCTCAGTTGTTTCGAAAGTTAGACTTTTTATTTTTGAAACGTTATTCTGGATTGTGAAGAGGAATGATTGGTGAAAATTTCAGTCGAATCAGAGCATTGGTTCGAAAGATACTATACCTGTCATTTGACGAAGAACACCCTGTATCTCAGTTGTTTCGAAATGTAGACTTTTTATTTTTGGAACGTTATTCTGGATTTTGAAGAGGAATGATTGGTGAAAATTTCAGTCGAATCAGAGCATTGGTTCGAAAGATACTATACCTGTCATTTGACGAAGAACACCCTGTATCTCAGTTGTTTCGAAAGTTAGACTTTTTATTTTTGAAACGTTATTCTGGATTGTGAAGAGGAACGATTGGTGAAAATTTCAGTCGAATCAGAGCATTGGTTCGAAAGATACTATACCTGTCATTTGACGAAGAACACCCTGTATCTCAGTTGTTTCGGAAGTTAGACTTTTTATTTTTGAAACGTTATTCTGGATTGTGAAGAGGAATGATTGGTGAAAATTTCAGTCGAATCAGAGCATTGGTTCGAAAGATACTATACCTGTCATTTGACGAAGAACACCCTGTATCTCAGTTGTTTCGAAAGTTAGACTTTTTATTTTGGGAACGTTATTCTGGATTTTGAAGAGGAATGATTGGTGAAAATTTCAGTCGAATCAGAGCATTGGTTCGAAAGATAGTATACCTGTCATTTGACGAAGAACACCCTGTATCTCAGTTGTTTCGAAAGTTAGACTTTTTATTTTTGAAACGTTATTCTGGATTGTGAAGAGGAATGATTGGTGAAAATTTCAGTCGAATCAGAGCATTGGTTCGAAAGATACTATACCTGTCATTTGACGAAGAACACCCTGTATCTCAGTTGTTTCGAAAGTAAGACTTTTTATTTTTGAATCGTTATTCTGGATTGTGAAGAGGAATGATTGGTGAAAATTTCAGTCGAATCAGAGCATTGGTTCGAAAGATACTATACCTGTCATTTGACGAAGAACACCCTGTATCTCAGTTGTTTCGAAAGTTAGACTTTTTATTTTTGAAACGTTATTCTGGATTGTGAAGAGGAATGATTGGTGAAAATTTCAGTCGAATCAGAGCATTGGTTCGAAAGATACTATACCTGTCATTTGACGAAGAACACCCTGTATCTCAGTTGTTTCGGAAGTTAGACTTTTTATTTTTGAAACGTTATTCTGGATTGTGAAGAGGAATGATTGGTGAAAATTTCAGTCGAATCAGAGCATAGGTTCGAAAGATACTATACCTGTCATTTGACGAAGAACACCCTGTATCTCAGTTGTTTCGAAAGTTAGACTTTTTATTTTTGAAACGTTATTCTGGATTTTGAAGAGGAATGATTGGTGAAAATTTCAGTCGAATCAGAGCATTGGTTCGAAAGATACTATACTTGTCATTTGACGAAGAACACCCTGTATCTCAGTTGTTTCGAAAGTTAGACTTTTTATTTTTGAATCGTTATTCTGGATTGTGAAGAGGAATGATTGGTGAAAATTTCAGTCGAATCAGAGCATTGGTTCGAAAGATACTATACCTGCCATTTGACGAAGAACACCCTGTATCTCAGTTGTTTCGAATGTTAAAATTTTTATTTTTGGAACGTTATTTTGGATTTTGAAGAGGAATGATTGGTGAAAATTTCAGTCGAATCAGAGCATTGGTTCGAAAGATACTATACCTGTCATTTGACGAAGAACACCCTGTATCTCAGTTGTTTCGAAAGTTAGACTTTTTATTTTTGAAACGTTATTCTGGATTGTGAAGAGGAATGATTGGTGAAAATTTCAGTCGAATCAGAGCATTGGTTCGAAAGATACTATACCTGTCATTTGACGAAGAACACCCTGTATCTCAGTTGTTTCGAAAGTTAGACTTTTTATTTTTGAAACGTTATTCTGGATTGTGAAGAGGAATGATTGGTGAAAATTTCAGTCGAATCAGAGCATTGGTTCGAAAGATACTATACCTGTCATTTGACGAAGAACACCCTGTATCTCAGTTGTTTCGAAAGTTAGACTTTTTATTTTTGGAACGTTATTCTGGATTTTGAAGAGGAATGATTGGTGAAAATTTCAGTCGAATCAGAGCATTGGTTCGAAAGATACTATACCTGTCATTTGACGAAGAACACCCTGTATCTCAGTTGTTTCGAAAGTTAGACTTTTTAGTTTTGAAACGTTATTCTGGATTGTGAAGAGGAATGATTGATGAAAATTTCAGTCGAATCAGAGCATTGGTTCGAAAGATACTATACCTGTCATTTGACGAAGAACACCCTGTATCTCAGCTGTTTCGGAAATTAGACTTTTTATTTTTGAAACGTTATTCTGGATTGTGAAGAGGAATGATTGGTGAAAATTTCAGTCGAATCAGAGCATTGGTTCGAAAGATACTATACCTGTCATTTGACGAAGAACACCCTGTATCTCAGTTGTTTCGAAAGTTAGACTTTTTATTTTTGAAACGTTATTCTGGATTGTGAAGAGGAATGATTGGTGAAAATTTCAGTCGAATCAGAGCATTGGTTCGAAAGATACTATACCTGTCATTTGACGAAGAACACCCTGTATCTCAGTTGTTTCGGAAGTTAGACTTTTTATTTTTGAAACGTTATTCTGGATTGTGAAGAGGAATGATTGGTGAAAATTTCAGTCGAATCAGAGCATAGGTTCGAAAGATACTATACCTGTCATTTGACGAAGAACACCCTGTATCTCAGTTGTTTCGAAAGTTAGACTTTTTATTTTTGAAACGTTATTCTGGATTTTGAAGAGGAATGATTGGTGAAAATTTCAGTCGAATCAGAGCATTGGTTCGAAAGATACTATACTTGTCATTTGACGAAGAACACCCTGTATCTCAGTTGTTTCGAAAGTTAGACTTTTTATTTTTGAATCGTTATTCTGGATTGTGAAGAGGAATGATTGGTGAAAATTTCAGTCGAATCAGAGCATTGGTTCGAAAGATACTATACCTGCCATTTGACGAAGAACACCCTGTATCTCAGTTGTTTCGAATGTTAGACTTTTTATTTTTGGAACGTTATTCTGGATTTTGAAGAGGAATGATTGGTGAAAATTTCAGTCGAATCAGAGCATTGGTTCGAAAGATACTATACCTGTCATTTGACGAAGAACACCCTGTATCTCAGTTGTTTCGAAAGTTAGACTTTTTATTTTTGAAACGTTATTCTGGATTGTGAAGAGGAATGATTGGTGAAAATTTCAGTCGAATCAGAGCATTGGTTCGAAAGATACTATACCTGTCATTTGACGAAGAACACCCTGTATCTCAGTTGTTTCGAAAGTTAGACTTTTTATTTTTGAAACGTTATTCTGGATTGTGAAGAGGAATGATTGGTGAAAATTTCAGTCGAATCAGAGCATTGGTTCGAAAGATACTATACCTGTCATTTGACGAAGAACACCCTGTATCTCAGTTGTTTCGAAAGTTAGACTTTTTATTTTTGGAACGTTATTCTGGATTTTGAAGAGGAATGATTGGTGAAAATTTCAGTCGAATCAGAGCATTGGTTCGAAAGATACTATACCTGTCATTTGACGAAGAACACCCTGTATCTCAGTTGTTTCGAAAGTTAGACTTTTTTGTTTTGAAACGTTATTCTGGATTGTGAAGAGGAATGATTGGTGAAAATTTCAGTCGAATCAGAGCATTGGTTCGAAAGATACTATACCTGTCATTTGACGAAGAACACCCTGTATCTCAGCTGTTTCGGAAATTAGACTTTTTATTTTTGAAACGTTATTCTGGATTGTGAAGAGGAATGATTGGTGAAAATTTCAGTCGAATCAGAGCATTGGTTCGAAAGATACTATACCTGTCATTTGACGAAGAACACCCTGTATCTCAGTTGTTTCGAAAGTTAGACTTTTTATTTTTGGAACGTTATTCTGGATTTTGAAGAGGAATGATTGGTGAAAATTTCAGTCGAATCAGAGCATTGGTTCGAAAGATACTATACCTGTCATTTGACGAAGAACACCCTGTATCTCAGTTGTTTCGAAAGTTAGACTTTTTATTTTTGGAACTTTATTCTGGATTGTGAAGAGGAATGATTGTTGAAAATTTCAGTCGAATCAGAGCATTGGTTCGAAAGATACTATACTTGTCATTTGACGAAGAACACCCTGTATCTCAGTTGTTTCGAAAGTTAGACTTTTTATTTTTGGAACGTTATTCTGGATTGTGAAGAGGAATGATTGGTAAAAATTTCAGTCGAATCAGAGCATTGGTTCGAAAGATACTATACCTGTCATTTGACGAAGAACACTCTGTATCTCAGTTGTTTCGAAAGTTAGACTTTTTATTTTTGAATCGTTATTCTGGATTGTGAAGAGGAATGATTGGTGAAAATTTCAGTCGAATCAGAGCATTGGTTCGAAAGATACTATACCTGTCATTTGACGAAGAACACCCTGTATCTCAGTTGTTTCGAAAGTTAGACTTTTTATTTTTGAATCGTTATTCTGTATTGTGAAGAGGAATGATTGGTGAAAATTTCAGTCGAATCAGAGCATTGGTTCGAAAGATACTATACTTGTCATTTGACGAAGAACACCCTGTATCTCAGTTGTTTCGGAAGTTATACTTTTTATTTTTGAATCGTTATTCTGGATTGTGAAGAGGAATGATTGGTGAAAATTTCAGTCGAATCAGAGCATTGGTTCGAAAGATACTATACTTGTCATTTGACGAAGAACACCCTGTATCCCAGTTGTTTCGAAAGTTAGACTTTTTATTTTTGGAACGTTATTCTGGATTGTGAAGAGGAATGATTGGTGAAAATTTCAGTCGAATCAGAGCTTTGGTTCGAAAGATACTATACCTGTCATTTGACGAAGAACACCCTGTATCTCAGTTGTTTCGAAAGTTAGACTTTTTATTTTTGAATCGTTATTCTGGATTGTGAAGAGGAATGATTGGTGAAAATTTCAGTCGAATCAGAGCATTGGTTCGAAAGATACTATACTTGTCATTTGACGAAGAACACCCTGTATCTCAGTTGTTTCGAAAGTTAGACTTTTTATTTTTGGAACGTTATTCTGGATTGTGAAGAGGAATGATTGGTGAAAATTTCAGTCGAATCAGAGCATTGGTTCGAAAGATACTATACCTGTCATTTGACGAAGAACACCCTGTATCTCAGTTGTTTCGAAAGTTAGACCTTTTATTTTTGGAACGTTATTCTGGATTTTGAAGAGGAATGATTGGTGAAAATTTCAGTCGAATCAGAGCATTGGTTCGAAAGATACTATACCTGTCATTTGACGAAGATCACCCTGTATCTCAGTTGTTTCGAAAGTTAGACTTTTTATTTTTGAAACGTTATTCTGGATTGTGAAGAGGAATGATTGGTGAAAATTTCAGTCGAATCAGAGCATTGGTTCGAAAGATACTATACCTGTCATTTGACGAAGAACACCCTGTATCTCAGTTGTTTCGAAACATAGACTTTTTATTTTTGAAATGTTATTCTGGATTGTGAAGAGGAATGATTGGTGAAAATTTCAGTCGAATCAGAGCATTGGTTCGAAAGATACTATACCTGTCATTTGACGAAGAACACCCTGTATCTCAGTTGTTTCGAAAGTTAGACTTTTTATTTTTGAAACGTTATTCTGGATTGTGAAGAGGAATGATTGGTGAAAATTTCAGTCGAATCAGAGCATTGGTTCGAAAGATACTATACCTGTCATTTGACGAAGAACACCCTGTATCTCAGTTGTTTCGAAAGTTAGACTTTTTATTTTTGGAACGTTATTCTGGATTTTGAAGAGGAATGATTGGTGAAAATTTCAGTCGAATCAGAGCATTGGTTCGAAAGATACTATACCTGTCATTTGACGAAGAACACCCTGTATCTCAGTTGTTTCGAAAGTTAGACTTTTTAGTTTTGAAACGTTATTCTGGATTGTGAAGAGGAATGATTGGTGAAAATTTCAGTCGAATCAGAGCATTGGTTCGAAAGATACTATACCTGTCATTTGACGAAGAACACCCTGTATCTCAGCTGTTTCGGAAATTAGACTTTTTATTTTTGAAACGTTATTCTGGATTGTGAAGAGGAATGATTGGTGAAAATTTCAGTCGAATCAGAGCATTGGTTCGAAAGATACTATACCTGTCATTTGACGAAGAACACCCTGTATCTCAGTTGTTTCGAAAGTTAGACTTTTTATTTTTGGAACGTTATTCTGGATTTTGAAGAGGAATGATTGGTGAAAATTTCAGTCGAATCAGAGCATTGGTTCGAAAGATACTATACCTGTCATTTGACGAAGAACACCCTGTATCTCAGTTGTTTCGAAAGTTAGACTTTTTATTTTTGGAACTTTATTCTGGATTGTGAAGAGGAATGATTGTTGAAAATTTCAGTCGAATCAGAGCATTGGTTCGAAAGATACTATACTTGTCATTTGACGAAGAACACCCTGTATCTCAGTTGTTTCGAAAGTTAGACTTTTTATTTTTGGAACGTTATTCTATTTGTATTTTTTTTTTTTGTGTTTTTTCCGAATATCCTAGGCTTCAACGAAACCCCTCAGAAGCTTAAAGCTTGTGCGAGTTAGGATACTGGGTGTGTTCTGTATAGGCTTTGTTACTAATTCCTTGCGCCACGTTAGGAACAGCACTGTTAATTGTTTACCCAACAGCGAATGGTTGGACGGTCCCCTAAAAACCGGAAAAGTTATTTCCCGGCCAAGGGCTTGAACCCCAGACCTTATGATCATGGGGCTTGCGCTCTAACCACTGAGCTACCGCCGCTATAATTCTGAATGATTGGTGAAAATTTCAGTCGAATCAGAGCATTGGTTCGAAAGATACTATACCTGTCATTTGACGAAGAACACCCTGTATCTCAGTTGTTTCGAAAGTTAGACTTTTTATTTTTGAATCGTTATTCTGGATTGTGAAGAGGAATGATTGGTGAAAATTTCAGTCGAATCAGAGCATTGGTTCGAAAGATACTATACCTGTCATTTGACGAAGAACACCCTGTATCTCGGTTGTTTCGAAAGTTAGAAGTAGATGTGCAGCACCGGTTCTGGGACAACCTTGACCATTTTCCCTACTAAATTGCCTACTAAATTCTAAGGTCCATTTTGGAGAAAATGGGCAATTCTGAAATTTTTTCTAAGTCCGAAATTTTTTCTAAGTTCGAAATTTTTCTAAGTCCGAAATGTGTGAAATTTTTTCTAAGTCCGAAATGTGTGAAATTTTTTCTAAGTCCGAAATGTGTGAAATTTTTTCCAAGTCCGAAATGTATGAAATTTTTTCCAAGTCCGAAATTTTTTCCAAGTTTGAAATTTTTTTCTAAGTCTGGAGGCCTCCGGGGGCAGAGGGTGAAGGGTGAGGGGGCGAGGGGCGAGGGGGCGAGGGGTGAGGGGGTGAAGGGTGAGAGGGTGATAGGATCCGGCGTGAGTTGACGTAAAACTTTTTTGTATTTTCATTGGGATTCGAACCCAGGATTCCTAGCTGTGAGATAAGCACTCTAACCATGCGGCTATCTAAGGTATTGGGTGTGAGTGTAGAAATGTTGTATAGAAGGAAATGTAACCTCAAAATAAAGATAAGAACAAACAGGAATGAACAAGAAATAACTGGATGTAGAACTTTCTGGAAAATGAAACCACAGAGCGTAAACAGGAAATGTAACCTCAAAATATAGATAAGAACTTTCTGAATAAAGGATATGAAATCACGGCAAAATGGATGAAGTAGAAGACAACTTAAAATTATCTTTATTCATCTCTGAAGGTCAGAGAGTAAATCAAAATGGCCGTAGTCGTGTAGGTACGAAAAATCTGAGGACATAATCCGAAATGGCCTAGATAACTCAATGAGCGTAGTCGTGAATAAAAATCGATATTTTCCATATCTGTATGAAAAAATCGAAAGATCAAGCCTGAGCGAACGTTACGGGTATGTCCCTGTATAAATATTTTCCCGTATCATCGGAAGACACGGCACACGTTTATGAATTGACCTTGCGGTTAATAAGCTCGTGGAGTCCAGATAGCATATCGTGAACGTTTTGCAGCCATCCGGAAATGGTTTATGATTTCAGAATTCAGAAAAAGACCATTTACTTATAATATGTTTATTCAATTCAATAAAATCACATTTGAAGTAAGAGTTGTTTTACATATTTATATACAGTCGGATCAGAATAAGATCCTATACATCCTATTTGATTATCAAAATGCAATTTGCCTGTTATTCCTCGATTTAAATTATCTAAAATGTTCTTATGATAGCTATTATTAAAAGGGTCAAACTTAAAGCTAATTCCATGTTGCTCAAATTCTTCTAATAAATTACATAACAAGATGTACTCTCCACAATATGATGCTGATGCTATGAGTTCATCTACAAATGCATGGAGCGGCTTATAATTCGACCAAATATTACTTATTGAATAATAAATATGTAACGCATCTGAACTTTTCAACGATTCACATGATCCATTCAGCAACATTTGTACGTTCACTATATCATAGGATGATAGATTCCCATAATCTTCTAAAATATAGTTCAGCTCATTCAATGACACTTCTTGGTTGTCTATCGATGATTGTATATCTTCGATGAGTGCGTCATTTTTCTTCTTATGATTGAACACTTTCTTGATAATTTCCTGCGGCGCCCGATATATCACCAGTTCACGAAAAATTGTTGATGGTGTGAATAACCCCAGATCATTCAGAACTTTTGAGAATTTATCACTATCATGATATACCAGAGCAAAATGTAGTTCTTGGCAGAGATAACTATAAAATGCTTTAGATTTATTGAACTCGTATACCTCCATTATTAACAGTTTTAACTACTGATTGAAGATGATTTAAAAATCATATTTATATATCATCGTCCCCACTCCATCTAATTTGTGTTACTGATAATGATTTGATTTGTTATGATCATACTCAAAAGATTTTTTAATTGTTGAAGTAATCCATCCGATTGACATGGTATTTTCAGTAATGTCTCCATTTCAAATTTATATGATCCAGTTGCTTTGTTGAGGAATTCATTGAATTCATATATCATATCATCTTTAATGAAGTAAATTATTCCATCAATATATCAGAATACAGATGAAAAATTACTAGGTATTCCAGGAAATATTTCGCTTATAAATTTTACAGACTTCCTCTTTAATTCACATTCGTCAATTTCCATACAGTAATTATTATCATAAAAGATATATGTTTTTCCTTTGTAGCTATTGAAAATACCATGAATTTTTGCTCCATGAGGTAGACCTAAATAACGATAATCATGCATTTGTTTCACAGCAAAACTATTTGGATCAATTATATATAGCCTATTAAGATGGAATATTCCGATTTCATCATTCGGTCTTTGATATATTTGGATGGAATGGTTCCTGAAATCTATGTTACCTAAGGGTATATACTCTATAGCTCTCAATGGAGAGTGTATTTCCTTATCATTGAGGGAAATTGTCCATACCCAACCATTATATAAGAGATAAATATGATTATTGATAATGGTGATCCTTTCAATTTTGTTCTTTACTTCACACAAATTAGGTTTTACATAATTTTCAATAGATTTCTCAGTAGTTGGACTCGATTTCGTTGTTGTTCGTGCCGTTGTGGTTTGAGTTGTTTTCATTGTAGATTTTGTAGTTGGTCTATTTGAGAATCCATATAATGATTGAATCGCATTCAAATCATCTTGCGGTAATATATTATTTTGTATATCATATTCCGCATAATAAGGGGCCATAATAGCATTGCTCTCTGCAGAATGTGCTAATCCTAAGGCATGTCCAATCTCATGAATTAAAACTAAATATAGAGAGGTGAATCCTGAAGGTGGGAGACCTAATCTTCTAAACCATCTCTCGGCAGAATCGATATGGATTTCAACACACCGATCATTATCGGGAAAGAATGCATGCGCCAATACAGTTCCAGGGCCATCAAACGTCCAACATTCATCATTACCGCGACAAGTATTAGTCTTGTTATGTTTACCTAAACTGTACTTTAAGAGAATATCAGGATTATAATCATTTTTGGTAAATGTTAATCCTGAATTTTCACTCCAAATTTCGAACGATTTAGATGCTATATACAAATCATCTTGATTACCTCTTTGGAATTTCCATTTAATATTTTTTTTCATCCATTTACCCGTAACTACATAAGATTGAAAGAAATCAGCAACGCCACATCTTGGCTTTTTCATTAGTTCGATCACTTCACTATTCAAGGTACCAGTTTCAGAAAGTTTAAAATACTCTTGAAATTTCAAGATTGAATCAGTTAATCGTGTTCCTTCAGACACTTCTGTTTCTGAATGGTTATTATGTATAAGATATCCATACTTCGTTAAATATGATTTAGCAATTTCCATCTCATCATTCGATGATGTAAAATGAAATGAAATCAACAAAAAAGCTACTGTGAGGAACATTGCGTCCTATATCAATGAAATTAAACTGTATACTGATAAGTATATTCGAATCTCGATGTATTTAAACGTTAGTCTTTGAATCTTTCTACATATACTCTGTGACGATGTTCGGGCTGAAGAAATTCACATATTATATTTTCAAAATGATTCGCTCTGTACCTAAACCTTTCACTATCCCTTGCGAATTGTTCCCAAGGTCCTTTTCTTGCTTCTCTATGAGCAAACGACCATTTCACCAACAGGTGAACTGTACATAACTTGGGTCCTTCAGCAAACTTAACTTTCTTATCTCTATCATGTCGTCTCTTTATTTCTTCCATGATATATTACCGATGGAATTCATCAATATAATGATCGATATTCCAAAATTTCACTTCATTTAACAGACTGTCGGACAGCCTATTCAAATTTCAGCATCAGATATGATAACCACTCCGTTCGACTTCAGGTGTTATTCATTAAATACATTGTGTATATTTTATCTCAATGTGATTAGATATGATGGCCACATCGTTCAACTGCGTACGATGCGGTTTTTATCGCAATATCGTCAACTCGCGGTGTTATGCAATCTTTACATGTTTACGTCTTACGATTTTCAAATAAAAAATACTGATCCACAGACTTCCTGAAATTTATCATAAAAAGCGGTTTTTTCACTTCCTTCATGAATCCCATTTAAAAAAAGGAGAATCTCAGATATTTTTATTCCACCTTAAAAATGTATTGTGAAGTTATTAATATACTACGTGTACTACGTATGAATGGGATTGACTGTAATCCCATAATCGATCACTGGCATGATTCACTAGTGGCTGCAGAAGTGCCCATAGAAGTTCCCATACCCATAGAAGTATTGCCACAGAATTGGGGTGGTGAGTTCCAGCTGTCACCCCAGATGCTACATCATCTCAATTTGAATCAGGGGTATGATAACATACTACCACCATACGATGAAGTGATGTTGCGAATGCAATATGAAGCACAATCATCATCATCACAGAATCAGATCTCTTATGATGACCTACCACCGTCATATAATGAAGTGGCGATTTTATCAGATGATGATGACGATGATCTGTCACCCCAGATGCCACACCAGCTCAATATGAATCAGGGGTATGATGACATACTACCACCTTACGATGAAGTGGTGATTTTATCAGATGATGATGATGATCTGTCACCCCAGATGCCAGATATGAATCAGGGGTATGATGACATACTACCACCTTACGATGAAGTGGTGATTTTATCAGATGATGATGAAATGTAAATAAAAAATGATTTTTTAATAAGTGTTTTATTCATTTATACATAGTTTATAAAAAATTCCAAATTTTACAAGATGAATATATCTAGGCTTACATTTCAAATTTTTAAATCTATTAGCATTATTAAAAACATCATTCCATTTATCATTATATGGTTTATCCATTGTTGACTTCATCGTACACCAGATGTCTACTAACTAAAGTGTCTACTTCTGGTAAGTATGAACACACCCATCTATATAGATCATCACAATTACTGACAGTACACATACATTGATTTAGAATGTGACTCATGCACTTTGGGGGTTTCTTCTCGAATTTTGGTGGGTTCCATCCATAGTTTTCCACATTCAGTACTTGTACATCTTTCACCATTTATTTCAAAAAGTCATACTTTTGATGCCCATTCACGTAAATGATATCATCACTTTGTAAAATACTTGTCAAAATCTCACATAATTTTCCATATTCAATGTGTCCTGATGTATATCTCAATCCATGATGTTTTCTTTCCAAAAATCTTACACTTTTCTTATCCTTGACATTTAGAGATGAAAATTCTTTTGGAGGCATCATAATGAAATGCGACATTTTATTTCCCATTGCAAACGATAGCTCCTTTACACAGAATTCTCCATCTATCGAAAACCCTTGAATATCACATATGATTATACGCATTTTTCCTCACAAATTTGTAATTTTCGTAATTTCTTCTGTTAACGGCTTGAATTCTATAATACAATCATGTACTATAATACATAAAACTCTCGTATTATTTGGAAATCCCTTCGAGGACTCTATTTCTAGTTTCACATCAATTGTTGCAGCTTTGAATGTCTGATCTCTTCTGGAACAGTCCAGTACAAAAACGGGCTTTTCTTTGAATTCACTGAAAGTCAGGAGTGGGGATTTCTTAAATATTCCGTAACTCTGAGCAAATTGTGTGTAATTCTGATAAGCTTCAGCATATTCATTCTTATCGAAATTCAAACGTAAATTTTCTTGTGGAATGATGTCCGAATTCAATAATGCACGTATATCTGTTATATTCATATGATTGAATTCGGTTATGTCCATAGAACTATTATTTTTCTTATCAGTTTGAAACCCACAAATTATAAATCTTGGACACTCGATTTCTGTAGATGTTTTAACAGCCCAAATCTCCTTATTACCCCCATGTGGTAATGTTGGTAATTCATGAATCTCCCACTTTCTGAATGGCATTAATATAGGTTTATTAGACCTTATAGCATTCAATAAATCCATCTTTATAATATCATTCGGATAAATATGTTTCACCTTCAATTCCATACTATCAATGATGATTTTTGCTTCTGTATGATCCTTAGGATCAGACGATGTTATTTTTATCGCATTATTATCGTTTTGTGCTCTGAAGAATCGAAACGTTTGTTTACCGCACATAGCCATTTGATAATCTTTGAAAAAGTTGAATAAATGATAGAGTGGTATTCTGAATATAAAACTTCCATCTGTGTTCACGGTTGGCGATTTCGGGTAGTTCCATCCTCCCGTTTCGAGTAGTTTTGAATCATCCTCCTCATAAACTAGGTATCCTCGCATTGTTGATATAATACCTGGATCTCGAACATTCTCTATCTCCATACCGCAGAGTTCATAAATAATTGAATCGAAAAGAAATGCTCCAGCATTTTGAACTAGTTTAACATCTCCATTACCTTTTGTTTTTTGTACTTTTCCTTTGATGATAATAGCAGCATCATACATCAAAAGCCAACAGTCTGTTCGATTTATCGTGATTTCAACGACATCGGAATGATTGAAGGATTTAACGAATGGTAAATAGGTTCGACTTTCAATTTTTACTATAGATTCATCGGTGTTTACGGGTTGATAGAGGTTGAAAACGTGATTGGACAACATGACCAATTGATTGTAGGAAAATCCAATTTTCGTGAGAAAGATGTTTGTGCGGTTTTGATAGTTGTTGTTTATCAACTGATTGATTGTAGTATGTAGTTTGATATTTATATGGAACGACTAAGGGCATCGTTTCAATTGTAATCTTATAATTATCTCCTCGCCTTGAAAGTTTACCAATTCACCGTCTTGATCAAGAACTTTCACTGTGATATTATGTATTCGATGTGTTGTTATAGGTAAGTATACCACCTTGTTGGGGATCTCGTTCACTCCGTAACCAGGATCACTATTAATCGCAAATCCATAAAGTGAATGAGATGGGAGTTCATTGATAAATGAACCCTCTATCAAGTTGCAATCGATATTTATTGTTCGAACTTTGATGATATCCACTGGTAAATCTGACTCATGAACTTTACCTGCCTTGAGAATTTTCGATGAAAATCCTAATAGAGCACCAATAGAATCCTTCAGTCCAAAATCAATATCATATTTTTCATGAAATATTTCGCACTTTAAAGTATTATTATTAGGTCTCAAGAAGAAAGGAGATTGCCCTTTATCAGAAGTTTTTATTTCAAGTTTTCTTCTTATGAATTCCTCCATATCTGATATTTCATAAGTTCCAATTGGAAAGGTTAAAACTTTATCTTCACCATCCAGGGAATAATATAATTTATTATATTTTTCAACATTCGGGATAGTGTTATATGTATAGAATCCTATCAAAGCCAAACCATAGTTGAAATTACTGTTCAGCTCTATGGGAACAGCAAAATCAATCGATAAAATTGATGATCGATTTTTAAGTGTGAACAACATCGACATGACTGATATACTGTGAAAAATCTCTTCAATCCTATTAATTTATTGAATCAGATATCTCAAACATAAATGACCACAATTGGATGTATTGATTTGTTGATAAGTATCTCTATTGTACTTCACTTTGCAGGATTTTGAATAATGAATTAGTTCCTTGGGAGGTTTGAGATTTCCGAAACTATCAAAATATTCAACCTCATTACCATACTTTTTATATGCTACCCAATGCGTTCCAGGACCCTCAACTGAATCTAAATTGAGAATTGCACATTCATTTTTATTTGGGAATTTTGGTAATGTATTTCTCATGAAAACACCTCTGAAATGTTTTATTTTCATTTCTCTCGCAAAAGATTCGATTTCATAATCATAAAGGGCCCGTTTGGGCAGCTTATCTAGTTTTTTGACTGTTTTCTAATATATAAACCAAATCCACGTTTAGATTTTCTTATGAAAAGCCCATGTCCTATGGACTCCATCGCTTTGTTGTGTCGATGATCTTCTTCCAGTTTTTTCTTAGCATTATTAGCATCAATTACCGTTTTTGCAACAGCGCTAGCTCCACCTAACATGGTTCCTAATGCTGACAGTCCTGCGAATATGGGTATGAGTGGTAGAATTCCACCAGATTTTGATTCGAATGGTATGATGCGTGAAATTTTAATATTTTTCTTTCCACCTGCTTTCTTAATTGCAGTTCGAGCTGTTTTGAGGGCAATCAACGTTGATTTTCTCAAATCATTGCCCCCTGATTTCTTCAAAATTTTATGAGTTGGTTTCAAGACAAAACTTCTGAAAGATTTTTGACTATTTCGAAGACCCATACCCATCTTCCGTTTCATTTTCATTGCTCCGGTGACTAACAAGGCGGCACTTTTCTCCTTAAATGTACCGTCTTTGGACTTCACTCGTTCCCAAGCTTTGTCTTCTAATATTTTATCAGCAATATGTCTATCAGACAATTCAGTATGTTTGGAATAAGCTATATCGTGTTCCTTACAAGCTTCATCAAGTTTATTTTTACCGGGATCGTTTCTAGCAAGACGTTCTTCGAGTTTTGTTCCAGGGCCACAATAATGATATCCAGGTAAATGTAACTCGAAAGGTAATTTATTAATTATTGAATTCACTAGACCGCCCCCTTCGAATGATAACATAATAATGATAATATTGCATAAAGAATTTAATATTTATAGTCCTATCTATATGGATTTCTGTTTAGTAATGAAGAATATACGAATTGAACAACATCATGCTGTGTTACCAGTTCAGAATTTAGATTACCTGGATGAAAAATTTGAACTTGAAAAAAGTAGAAAACATGGTGATCTATTCCCAAACAGTTGTAGATTCATATTTGCAGGTCCAAGTGGATGTGGAAAGTCAAATGCGTTATTGAGTTCAATTTTCGATTTAAATGGTTTGAATTTTGAAAACGTATACATTTACTCAAAGAGTCTATACCAATCGAAATATCAAATTTTAGAACATATTTTAAGTAAAGTGAATGGTGTGGGTTATTTCCCATTCAAGGAGAATGCTGAAATTGATGAACCGAACGATGCGAAAGCAAATTCTATTTTTATTTTTGATGACGTCATAGGTGAAAATCAAGATAAAATCAAATCATATTATGCTATGGGCAGACATAAATCGATTGATGTAGCATTTTTATGTCAGACATATGTTGCAGCCAAAAAACATATCATTAGAGATAATGCTAATATATTAGTCATATTCAAACAAGATGATGTGAATCTTAAACATATATTCGATGAGCATGTATCACCGGATATGACCTATGAAACATTTAAAAAAATTTGTAGAATATGTTGGAATGATAATTTTGGATTTTTGGTAATTGTTAAAGACTTTGATTTGAACAATGGACGCTATCGATTAGGTTTCGATAAATATATAGCGCTGGATGATTGATAGTCATTCGAATGTGATGCTTTCCAACATGAAGACCAAATCAGATCGAAATAGAAAAATTATTATTCAACAACTCATACGAAATATTAGGAAAAAATATGCCGGACTCAAACTGGGGAAAATTGCGGGTGATGAAACATTGGAAAGACTTTATACACCCATCACAAAACAACTCAAACGTATAGAAGATGAACTCGGTAAAAAAAATAGCAAAACTATTGATTTGAAGAATTTATCTGAAAAGATTCCAAAACCGCAATTTTCATCAACACCAGATAATAGAGTTTTTCCTCGTAAAAGGAGTCAAGAGATACCTTTTAAGCCATATAAGAGAATGAGTACCATTATGAAACCGTCACATTTCCGTTCACCTGAAGAGAAAAAAGGAGAAGAAAAGGTCGAAAATATTGACATTGATGATGAAAAAGAAGAAGAAGAAGATATAAGTCCTCACCATTTACACCGATAATGAAATTTGAAAAACCGAAAAAAATCAGTTTGAAACGACAATTAGTAAATTATTTACCTACAAAAGAAATTGCTATATCAAAAAATGATGATGATGATGATAATGATGACCATAGGGGAAATGATTCGGTTTTCATTGATGGAGACAATAATGAATCTGAACAGTTCGTCAATGAATTGAGTAATTACCATAATGCTGAAACTTATTTGGAACAATATCCAGAAAGGGTTAGAGATTATGTTTATTCGGCTTTAACACAACGAGATAGCTATGATCATGCTTACGGACCTAAATATAATCATAAACTTTCAAAATGGACCTTAGGTAAAACAACTGTAGACTTTCACCAGAAAACTGGTGACTTACTGATTGGTAATGAAAGATTTAGTGGTACAGATGGGCTTTATAATTTGCTGTTTAAAAAAGAACCACAAGAGTATAATAAATCTGATTTAGAAAATTATCATAAAATACTGAAAATGACCAATGTTCATAGGAGAGAATTCAATTCTCATAATCCTGTTAAAGCGAATAAAGGATTTAAATATCGTGAAATCATAAAACCATCAACTGGTCATGGATTAATGACATTCAACGAAAATCCTATTGAGTATATTTATTGGAATGATTAAAATGAAATTGTTAATAGACTTCGATTACTCTATGCATCCAAAATGGCTGGAAATACGTCTGTTGATAATGAAATAGAGTCAATAGTCGAGGAGCTTCGAGAAGAAAAAGTTATATATTGAATTGTATTGAGAGCAAAGCGATAAATTCAATATGTCTCTCGATAAGTTCGGACGTTCTTCAACTCATAGAAGTAAATTAAGAAATATTCAATCAACTATCCCTATCTTTCCGCGAACCTCAGATGGTGACTTTGATTTCGGCAACCAAAAATTATGCAATGTGGGTAAACCTTTAGTCGATTCCGATAGCGCTAATAAAGAATATGTAGATATTCAATTCGATACAATACATAATCAAATCAAATTGAATACCACAGAATTTGGGAAGTTAGGACTGATTTTTTATCAATTCAAGGGTGAAGTTAATAATAGATTAGATAATTTTCACATTGAACAAGATAAAATTGATGAAAAAATTGAACAAAAGTTTGAGTATTTGAAACAAGTAAGTAATCACATAAAGACTTCACTTTCGAGGGAATATTATAACAAACTAGAACTTGAAGCATTTCTACAATCCCAGGACGATAGATTGCTCTCACTTCAAAATAAAGTAATTGGAGCATTAGATAGATTGAATAGTAAAATCAAGCTATTGGATAACAAATATCCCAATCATGCAGACGAAGGAGAAAATACAACTGGTTCGAGAGCTACACAAACCAATTCGCAAAAACTTCCCTCGGAGAAGAACCATAATTAAAGGATTAAATGATCTGTGGCAAGCTGATTTAGCACAAATGGATCTTTACGCGAAGCAAAATAAAAATTTCAAATATATTTTAGTAGTTATAGATTGTTTTAGCAAATTCGTTCGAGTGATGGCACTTAAAACAAAGACTGGTATAGAAGTATCAAATGCATTCAAGAAAATTTTGATTGATAGCAGAGTTACACCGAGAAATCTTCAAACTGATCAAGGGAAGGAATTCTTCAATGCGAATTTTCAATCTATTATGAAGAAAAATGACATGAGACATTATTGTTCTTATTCCAAAACCAAAGCTTCTATGGCTGAAAGGGTTATAAGAACTATTAAGGAAAAATTATTCAAATACTTCAGTTTGCATGGAACATATAAATGGATCGATAACTTATCCAGTATTGTCAATGAATATAATCAGACGAAACATCGTACTATCGGAATGAAACCATGTGATGTTAATAAGAAAAATGAGCAAAGTTTATTGGAAACTAGATACAATCATATCAAGATCGCTGGAAAGGGAAAATTCGAGGTTAATGATATGGTGAGGATCAGTAAAGCCAAACATGTATTTTCAAAAGGTTACACGCCCAACTGGACCACAGAGATTTTTAAAATAAAAAAAGTTCAAGTAACCAATCCTGTAACATATCTTCTTGAGGATTTGAATAATCTTCCTATAGGGCGCTTTTTATGAGTTTGAGTTACAAAAGGTGAAATATCCAGACGTATTTTTGGTGGAAAAGGTCCTTCGTCGAAAGGGAAAGAAAGTCTTAGTTCGTTGGTTGGGCTTGGACAAGTCACACGACTCTTGGATTGATTCGATAAATATATTTTAGAATTGATTCTACAACGAAATGGATATACTGGATAAGCATCTCAAGAATATTCGAGATTTGAAGAAACAAATTCATGAGTATGAAACTAGACGGAAGATGATAAGAAGTTTCGGACGATTGTCAATTTCCGGCCTGGATTCGAGGAGGAAGTTCCATCCAACATCTCCATTTTCATTAAGTTAGAATGAAATAAGTATGTAAAATATTCAAATGATTATTGGAATATTTGGTTATAGGACAATAAAATATGTATTAAAATAAATTGTTTTTTATTTATTACAAATAATATTATAAATCATATATGGGGGGAGAATCCCTATGGAACAGTATTAATATTGTTCTCAATTATGACAATATTAGAGTATTGAATAATGTCAATAGGTCGAGTTTGATAAGAGTAACACAAATTAGATGGAGTGGGGATGATGATATATAAATATGATTTTTAAATCATCTTCAATCAGTAGTTAAAACTGTTAATAATGGAGGTATACGAGTTCAATAAATCGAAGAAATTCTATAATTATCTCTGCCAAGAACTACATTTTGCTCTGTTATATCATAATATTGAGAAATTTTCAACATGTCTATCAGATTTAGGAATATTTACTCCAAACAAAATTTTCCTAGAATTAGTTCAATACAAGGCCCCACAAGCTATTATAAATCAAGTATTTGAGCATAAAAAGAATAATGACGCATTCATCGAAGATATCCAATCATCTTTTAATAAAGATGAAGTTACTTTGAATGAAGTGAAATTGATTTTGAATAATTTTGGTAATGTGTCATCCTATGATATAATGAATATTCAGATGCTGTTGTGTGGATCATACCAGATTTTCGAAAACGCTTTTCTAAAAATAATATTTGGGATGGATATAAAAAATTGAATTCATTTCTGGACGAAATGGTTAGGTTAGCAGCATATTGTGGGAATTTCATAACTATTCATTACATGTTGAGACAATTTAAGATTTGTAGAATTAATTTCAAATTTGATCCTGAGATCAATAAAAACCATAAGGAAATTCTAAGTATGGTGGATAAAGGAATATCAGGAGGTTTGATGGATGACGATCATGCTGGGAATATAGGACCTTCACAAAAAACATACTATTATGAATTCATAAAGAAACTTCTTATGTTAGAGAAATGATGTATTTTATATAAAATAATATTTCATATAAAATAAAATGGTCTTTTATTTCCCACTTCAATAATCTGAAATCATATAACGTTTGGAATTGACGACGGAATTCCCGTTTGTTCTTATCTATATTTTGAGGTTACATTTCCTGTTTACATCATCTTACTGTAATATGTTCTTATCTTTATTTTGAGGTTACATTTCCTTCTATACAACATTTCTACACTCACACCCAATACCTTAGATAGCCGCATGGTTAGAGTGCTTATCTCACAGCTAGGAATCCTGGGTTCGAATCCCAATGAAAATACAAAAAAGTTTTACGTCAACTCACGCCGGATCCTCCCACCCTCTCACCCTTCACCCCCTCACCCCTCGCCCCCTCGCCCATCGCCCCCTCACCCTTCACCCTCTGCCCCCGGAGGCCTCCAGACTTAGAAAAAAATTTCAAACTTGGAAAAAATTTCGGACTTAGAAAAAATTTCATACATTTCGGACTTGGAAAAAATTTCACACATTTCGGACTTAGAAAAAATTTCACACATTTCGGACTTAGAAAAAATTTCACACATTTCGGACTTAAAAAAATTTCGAACTTAGAAAAAATTTCGGACTTAGAAAATTGGTTCGAAAGATACTATACCTGTCATTTGACGAAGAACACCCTGTATCTCAGTTGTTTCGAAAGTTAGACTTTTTATTTTTGGAACGTTATTCTGGATTGTGAAGAGGAATGAATGGTGAAAATTTCAGTAGAATCAGAGCATTGGTTCGAAAGATACTATACCTGTCATTTGACGAAGAACACCCTGTATCTCAGTTGTTTCGAAAGTTAGACTTTTTATTTTTGAAACGTTATTCTGGATTGTGAAGAGGAATGATTGGTGAAAATTTCAGTCGAATCAGAGCATTGGTTCGAAAGATACTATACCTGTCATTTGACGAAGAACACCCTGTATCTCAGTTGTTTCGAAAGTTAGACTTTTTATTTTTGAAACGTTATTCTGGATTGTGAAGAGGAATGATTGGTGAAAATTTCAGTCGAATCAGAGCATTGGTTCGAAAGATACTATACCTGTCATTTGACGAAGAACACCCTGTATCTCAGTTGTTTCGAAAGTTAGACTTTTTATTTTTGAAACGTTATTCTGGATTGTGAAGAGGAATGATTGGTGAAAATTTCAGTCGAATCAGAGCATTGGTTCGAAAGATACTATACCTGTCATTTGACGAAGAACACCCTGTATCTCAGTTGTTTCGAAAGTTAGACTTTTTATTTTTGGAACGTTATTCTGGATTTTGAAGAGGAATGATTGGTGAAAATTTCAGTCGAATCAGAGCATTGGTTCGAAAGATACTATACCTGTCATTTGACGAAGAACACCCTGTATCTCAGTTGTTTCGAAAGTTAGACTTTTTAGTTTTGAAACGTTATTCTGGATTGTGAAGAGGAATGATTGGTGAAAATTTCAGTCGAATCAGAGCATTGGTTCGAAAGATACTATACCTGTCATTTGACGAAGAACACCCTGTATCTCAGCTGTTTCGGAAATTAGACTTTTTATTTTTGAAACGTTATTCTGGATTGTGAAGAGGAATGATTGGTGAAAATTTCAGTCGAATCAGAGCATTGGTTCGAAAGATACTATACCTGTCATTTGACGAAGAACACCCTGTATCTCAGTTGTTTCGAAAGTTAGACTTTTTATTTTTGGAACGTCATTCTGGATTTTGAAGAGGAATGATTGGTGAAAATTTCAGTCGAATCAGAGCATTGGTTCGAAAGATACTATACCTGTCATTTGACGAAGAACACCCTGTATCTCAGTTGTTTCGAAAGTTAGACTTTTTATTTTTGGAACTTTATTCTGGATTGTGAAGAGGAATGATTGTTGAAAATTTCAGTCGAATCAGAGCATTGGTTCGAAAGATACTATACTTGTCATTTGACGAAGAACACCCTGTATCTCAGTTGTTTCGAAAGTTAGACTTTTTATTTTTGGAACGTTATTCTATTTGTATTTTTTTTTTTTTTGTATTTTTTCCGAATATCCTAGGCTTCAACGAAACCCCTCAGAAGCTTAAAGCTTGTGCGAGTTAGGATACTGGGTGTGTTCTGTATAGGCTTTGTTACTAATTCCTTGCGCCACGTTAGGAACAGCACTGTTAATTGTTTACCCAACAGCGAATGGTTGGACGGTCCCCTAAAAACCGGAAAAGTTATTTCCCGGCCAAGGGCTTGAACCCCAGACCTTATGATCATGGGGCTTGCGCTCTAACCACTGAGCTACCGCCGCTATAATTCTGAATGATTGGTGAAAATTTCAGTCGAATCAGAGCATTGGTTCGAAAGATACTATACCTGTCATTTGACGAAGAACACTCTGTATCTCAGTTGTTTCGAAAGTTAGACTTTTTATTTTTGAATCGTTATTCTGGATTGTGAAGAGGAATGATTGGTGAAAATTTCAGTCGAATCAGAGCATTGGTTCGAAAGATACTATACCTGTCATTTGACGAAGAACACCCTGTATCTCAGTTGTTTCGAAAGTTAGACTTTTTATTTTTGAATCGTTATTCTGGATTGTGAAGAGGAATGATTGGTGAAAATTTCAGTCGAATCAGAGCATTGGTTCGAAAGATACTATACTTGTCATTTGACGAAGAACACCCTGTATCTCAGTTGTTTCGGAAGTTATACTTTCTATTTTTGAATCGTTATTCTGGATTGTGAAGAGGAATGATTGGTGAAAATTTCAGTCGAATCAGAGCATTGGTTCGAAAGATACTATACTTGTCATTTGACGAAGAACACCCTGTATCCCAGTTGTTTCGAAAGTTAGACTTTTTATTTTTGGAACGTTATTCTGGATTGTGAAGAGGAATGATTGGTGAAAATTTCAGTCGAATCAGAGCTTTGGTTCGAAAGATACTATACCTGTCATTTGACGAAGAACACCCTGTATCTCAGTTGTTTCGAAAGTTAGACTTTTTATTTTTGAATCGTTATTCTGGATTGTGAAGAGGAATGATTGGTGAAAATTTCAGTCGAATCAGAGCATTGGTTCGAAAGATACTATACTTGTCATTTGACGAAGAACACCCTGTATCTCAGTTGTTTCGAAAGTTAGACTTTTTATTTTTGGAACGTTATTCTGGATTGTGAAGAGGAATGATTGGTGAAAATTTCAGTCGAATCAGAGCATTGGTTCGAAAGATACTATACCTGTCATTTGACGAAGAACACCCTGTATCTCAGTTGTTTCGAAAGTTAGACTTTTTATTTTTGGAACGTTATTCTGGATTTTGAAGAGGAATGATTGGTGAAAATTTCAGTCGAATCAGAGCATTGGTTCGAAAGATACTATACCTGTCATTTGACGAAGAACACACTGTATCTCAGTTGTTTCGAAAGTTAGACTTTTATTTTTGAAACGTTATTCTGGATTGTGAAGAGGAATGATTGGTGAAAATTTCAGTCGAATCAGAGCATTGGTTCGAAAGATACTATACCTGTCATTTGACGAAGAACACCCTGTATCTCAGTTGTTTCGAAAGTAAGACTTTTTATTTTTGAAACGTTATTCTGGATTGTGAAGAGGAATGATTGGTGAAAATTTCAGTCGAATCAGAGCATTGGTTCGAAAGATACTATACCTGTCATTTGACGAAGAACACCCTGTATCTCAGTTGTTTCGAAAGTTAGACTTTTTATTTTTGGAACGTTATTCTGGATTTTGAAGAGGAATGATTGGTGAAAATTTCAGTCGAATCAGAGCATTGGTTCGAAAGATACTATACCTGTCATTTGACGAAGAACACCCTGTATCTCAGTTGTTTCGAAAGTTAGACTTTTTATTTTTGAAACGTTATTCTGGATTGTGAAGAGGAATGATTGGTGAAAATTTCAGTCGAATCAGAGCATTGGTTCGAAAGATACTATACCTGTCATTTGACGAAGAACACCCTGTATCTCAGTTGTTTCGGAAGTTAGACTTTTTATTTTTGAAACGTTATTCTGGATTGTGAAGAGGAATGATTGGTGAAAATTTCAGTCGAATCAGAGCTTTGGTTCGAAAGATACTATACCTGTCATTTGACGAAGAACACCCTGTATCTCAGTTGTTTCGAAAGTTAGACTTTTTATTTTTGGAACGTTATTCTGGATTTTGAAGAGGAATGATTGTTGAAAATTTCAGTCGAATCAGAGCATTGGTTCGAAAGATACTATACCTGTCATTTGACGAAGAACACCCTGTATCTCAGTTGTTTCGAAAGTTAGACTTTTTATTTTTGGAACTTTATTCTGGATTGTGAAGAGGAATGATTGTTGAAAATTTCAGTCGAATCAGAGCATTGGTTCGAAAGATACTATACTTGTCATTTGACGAAGAACACCCTGTATCTCAGTTGTTTCGAAAGTTAGACTTTTTATTTTTGGAACGTTATTCTGGATTGTGAAGAGGAATGATTGGTGAAAATTTCAGTCGAATCAGAGCATTGGTTCGAAAGATACTATACCTGTCATTTGACGAAGAACACCCTGTATCTCAGTTGTTTCGAAAGTTAGACTTTTTATTTTTGAATCGTTATTCTGGATTGTGAAGAGGAATGATTGGTGAAAATTTCAGTCGAATCAGAGCATTGGTTCGAAAGATACTATACCTGTCATTTGACGAAGAACACCCTGTATCTCAGTTGTTTCGAAAGTTAGACTTTTTATTTTTGAATCGTTATTCTGGATTGTGAAGAGGAATGATTGGTGAAAATTTCAGTCGAATCAGAGCATTGGTTCGAAAGATAATATACTTGTCATTTGACGAAGAACACCCTGTATCTCAGTTGTTTCGAAAGTTAGACTTTTTATTTTTGGAACGTTATTCTGGATTGTGAAGAGGAATGATTGGTGAAAATTTCAGTCGAATCAGAGCATTGGTTCGAAAGATACTATACCTGTCATTTGACGAAGAACACCCTGTATCTCAGTTGTTTCGAAAGTTAGACTTTTTATTTTTGGAACGTTATTCTGGATTGTGAAGAGGAATGATTGGTGAAAATTTCAGTCGAATCAGAGCATTGGTTCGAAAGATACTATACCTTTCATTTGACGAAGAACACCCTGTATCTCAGTTGTTTCGAAAGTTAGACTTTTTATTTTTGAATCGTTATTCTGGATTGTGAAGAGGAATGATTGGTGAAAATTTCAGTCGAATCAGAGCATTGGTTCGAAAGATACTATACTTGTCATTTGACGAAGTACACCCTTTATCCCAGTTGTTTCGAAAGTTAGACTTTTTATTTTTGGAACGTTATTCTGGATTGTGAAGAGGAATGATTGGTGAAAATTTCAGTCGAATCAGAGCTTTGGTTCGAAAGATACTATACCTGTCATTTGACGAAGAACACCCTGTATCTCAGTTGTTTCGAAAGGTAGACTTTTTATTTTTGAATCGTTATTCTGGATTGTGAAGAGGAATGATTGGTGAAAATTTCAGTCGAATCAGAGCATTGGTTCGAAAGATACCATACTTGTCATTTGACGAAGAACACCCTGTATCTCAGTTGTTTCGAAAGTTAGACTTTTTATTTTTGGAACGTTATTCTGGATTGTGAAGAGGAATGATTGGTGAAAATTTCAGTCGAATCAGAGCATTGGTTCGAAAGATACTATACCTGTCATTTGACGAAGAACACCCTGTATCTCAGTTCTTTCGAAAGTTAGACTTTTTATTTTTGAATCGTTATTCTGGATTTTGAAGAGGAATGATTGGTGAAAATTTCAGTCGAATCAGAGCATTGGTTCGAAAGATACTATACCTGTCATTTGACGAAGAACACCCTGTATCTCAGTTGATTCGAAGGTTAGACTTTTTATTTTTGAAACGTTATTCTGGATTGTGAAGAGGAATGATTGGTGAAAATTTCAGTCGAATCAGAGCATTGGTTCGAAAGATACTATACCTGTCATTTGACGAAGAACACCCTGTATCTCAGTTGTTTCGAAAGTTAGACTTTTTATTTTTGAATCGTTATTCTGGATTGTGAAGAGGAATGATTGGTGAAAATTTCAGTCGAATCAGAGCATTGGTTCGAAAGATACTATACTTGTCATTTGACGAAGAACACCCTGTATCTCAGTTGTTTCGAAAGTTAGCCTTTTTATTTTTGAAACGTTATTCTGGATTGTGAAGAGGAATGATTGGTGAAAATTTCAGTCGAATCAGAGCATTGGTTCGAAAGATACTATACTTGTCATTTGACGAAGAACACCCTGTATCTCAGTTGTTTCGAAAGTTAGACTTTTTATTTTTGAATCGTTATTCTGGATTGTGAAGAGGAATGATTGGTGAAAATTTCAGACGAATCAGAGCATTGGTTCGAAAGATACTATACCTGTCATTTGACGAAGAACACCCTGTATCTCAGTTGTTTCGAAAGTTAGACTTTTTATTTTTGAATCGTTATTCTGGATTTTGAAGAGGAATGATTGGTGAAAATTTCAGTCGAATCAGAGCATTGGTTCGAAAGATACTATACCTGTCATTTGACGAAGAACACCCTGTATCTCAGTTGTTTCGAAAGTTAGACTTTTTATTTTTGAAACGTTATTCTGGATTGTGAAGAGGAATGATTAGTGAAAATTTCAGTCGAATCAGAGCATTGGTTCGAAAGATACTATACCTGTCATTTGACGAAGAACACCCTGTATCTCAGTTGTTTCGGAAGTTAGACTTTTTATTTTTGAAACGTTATTCTGGATTGTGAAGAGGAATGATTGGTGAAAATTTCAGTCGAATCAGAGCATTGGTTCGAAAGATACTATACCTGTCATTTGACGAAGAACACCCTGTATCTCAGTTGTTTCGAAAGTTAGACTTTTTATTTTTGAAACGTTATTCTGGATTGTGAAGAGGAATGATTGGTGAAAATTTCAGTCGAATCAGAGCATTGGTTCGAAAGATACTATACCTGTCATTTGACGAAGAACACCCTGTATCTCAGTTGTTTCGAAAATAAGACTTTTTATTTTTGAATCGTTATTCTGGATTGTGAAGAGGAATGCTTGGTGAAAATTTCAGTCGAATCAGAGCATTGGTTCGAAAGATACTATACTTGTCATTTGACGAAGAACACCCTGTATCTCAGTTGTTTCGAAAGTTAGACTTTTTATTTTTGAAACGTTATTCTGGATTGTGAAGGGGAATGATTGGTGAAAATTTCAATCGAATCAGAGCATTGGTTCGAAAGATACTATACTTGTCATTTGACGAAGAACACCCTGTATCTCAGTTGTTTCGAAAGTTAGACTTTTTATTTTTGGAACGTTATTCTGGATTGTGAAGAGGAATGATTGGTGAAAATTTCAGTCGAATCAGAGCATTGGTTCGAAAGATACTATACCTGTCATTTGACGAAGAACACCCTGTATCTCAGTTGTTTCGAAAGTTAGACTTTTTATCTTTGGAACGTTATTCTGGATTGTGAAGAGGAATGATTGGTGAAAATTTCAGTCGAATCAGAGCATTGGTTCGAAAGATACTATACCTGTCAGTTGACGAAGAACACCCTGTATCTCAGTTGTTTCGAAAGTTAGACTTTTTATTTTTGAATCGTTATTCTGGATTGTGAAGAGGAATGATTGGTGAAAATTTCAGTCGAATCAGAGCATTGGTTCGAAAGATACTATACCTGTCATTTGACGAAGAACACCCTGTATCTCAGTTGTTTCGAAAGTAAGACTTTTTATTTTTGAAACGTTATTCTGGATTGTGAAGAGGAATGATTGGTGAAAATTTCAGTCGAATCAGAGCATTGGTTCGAAAGATACTATACCTGTCATTTGACGAAGAACACCCTGTATCTCAGTTGTTTCGAAAGTTAGACTTTTTATTTTTGGAACGTTATTCTGGATTGTGAAGAGGAATGATTGGTGAAAATTTCAGTCGAATCAGAGCATTGGTTCGAAAGATACTATACCTTTCATTCGACGAAGAACACCCTGTATCTCAGTTGTTTCGAAAGTTAGACTTTTTATTTATGAATCGTTATTCTGGATTGTGAAGAGGAATGATTGGTGAAAATTTCAGTCGAATCAGAGCATTGGTTCGAAAGATACTATACTTGTCATTTGACGAAGAACACCCTGTATCCCAGTTGTTTCGAAAGTTAGACTTTTTATTTTTGGAACGTTATTCTGGATTGTGAAGAGGAATGATTGGTGAAAATTTCAGTCGAATCAGAGCTTTGGTTCGAAAGATACTATACCTGTCATTTGACGAAGAACACCCTGTATCTCTGTTGTTTCGAAAGTTAGACTTTTTATTTTTGAATCGTTATTCTGGATTGTGAAGAGGAATGATTGGTGAAAATTTCAGTCGAATCAGAGCATTGGTTCGAAAGATACTATACTTGTCATTTGACGAAGAACACCCTGTATCTCAGTTGTTTCGAAAGTTAGACTTTTTATTTTTGGAACGTTATTCTGGATTGTGAAGAGGAATGATTGGTGAAAATTTCAGTCGAATCAGAGCATTGGTTCGAAAGATACTATACCTTTCATTTGACGAAGAACACCCTGTATCTCAGTTGTTTCGAAAGTTAGACTTTTTATTTTTGAATCGTTATTCTGGATTTTGAAGAGGAATGATTGGTGAAAATTTCAGTCGAATCAGAGCATTGGTTCGAAAGATACTATACCTGTCATTTGACGAAGAACACCCTGTATCTCAGTTCTTTCGAAAGTTAGACTTTTTATTTTTGAAACGTTATTCTGGATTGTGAAGAGGAATGATTGGTGAAAATTTCAGTCGAATCAGAGCATTGGTTCGAAAGATACTATACCTGTCATTTGACGAAGAACACCCTGTATCTCAGTTGTTTCGAAAGTTAGACTTTTTATTTTTGAATCGTTATTCTGGATTGTGAAGAGGAATGATTGGTGAAAATTTCAGTCGAATCAGAGCATTGGTTCGAAAGATACTATACTTGTCATTTGACGAAGAACACCCTGTATCTCAGTTGTTTCGAAAGTTAGCCTTTTTATTTTTGAAACGTTATTCTTGATTGTGAAGAGGAATGATTGGTGAAAATTTCAGTCGAATCAGAGCATTGGTTCGAAAGATACTATACTTGTCATTTGACGAAGAACACCCTGTATCTCAGTTGTTTCGAAAGTTAGACTTTTTATTTTTGGAACGTTATTCTGGATTGTGAAGAGGAATGATTGGTGAAAATTTCAGTCGAATCAGAGCATTGGTTCGAAAGATACTATACCTGTAATTTGACGAAGAACACCCTGTATCTCAGTTGTTTCGGAAGTTAGACTTTTTATTTTTGAAACGTTATTCTGGATTGTGAAGAGGAATGATTGGTGAAAATTTCAGTCGAATCAGAGCATTGGTTCGAAAGATACTATACCTGTCATTTGACGAAGAACACCCTGTATCTCAGTTGTTTCGAAAGTTAGACTTTTTATTTTTGGAACGTTATTCTGGATTGTGAAGAGGAATGATTGGTGAAAATTTCAGTCGAAACAGAGCATTGGTTCGAAAGATACTATACCTGTCATTTGACGAAGAACACCCTGTATCTCAGTTGTTTCGAAAGTTAGACTTTTTATTTTTGAAACGTTATTCTGGATTGTGAAGAGGAATGATTGGTGAAAATTTCAGTCGAATCAGAGCATTGGTTCGAAAGATACTATACCTGTCATTTGACGAAGAACACTCTGTATCTCAGTTGTTTCGAAAGTTAGACTTTTTATTTTTGGAACGTTATTCTGGATTTTGAAGAGGAATGATTGGTGAAAATTTCAGTCGAATCAGAGCATTGGTTCGAAAGATACTATACCTGTCATTTATTTATTTATTTATTTATTACCGATAATACACAAAATTAATTACACGAAATTAATTACAATATGTGCAGCTCACAGAGGTAATCAGTTACCTGTTTGTGAGCTCGGTGTAGAAAGTCAATCATACATCATATCCTATTCAAAACTAACAAAAACTGAAAGAAAAAAAAATTGAAATCCACAACACCACAGAATATGCACACCTTCAACCCCCATCGCAATTCACAACTACAAAACAATAATAATACGAATTTTGAGCCTAATCACAAACCCGTTGAAACCCATTTCTTCAATTTATTCTTCCTGGAATATCCACTGTTCAAAATTTTTAGCTCATTAGGAAGTAAGTTAAACACACCAATTGCTCTCACAATACTACTTTTACCACTGACTGTCTTGAATCTTATAGGCAATTGGATACTTTTGTTCCTAGTGATGCTTTTTGATTTCATAAATTCATTTTTAAGTACGTCATAATGATATTTCAGTGATTCAAGTGAAAAAAGTTGCTCCATTGTCAAAGGTCCGTTACGAACAATCTCATTTTTATTAACTATCTTCAAAATTCTCTTTTGTTGATTTTTTAACAGATTCAGACAGTTAGAGTAAGCTCCTCCCCATGCAATAATTCCATAACTTATAATACCATGGAACAGTGCATAATAGAGCATTCGAAGAACCTCACCCGGCATCATTTCAGCAAGTTTGCGGAAAATAAAAACCATGTATTTCGTTTTTTTCAGCAAATATTCGATATGCTTTTCCCATCTCATGTTACAATCAAAGATTATTCCCAAGTACCGGACTGTTTCTACCCTAGTTTTTAGCTTTCCATCTATATTAACTGAAATTTCAGTCGAATCAGAGCGTTGGTTCGAAAGATACTATACCTGTCATTTGACGAAGAACACCCTGTATCTCAGTTGTTTCGAAAGTTAGACTTTTTATTTTCGAATCGTTATTCTGGATTGTGAAGAGGAATGATTGGTGAAAATTTCAGTCGAATCAGAGCGTTGGTTCGAAAGATACTATACCTGTCATTTGACGAAGAACACCCTGTATCTCAGTTGTTTCGAAAGTTAGACTTTTTATTTTTGGAACGTTATTCTGGATTGTGAAGAGGAATGATTGGTGAAAATTTCAGTCGAATCAGAGCATTGGTTCGAAAGATACTATACCTGTCATTTGACGAAGAACACCCTGTATGTCAGTTGTTTCGAACGTTAGACTTTTTATTTTGGAATCGTTATTCTGGATTGTGAAGAGGAATGATTGGTGAAAATTTCAGTCGAATCAGAGCATTGGTTCGAAAGATACTATACTTGTCATTTGACGAAGAACACCCTGTATCTCAGTTGTTTCGAAAGTTAGACTTTTTATTTTTGAAACGTTATTCTGGATTGTGAAGAGGAATGATTGGTGAAAATTTCAGTCGAATCAGAGCATTGGTTCGAAAGATACTATACCTGTCATTTGACGAAGAACACCCTGTATCTCAGTTGTTTCGAAAGTTAGACTTTTTATTTTTGAATCGTTATTCTGGATTTTGAAGAGGAATGATTGGTGAAAATTTCAGTCGAATCAGAGCATTGGTTCGAAAGATACTATACCTGTCATTTGACGAAGAACACCCTGTATCTCAGTTGTTTCGAAAGTTAGACTTTTTATTTCTGAAACGTTATTCTGGATTGTGAAGAGGAATGATTGGTGAAAATTTCAGTCGAATCAGAGCATTGGTTCGAAAGATACTATACCTGTCATTTGACGAAGAACACCCTGTATCTCAGTTGTTTCGAAAGTTAGACTTTTTATTTTTGAATTGTTATTCTGGATTGTGAAGAGGAATGCTTGGTGAAAATTTCAGTCGAATCAGAGCATTGGTTCGAAAGATACTATACTTGTCATTTGACGAAGAACACCCTGTATCTCAGTTGTTTCGAAAGTTAGACTTTTTATTTTTGAAACGATATTCTGGATTGTGAAGGGGAATGATTGGTGAAAATTTCAGTGGAATCAGAGCATTGGTTCGAAAGATACTATACTTGTCATTTGACGAAGAACACCCTGTATCTCAGTTGTTTCGAAAGTTAGACTTTTTATTTTTGAATCGTTATTCTGGATTGTGAAGAGGAATGATTGGTGAAAATTTCAGTCGAATCAGAGCATTGGTTCGAAAGATACTATACCTGTCATTTGACGAAGAACACCCTGTATCTCAGTTGTTTCGAGAGTTAGACTTTTTATCTTTGAAACGTTATTCTGGATTGTGAAGAGGAATGATTGGTGAAAATTTCAGTCGAATCAGAGCATTGGTTCGAAAGATACTATACCTGTCATTTGACGAAGAACACCCTGTATCTCAGTTGTTTCAAAAGTTAGACTTTTTATTTTTGAATCGTTATTCTGGATTGTGAAGAGGAATGATTGGTGAAAATTTCAGTCGAATCAGAGCATTGGTTCGAAAGATACTATACCTGTCATTTGACGAAGAACACCCTGTATCTCAGTTGTTTCGAGAGTTAGACTTTTTATTTTTGAAACGTTATTCTGGATTGTGAAGAGGAATGATTGGTGAAAATTTCAGTCGAATCAGAGCATTGGTTCGAAAGATACTATACCTGTCATTTGACGAAGAACACCCTGTATCTCAGTTGTTTCGAAAGTTAGACTTTTTATTTTTGAATCGTTATTCTGGATTGTGAAGAGGAATGATTGGTGAAAATTTCAGTCGAATCAGAGCATTGGTTCGAAAGATACTATACTTGTCATTTGACGAAGAACACCCTGTATCTCAGTTGTTTCGAAAGTTAGACTTTTTATTTTTGGAACGTTATTCTGGATTGTGAAGAGGAATGATTGGTGAAAATTTCAGTCGAATCAGAGCATTGGTTCGAAAGATACTATACCTGTCATTTGACGAAGAACACCCTGTATCTCAGTTGTTTCGAAAGTTAGACTTTTTATTTTTGAAACGTTATTCTGGATTGTGAAGAGGAATGATTGGTGAAAATTTCAGTCGAATCAGAGCATTGGTTCGAAAGATACTATACCTGCCATTTGACGAAGAACACCCTGTATCTCAGTTGTTTCGGAAGTTAGACTTTTTATTTTTGAAACGTTATTCTGGATTGTGAAGAGGAATGATTGGTGAAAATTTCAGTCGAATCAGAGCATTGGTTCGAAAGATACTATACCTGTCATTTGACGAAGAACACCCTGTATCTCAGTTGTTTCGAAAGTTAGACTTTTTATTTTTGGAGCGTTTTTCTGGATTTTGAAGAGGAATGATTGGTGAAAATATCAGTCGAATCAGAGCATTGGTTCGAAAGATACTATACCTGTCATTTGACGAAGAACACCCTGTATCTCAGTTGTTTCGAAAGTTAGACTTTTTATTTTTGAATCGTTATTCTGGATTGTGAAGAGGAATGATTGGTGAAAATTTCAGTCGAATCAGAGCATTGGTACGAAAGATACTATACCTGTCATTTGACGAAGAACACCCTGTATCTCAGTTGTTTCGAAAGTTAGACTTTTTATTTTAGTAACGTTATTCTGGATTGTGAAGAGGAATGATTGGTGAAAATTTCAGTCGAATCAGAGCATTGGTTCGAAAGATACTATACCTGTCATTTGACGAAGAACACCCTGTATCTCAGTTGTTTCGAAAGTTAGACTTTTTATTTTTGAAACGTTATTCTGGATTGTGAAGAGGAATGATTGGTGAAAATTTCAGTCGAATCAGAGCATTGGTTCGAAAGATACTATACCTGTCATTTGACGAAGAACACCCTGTATCTCAGTTGTTTCGAAAGTTAGACTTTTTATTTTTGAATCGTTATTCTGGATTGTGAAGAGGAATGATTGGTGAAAATTTCAGTCGAATCAGAGCATTGGTTCGAAAGATACTATACCTGTCATTTGACGAAGAACACCCTGTATCTCAGTTGTTTCGAAAGTTAGACTTTTTATTTTTGGAACGTTATTCTGGATTGTGAAGAGGAATGATTGGTGAAAATTTCAGTCGAATCAGAGCATTGGTTTGAAAGATACTATACCTGTCATTTGACGAAGAACACCCTGTATCTCAGTTGTTTCGAAAGTTAGACTTTTTATTTTTGAATCGTTATTCTGGATTGTGAAGAGGAATGATTCGTGAAAATTTCAGTCGAATCAGAGCATTGGTTCGAAAGATACTATACTTGTCATTTGACGAAGAACACCCTGTATCTCAGTTGTTTCGAAAGTTAGACTTTTTATTTTTGGAAAGTTATTCTGGATTGTGAAGAGGAATGATTGGTGAAAATTTCAGTCGAATCAGAGCATTGGTTCGAAAGATACTATACCTGTCATTTGACGAAGAACACCCTGTATCTCAGTTGTTTCGAAAGTTAGACTTTTTATTTTTGAATCGTTATTCTGGATTTTCAAGAGGAATGATTGGTGAAAATTTCAGTCGAATCAGAGCATTGGTTCGAAAGATACTATACCTGTCATTTGACGAAGAACACCCTGTATCTCAGTTGTTTCGAAAGTTAGACTTTTTATTTTTGAAACGTTATTCTGGATTGTGAAGAGGAATGATTGGTGAAAATTTCAGTCGAATCAGAGCATTGGTTCGAAAGATACTATACCTGTCATTTGACGAAGAACACCCTGTGTCTCAGTTGTTTCGGAAGTTAGACTTTTTATTTTTGAAACGTTATTCTGGATTGTGAAGAGGAATGATTGGTGAAAATTTCAGTCGAATCAGAGCATTGGTTCGAAAGATACTATACCTGTCATTTGACGAAGAACACCCTGTATCTCAGTTGTTTCGGAAGTTAGACTTTTTATTTTTGAAACGTTATTCTGGATTGTGAAGAGGAATGATTGGTGAAAATTTCAGTCGAATCAGAGCATTGGTTCGAAAGATACTATACCTGTCATTTGACGAAGAACACCTTGTATCTCAGTTGTTTCGAAAGTTAGACTTTTTATTTTTGGAACGTTATTCTGGATTGTGAAGAGGAATGATTGGTGAAAATTTCAGTCGAATCAGAGCATTGGTTCGAAAGATACTATACCTGTCATTTGACGAAGAACACCCTGTATCTCAGTTGTTTCGAAAGTAAGACTTTTTATTTTTGAAACGTTATTCTGGATTGTGAAGAGGAATGATTGGTGAAAATTTCAGTCGAATCAGAGCATTGGTTCGAAAGATACTATACCTGTCATTTGACGAAGAACACCCTGTATCTCAGTTGTTTCGAAAGTTAGACTTTTTATTTTTGAATCGTTATTCTGGATTGTGAAGAGGAATGATTGGTGAAAATTTCAGTCGAATCAGAGCATTGGTTCGAAAGATACTATACCTGTCATTTGACGAAGAACACCCTGTATCTCGGTTGTTTCGAAAGTTAGAAGTAGATGTGCAGCACCGGTTCTGGGACAACCTTGACCATTTTCCCTACTAAATTGCCTACTAAATTCTAAGGTCCATTTTGGAGAAAATGGGCAATTCTGAAATTTTTTCTAAGTCCGAAATTTTTTCTAAGTTCGAAATTTTTCTAAGTCCGAAATGTGTGAAATTTTTTCTAAGTCCGAAATGTGTGAAATTTTTTCTAAGTCCGAAATGTGTGAAATTTTTTCCAAGTCCGAAATGTATGAAATTTTTTCCAAGTCCGAAATTTTTTCCAAGTTTGAAATTTTTTTCTAAGTCTGGAGGCCTCCGGGGGCAGAGGGTGAAGGGTGAGGGGGCGAGGGGCGAGGGGGCGAGGGGTGAGGGGGTGAAGGGTGAGAGGGTGATAGGATCCGGCGTGAGTTGACGTAAAACTTTTTTGTATTTTCATTGGGATTCGAACCCAGGATTCCTAGCTGTGAGATAAGCACTCTAACCATGCGGCTATCTAAGGTATTGGGTGTGAGTGTAGAAATGTTGTATAGAAGGAAATGTAACCTCAAAATAAAGATAAGAACAAACAGGAATGAACAAGAAATAACTGGATGTAGAACTTTCTGGAAAATGAAACCACAGAGCGTAAACAGGAAATGTAACCTCAAAATATAGATAAGAACTTTCTGAATAAAGGATATGAAATCACGGCAAAATGGATGAAGTAGAAGACAACTTAAAATTATCTTTATTCATCTCTGAAGGTCAGAGAGTAAATCAAAATGGCCGTAGTCGTGTAGGTACGAAAAATCTGAGGACATAATCCGAAATGGCCTAGATAACTCAATGAGCGTAGTCGTGAATAAAAATCGATATTTTCCATATCTGTATGAAAAAATCGAAAGATCAAGCCTGAGCGAACGTTACGGGTATGTCCCTGTATAAATATTTTCCCGTATCATCGGAAGACACGGCACACGTTTATGAATTGACCTTGCGGTTAATAAGCTCGTGGAGTCCAGATAGCATATCGTGAACGTTTTGCAGCCATCCGGAAATGGTTTATGATTTCAGAATTCAGAAAAAGACCATTTACTTATAATATGTTTATTCAATTCAATAAAATCACATTTGAAGTAAGAGTTGTTTTACATATTTATATACAGTCGGATCAGAATAAGATCCTATACATCCTATTTGATTATCAAAATGCAATTTGCCTGTTATTCCTCGATTTAAATTATCTAAAATGTTCTTATGATAGCTATTATTAAAAGGGTCAAACTTAAAGCTAATTCCATGTTGCTCAAATTCTTCTAATAAATTACATAACAAGATGTACTCTCCACAATATGATGCTGATGCTATGAGTTCATCTACAAATGCATGGAGCGGCTTATAATTCGACCAAATATTACTTATTGAATAATAAATATGTAACGCATCTGAACTTTTCAACGATTCACATGATCCATTCAGCAACATTTGTACGTTCACTATATCATAGGATGATAGATTCCCATAATCTTCTAAAATATAGTTCAGCTCATTCAATGACACTTCTTGGTTGTCTATCGATGATTGTATATCTTCGATGAGTGCGTCATTTTTCTTCTTATGATTGAACACTTTCTTGATAATTTCCTGCGGCGCCCGATATATCACCAGTTCACGAAAAATTGTTGATGGTGTGAATAACCCCAGATCATTCAGAACTTTTGAGAATTTATCACTATCATGATATACCAGAGCAAAATGTAGTTCTTGGCAGAGATAACTATAAAATGCTTTAGATTTATTGAACTCGTATACCTCCATTATTAACAGTTTTAACTACTGATTGAAGATGATTTAAAAATCATATTTATATATCATCGTCCCCACTCCATCTAATTTGTGTTACTGATAATGATTTGATTTGTTATGATCATACTCAAAAGATTTTTTAATTGTTGAAGTAATCCATCCGATTGACATGGTATTTTCAGTAATGTCTCCATTTCAAATTTATATGATCCAGTTGCTTTGTTGAGGAATTCATTGAATTCATATATCATATCATCTTTAATGAAGTAAATTATTCCATCAATATATCAGAATACAGATGAAAAATTACTAGGTATTCCAGGAAATATTTCGCTTATAAATTTTACAGACTTCCTCTTTAATTCACATTCGTCAATTTCCATACAGTAATTATTATCATAAAAGATATATGTTTTTCCTTTGTAGCTATTGAAAATACCATGAATTTTTGCTCCATGAGGTAGACCTAAATAACAATAATCATGCATTTGTTTCACAGCAAAACTATTTGGATCAATTATATATAGCCTATTAAGATGGAATATTCCGATTTCATCATTCGGTCTTTGATATATTTGGATGGAATGGTTCCTGAAATCTATGTTACCTAAGGGTATATACTCTATAGCTCTCAATGGAGAGTGTATTTCCTTATC
Organism: Myrrha octodecimguttata; assembly: GCA_958510865.1. Lineage (NCBI taxonomy): Eukaryota > Metazoa > Arthropoda > Insecta > Coleoptera > Coccinellidae > Myrrha > Myrrha octodecimguttata. The sequence goes on along the minus strand of CAUEHS010000109.1, from coordinate 90,311 downwards.
ATTGAGGGAAATTGTCCATACCCAACCATTATATAAGAGATAAATATGATTATTGATAATGGTGATCCTTTCAATTTTGTTCTTTACTTCACACAAATTAGGTTTTACATAATTTTCAATAGATTTCTCAGTAGTTGGACTCGATTTCGTTGTTGTTCGTGCCGTTGTGGTTTGAGTTGTTTTCATTGTAGATTTTGTAGTTGGTCTATTTGAGAATCCATATAATGATTGAATCGCATTCAAATCATCTTGCGGTAATATATTATTTTGTATATCATATTCCGCATAATAAGGGGCCATAATAGCATTGCTCTCTGCAGAATGTGCTAATCCTAAGGCATGTCCAATCTCATGAATTAAAACTAAATATAGAGAGGTGAATCCTGAAGGTGGGAGACCTAATCTTCTAAACCATCTCTCGGCAGAATCGATATGGATTTCAACACACCGATCATTATCGGGAAAGAATGCATGCGCCAATACAGTTCCAGGGCCATCAAACGTCCAACATTCATCATTACCGCGACAAGTATTAGTCTTGTTATGTTTACCTAAACTGTACTTTAAGAGAATATCAGGATTATAATCATTTTTGGTAAATGTTAATCCTGAATTTTCACTCCAAATTTCGAACGATTTAGATGCTATATACAAATCATCTTGATTACCTCTTTGGAATTTCCATTTAATATTTTTTTTCATCCATTTACCCGTAACTACATAAGATTGAAAGAAATCAGCAACGCCACATCTTGGCTTTTTCATTAGTTCGATCACTTCACTATTCAAGGTACCAGTTTCAGAAAGTTTAAAATACTCTTGAAATTTCAAGATTGAATCAGTTAATCGTGTTCCTTCAGACACTTCTGTTTCTGAATGGTTATTATGTATAAGATATCCATACTTCGTTAAATATGATTTAGCAATTTCCATCTCATCATTCGATGATGTAAAATGAAATGAAATCAACAAAAAAGCTACTGTGAGGAACATTGCGTCCTATATCAATGAAATTAAACTGTATACTGATAAGTATATTCGAATCTCGATGTATTTAAACGTTAGTCTTTGAATCTTTCTACATATACTCTGTGACGATGTTCGGGCTGAAGAAATTCACATATTATATTTTCAAAATGATTCGCTCTGTACCTAAACCTTTCACTATCCCTTGCGAATTGTTCCCAAGGTCCTTTTCTTGCTTCTCTATGAGCAAACGACCATTTCACCAACAGGTGAACTGTACATAACTTGGGTCCTTCAGCAAACTTAACTTTCTTATCTCTATCATGTCGTCTCTTTATTTCTTTCATGATATATTACCGATGGAATTCATCAATATAATGATCGATATTCCAAAATTTCACTTCATTTAACAGACTGTCGGACAGCCTATTCAAATTTCAGCATCAGATATGATAACCACTCCGTTCGACTTCAGGTGTTATTCATTAAATACATTGTGTATATTTTATCTCAATGTGATTAGATATGATGGCCACATCGTTCAACTGCGTACGATGCGGTTTTTATCGCAATATCGTCAACTCGCGGTGTTATGCAATCTTTACATGTTTACGTCTTACGATTTTCAAATAAAAAATACTGATCCACAGACTTCCTGAAATTTATCATAAAAAGCGGTTTTTTCACTTCCTTCATGAATCCCATTTAAAAAAAGGAGAATCTCAGATATTTTTATTCCACCTTAAAAATGTATTGTGAAGTTATTAATATACTACGTGTACTACGTATGAATGGGATTGACTGTAATCCCATAATCGATCACTGGCATGATTCACTAGTGGCTGCAGAAGTGCCCATAGAAGTTCCCATACCCATAGAAGTATTGCCACAGAATTGGGGTGGTGAGTTCCAGCTGTCACCCCAGATGCTACATCATCTCAATTTGAATCAGGGGTATGATAACATACTACCACCATACGATGAAGTGATGTTGCGAATGCAATATGAAGCACAATCATCATCATCACAGAATCAGATCTCTTATGATGACCTACCACCGTCATATAATGAAGTGGCGATTTTATCAGATGATGATGACGATGATCTGTCACCCCAGATGCCACACCAGCTCAATATGAATCAGGGGTATGATGACATACTACCACCTTACGATGAAGTGGTGATTTTATCAGATGATGATGATGATCTGTCACCCCAGATGCCAGATATGAATCAGGGGTATGATGACATACTACCACCTTACGATGAAGTGGTGATTTTATCAGATGATGATGAAATGTAAATAAAAAATGATTTTTTAATAAGTGTTTTATTCATTTATACATAGTTTATAAAAAATTCCAAATTTTACAAGATGAATATATCTAGGCTTACATTTCAAATTTTTAAATCTATTAGCATTATTAAAAACATCATTCCATTTATCATTATATGGTTTATCCATTGTTGACTTCATCGTACACCAGATGTCTACTAACTAAAGTGTCTACTTCTGGTAAGTATGAACACACCCATCTATATAGATCATCACAATTACTGACAGTACACATACATTGATTTAGAATGTGACTCATGCACTTTGGGGGTTTCTTCTCGAATTTTGGTGGGTTCCATCCATAGTTTTCCACATTCAGTACTTGTACATCTTTCACCATTTATTTCAAAAAGTCATACTTTTGATGCCCATTCACGTAAATGATATCATCACTTTGTAAAATACTTGTCAAAATCTCACATAATTTTCCATATTCAATGTGTCCTGATGTATATCTCAATCCATGATGTTTTCTTTCCAAAAATCTTACACTTTTCTTATCCTTGACATTTAGAGATGAAAATTCTTTTGGAGGCATCATAATGAAATGCGACATTTTATTTCCCATTGCAAACGATAGCTCCTTTACACAGAATTCTCCATCTATCGAAAACCCTTGAATATCACATATGATTATACGCATTTTTCCTCACAAATTTGTAATTTTCGTAATTTCTTCTGTTAACGGCTTGAATTCTATAATACAATCATGTACTATAATACATAAAACTCTCGTATTATTTGGAAATCCCTTCGAGGACTCTATTTCTAGTTTCACATCAATTGTTGCAGCTTTGAATGTCTGATCTCTTCTGGAACAGTCCAGTACAAAAACGGGCTTTTCTTTGAATTCACTGAAAGTCAGGAGTGGGGATTTCTTAAATATTCCGTAACTCTGAGCAAATTGTGTGTAATTCTGATAAGCTTCAGCATATTCATTCTTATCGAAATTCAAACGTAAATTTTCTTGTGGAATGATGTCCGAATTCAATAATGCACGTATATCTGTTATATTCATATGATTGAATTCGGTTATGTCCATAGAACTATTATTTTTCTTATCAGTTTGAAACCCACAAATTATAAATCTTGGACACTCGATTTCTGTAGATGTTTTAACAGCCCAAATCTCCTTATTACCCCCATGTGGTAATGTTGGTAATTCATGAATCTCCCACTTTCTGAATGGCATTAATATAGGTTTATTAGACCTTATAGCATTCAATAAATCCATCTTTATAATATCATTCGGATAAATATGTTTCACCTTCAATTCCATACTATCAATGATGATTTTTGCTTCTGTATGATCCTTAGGATCAGACGATGTTATTTTTATCGCATTATTATCGTTTTGTGCTCTGAAGAATCGAAACGTTTGTTTACCGCACATAGCCATTTGATAATCTTTGAAAAAGTTGAATAAATGATAGAGTGGTATTCTGAATATAAAACTTCCATCTGTGTTCACGGTTGGCGATTTCGGGTAGTTCCATCCTCCCGTTTCGAGTAGTTTTGAATCATCCTCCTCATAAACTAGGTATCCTCGCATTGTTGATATAATACCTGGATCTCGAACATTCTCTATCTCCATACCGCAGAGTTCATAAATAATTGAATCGAAAAGAAATGCTCCAGCATTTTGAACTAGTTTAACATCTCCATTACCTTTTGTTTTTTGTACTTTTCCTTTGATGATAATAGCAGCATCATACATCAAAAGCCAACAGTCTGTTCGATTTATCGTGATTTCAACGACATCGGAATGATTGAAGGATTTAACGAATGGTAAATAGGTTCGACTTTCAATTTTTACTATAGATTCATCGGTGTTTACGGGTTGATAGAGGTTGAAAACGTGATTGGACAACATGACCAATTGATTGTAGGAAAATCCAATTTTCGTGAGAAAGATGTTTGTGCGGTTTTGATAGTTGTTGTTTATCAACTGATTGATTGTAGTATGTAGTTTGATATTTATATGGAACGACTAAGGGCATCGTTTCAATTGTAATCTTATAATTATCTCCTCGCCTTGAAAGTTTACCAATTCACCGTCTTGATCAAGAACTTTCACTGTGATATTATGTATTCGATGTGTTGTTATAGGTAAGTATACCACCTTGTTGGGGATCTCGTTCACTCCGTAACCAGGATCACTATTAATCGCAAATCCATAAAGTGAATGAGATGGGAGTTCATTGATAAATGAACCCTCTATCAAGTTGCAATCGATATTTATTGTTCGAACTTTGATGATATCCACTGGTAAATCTGACTCATGAACTTTACCTGCCTTGAGAATTTTCGATGAAAATCCTAATAGAGCACCAATAGAATCCTTCGGTCCAAAATCAATATCATATTTTTCATGAAATATTTCGCACTTTAAAGTATTATTATTAGGTCTCAAGAAGAAAGGAGATTGCCCTTTATCAGAAGTTTTTATTTCAAGTTTTCTTCTTATGAATTCCTCCATATCTGATATTTCATAAGTTCCAATTGGAAAGGTTAAAACTTTATCTTCACCATCCAGGGAATAATATAATTTATTATATTTTTCAACATTCGGGATAGTGTTATATGTATAGAATCCTATCAAAGCCAAACCATAGTTGAAATTACTGTTCAGCTCTATGGGAACAGCAAAATCAATCGATAAAATTGATGATCGATTTTTAAGTGTGAACAACATCGACATGACTGATATACTGTGAAAAATCTCTTCAATCCTATTAATTTATTGAATCAGATATCTCAAACATAAATGACCACAATTGGATGTATTGATTTGTTGATAAGTATCTCTATTGTACTTCACTTTGCAGGATTTTAAATAATGAATTAGTTCCTTGGGAGGTTTGAGATTTCCGAAACTATCAAAATATTCAACCTCATTACCATACTTTTTATATGCTACCCAATGCGTTCCAGGACCCTCAACTGAATCTAAATTGAGAATTGCACATTCATTTTTATTTGGGAATTTTGGTAATGTATTTCTCATGAAAACACCTCTGAAATGTTTTATTTTCATTTCTCTCGGAAAAGATTCGATTTCATAATCATAAAGGGCCCGTTTGGGCAGCTTATCTAGTTTTTTGACTGTTTTCTAATATATAAACCAAATCCACGTTTAGATTTTCTAATGAAAAGCCCATGTCCTATGGACTCCATCGCTTTGTTGTGTCGATGATCTTCTTCCAGTTTTTTCTTAGCATTATTAGCATCAATTACCGTTTTTGCAACAGCGCTAGCTCCACCTAACATGGTTCCTAATGCTGACAGTCCTGCGAATATGGGTATGAGTGGTAGAATTCCACCAGATTTTGATTCGAATGGTATGATGCGTGAAATTTTAATATTTTTCTTTCCACCTGCTTTCTTAATTGCAGTTCGAGCTGTTTTGAGGGCAATCAACGTTGATTTTCTCAAATCATTGCCCCCTGATTTCTTCAAAATTTTATGAGTTGGTTTCAAGACAAAACTTCTGAAAGATTTTTGACTATTTCGAAGACCCATACCCATCTTCCGTTTCATTTTCATTGCTCCGGTGACTAACAAGGCGGCACTTTTCTCCTTAAATGTACCGTCTTTGGACTTCACTCGTTCCCAAGCTTTGTCTTCTAATATTTTATCAGCAATATGTCTATCAGACAATTCAGTATGTTTGGAATAAGCTATATCGTGTTCCTTACAAGCTTCATCAAGTTTATTTTTACCGGGATCGTTTCTAGCAAGACGTTCTTCGAGTTTTGTTCCAGGGCCACAATAATGATATCCAGGTAAATGTAACTCGAAAGGTAATTTATTAATTATTGAATTCACTAGACCGCCCCCTTCGAATGATAACATAATAATGATAATATTGCATAAAGAATTTAATATTTATAGTCCTATCTATATGGATTTCTGTTTAGTAATGAAGAATATACGAATTGAACAACATCATGCTGTGTTACCAGTTCAGAATTTAGATTACCTGGATGAAAAATTTGAACTTGAAAAAAGTAGAAAACATGGTGATCTATTCCCAAACAGTTGTAGATTCATATTTGCAGGTCCAAGTGGATGTGGAAAGTCAAATGCGTTATTGAGTTTAATTTTCGATTTAAATGGTTTGAATTTTGAAAACGTATACATTTACTCAAAGAGTCTATACCAATCGAAATATCAAATTTTAGAACATATTTTAAGTAAAGTGAATGGTGTGGGTTATTTCCCATTCAAGGAGAATGCTGAAATTGATGAACCGAACGATGCGAAAGCAAATTCTATTTTTATTTTTGATGACGTCATAGGTGAAAATCAAGATAAAATCAAATCATATTATGCTATGGGCAGACATAAATCGATTGATGTAGCATTTTTATGTCAGACATATGTTGCAGCCAAAAAACATATCATTAGAGATAATGCTAATATATTAGTCATATTCAAACAAGATGATGTGAATCTTAAACATATATTCGATGAGCATGTATCACCGGATATGACCTATGAAACATTTAAAAAAATTTGTAGAATATGTTGGAATGATAATTTTGGATTTTTGGTAATTGTTAAAGACTTTGATTTGAACAATGGACGCTATCGATTAGGTTTCGATAAATATATAGCGCTGGATGATTGATAGTCATTCGAATGTGATGCTTTCCAACATGAAGACCAAATCAGATCGAAATAGAAAAATTATTATTCAACAACTCATACGAAATATTAGGAAAAAATATGCCGGACTCAAACTGGGGAAAATTGCGGGTGATGAAACATTGGAAAGACTTTATACACCCATCACAAAACAACTCAAACGTATAGAAGATGAACTCGGTAAAAAAAATAGCAAAACTATTGATTTGAAGAATTTATCTGAAAAGATTCCAAAACCGCAATTTTCATCAACACCAGATAATAGAGTTTTTCCTCGTAAAAGGAGTCAAGAGATACCTTTTAAGCCATATAAGAGAATGAGTACCATTATGAAACCGTCACATTTCCGTTCACCTGAAGAGAAAAAAGGAGAAGAAAAGGTCGAAAATATTGACATTGAGGATGAAAAAGAAGAAGAAGAAGATATAAGTCCTCACCATTTACACCGATAATGAAATTTGAAAAACCGAAAAAAATCAGTTTGAAACGACAATTAGTAAATTATTTACCTACAAAAGAAATTGCTATATCAAAAAATGATGATGATGATGATAATGATGACCATAGGGGAAATGATTCGGTTTTCATTGATGGAGACAATAATGAATCTGAACAGTTCGTCAATGAATTGAGTAATTACCATAATGCTGAAACTTATTTGGAACAATATCCAGAAAGGGTTAGAGATTATGTTTATTCGGCTTTAACACAACGAGATAGCTATGATCATGCTTACGGACCTAAATATAATCATAAACTTTCAAAATGGACCTTAGGTAAAACAACTGTAGACTTTCACCAGAAAACTGGTGACTTACTGATTGGTAATGAAAGATTTAGTGGTACAGATGGGCTTTATAATTTGCTGTTTAAAAAAGAACCACAAGAGTATAATAAATCTGATTTAGAAAATTATCATAAAATACTGAAAATGACCAATGTTCATAGGAGAGAATTCAATTCTCATAATCCTGTTAAAGCGAATAAAGGATTTAAATATCGTGAAATCATAAAACCATCAACTGGTCATGGATTAATGACATTCAACGAAAATCCTATTGAGTATATTTATTGGAATGATGTGAATGAAATTGTTAATAGACTTCGATTACTCTATGCATCCAAAATGGCTGGAAATACGTCTGTTGATAATGAAATAGAGTCAATAGTCGAGGAGCTTCGAGAAGAAAAAGTTATATATTGAATTGTATTGAGAGCAAAGCGATAAATTCAATATGTCTCTCGATAAGTTCGGACGTTCTTCAACTCATAGAAGTAAATTAAGAAATATTCAATCAACTATCCCTATCTTTCCGCGAACCTCAGATGGTGACTTTGATTTCGGCAACCGAAAATTATGCAATGTGGGTAAACCTTTAGTCGATTCCGATAGCGCTAATAAAGAATATGTAGATATTCAATTCGATACAATACATAATCAAATCAAATTGAATACCACAGAATTTGGGAAGTTAGGACTGATTTTTTATCAATTCAAGGGTGAAGTTAATAATAGATTAGATAATTTTCACATTGAACAAGATAAAATTGATGAAAAAATTGAACAAAAGTTTGAGTATTTGAAACAAGTAAGTAATCACATAAAGACTTCACTTTCGAGGGAATATTATAACAAACTAGAACTTGAAGCATTTCTACAATCCCAGGACGATAGATTGCTCTCACTTCAAAATAAAGTAATTGGAGCATTAGATAGATTGAATAGTAAAATCAAGCTATTGGATAACAAATATCCCAATCATGCAGACGAAGGAGAAAATACAACTGGTTCGAGAGCTACACAAACCAATTCGCAAAAACTTCCCTCGGAGAAGAACCATAATTAAAGGATTAAATGATCTGTGGCAAGCTGATTTAGCACAAATGGATCTTTACGCGAAGCAAAATAAAAATTTCAAATATATTTTAGTAGTTATAGATTGTTTTAGCAAATTCGTTCGAGTGATGGCACTTAAAACAAAGACTGGTATAGAAGTATCGAATGCATTCAAGAAAATTTTGATTGATAGCAGAGTTACACCGAGAAATCTTCAAACTGATCAAGGGAAGGAATTCTTCAATGCGAATTTTCAATCTATTATGAAGAAAAATGACATGAGACATTATTGTTCTTATTCCAAAACCAAAGCTTCTATGGCTGAAAGGGTTATAAGAACTATTAAGGAAAAATTATTCAAATACTTCAGTTTGCATGGAACATATAAATGGATCGATAACTTATCCAGTATTGTCAATGAATATAATCAGACGAAACATCGTACTATCGGAATGAAACCATGTGATGTTAATAAGAAAAATGAGCAAAGTTTATTGGAAACTAGATACAATCATATCAAGATCGCTGGAAAGGGAAAATTCGAGGTTAATGATATGGTGAGGATCAGTAAAGCCAAACATGTATTTTCAAAAGGTTACACGCCCAACTGGACCACAGAGATTTTTAAAATAAAAAAAGTTCAAGTAACCAATCCTGTAACATATCTTCTTGAGGATTTGAATAATCTTCCTATAGGGGGCGCTTTTTATGAGTTTGAGTTACAAAAGGTGAAATATCCAGACGTATTTTTGGTGGAAAAGGTCCTTCGTCGAAAGGGAAAGAAAGTCTTAGTTCGTTGGTTGGGCTTGGACAAGTCACACGACTCTTGGATTGATTCGATAAATATATTTTAGAATTGATTCTACAACGAAATGGATATACTGGATAAGCATCTCAAGAATATTCGAGATTTGAAGAAACAAATTCATGAGTATGAAACTAGACGGAAGATGATAAGAAGTTTCGGACGATTGTCAATTTCCGGCCTGGATTCGAGGAGGAAGTTCCATCCAACATCTCCATTTTCATTAAGTTAGAATGAAATAAGTATGTAAAATATTCAAATGATTATTGGAATATTTGGTTATAGGACAATAAAATATGTATTAAAATAAATTGTTTTTTATTTATTACAAATAATATTATAAATCATATATGGGGGGAGAATCCCTATGGAACAGTATTAATATTGTTCTCAATTATGACAATATTAGAGTATTGAATAATGTCAATAGGTCGAGTTTGATAAGAGTAACACAAATTAGATGGAGTGGGGATGATGATATATAAATATGATTTTTAAATCATCTTCAATCAGTAGTTAAAACTGTTAATAATGGAGGTATACGAGTTCAATAAATCGAAGAAATTCTATAATTATCTCTGCCAAGAACTACATTTTGCTCTGTTATATCATAATATTGAGAAATTTTCAACATGTCTATCAGATTTAGGAATATTTACTCCAAACAAAATTTTCCTAGAATTAGTTCAATACAAGGCCCCACAAGCTATTATAAATCAAGTATTTGAGCATAAAAAGAATAATGACGCATTCATCGAAGATATCCAATCATCTTTTAATAAAGATGAAGTTACTTTGAATGAAGTGAAATTGATTTTGAATAATTTTGGTAATGTGTCATCCTATGATATAATGAATATTCAGATGCTGTTGTGTGGATCATACCAGATTTTCGAAAACGCTTTTCTAAAAATAATATTTGGGATGGATATAAAAAATTGAATTCATTTCTGGACGAAATGGTTAGGTTAGCAGCATATTGTGGGAATTTCATAACTATTCATTACATGTTGAGACAATTTAAGATTTGTAGAATTAATTTCAAATTTGATCCTGAGATCAATAAAAACCATAAGGAAATTCTAAGTATGGTGGATAAAGGAATATCAGGAGGTTTGATGGATGACGATCATGCTGGGAATATAGGACCTTCACAAAAAACATACTATTATGAATTTATAAAGAAACTTCTTATGTTAGAGAAATGATGTATTTTATATAAAATAATATTTCATATAAAATAAAATGGTCTTTTATTTCCCACTTCAATAATCTGAAATCATATAACGTTTGGAATTGACGACGGAATTCCCGTTTGTTCTTATCTATATTTTGAGGTTACATTTCCTGTTTACATCATCTTACTGTAATATGTTCTTATCTTTATTTTGAGGTTACATTTCCTTCTATACAACATTTCTACACTCACACCCAATACCTTAGATAGCCGCATGGTTAGAGTGCTTATCTCACAGCTAGGAATCCTGGGTTCGAATCCCAATGAAAATACAAAAAAGTTTTACGTCAACTCACGCCGGATCCTCCCACCCTCTCACCCTTCACCCCCTCACCCCTCGCCCCCTCGCCCCTCGCCCCCTCACCCTTCACCCTCTGCCCCCGGAGGCCTCCAGACTTAGAAAAAAATTTCAAACTTGGAAAAAATTTCGGACTTAGAAAAAATTTCATACATTTCGGACTTGGAAAAAATTTCACACATTTCGGACTTAGAAAAAATTTCACACATTTCGGACTTAGAAAAAATTTCAGACATTTCGGACTTAAAAAAATTTCGAACTTAGAAAAAATTTCGGACTTAGAAAATTGGTTCGAAAGATACTATACCTGTCATTTGACGAAGAACACCCTGTATCTCAGTTGTTTCGAAAGTTAGACTTTTTATTTTTGGAACGTTATTCTGGATTGTGAAGAGGAATGAATGGTGAAAATTTCAGTAGAATCAGAGCATTGGTTCGAAAGATACTATACTTGTCATTTGACGAAGAACACCCTGTATCTCAGTTGTTTCGAAAGTTAGACTTTTTATTTTTGGAACGTTATTCTGGATTGTGAAGAGGAATGATTGGTGAAAATTTCAGTCGAATCAGAGCATTGGTTCGAAAGATACTATACCTGTCATTTGACGAAGAACACCCTGTATCTCAGTTGTTTCGAAAGTTAGACTTTTTATTTTTGAATCGTTATTCTGGATTTTGAAGAGGAATGATTGGTGAAAATTTCAGTCGAATCAGAGAATTGGTTCGAAAGATACTATACCTGTCATTTGACGAAGAACACCCTGTATCTCAGTTGTTTCGAAAGTTAGACTTTTTATTTTTGAAACGTTATTCTGGATTGTGAAGAGGAATGATTGGTAAAAATTTCAGTCGAATCAGAGCATTGGTTCGAAAGATACTATACTTGTCATTTGACGAAGAACACCCTGTATCTCAGTTGTTTCGAAAGTTAGACTTTTTATTTTTGAAACATTATTCTGGATTGTGAAGAGGAATGATTGGTGAAAATTTCAGTCGAATCAGAGCATTGGTTCGAAAGATACTATACTTGTCATTTGACGAAGAACACCCTGTATCTCAGTTGTTTCGAAAGTTAGACTTTTTATTTTTGGAACGTTATTCTGGATTGTGAAGAGGAATGATTGGTGAAAATTTCAGTCGAATCAGAGCATTGGTTCGAAAGATACTATACCTGTCATTTGACGAAGAACACCCTGTATCTCAGTTGTTTCGAAAGTTAGACTTTTTATTTTTGAATCGTTATTCTGGATTTTGAAGAGGAATGATTGGTGAAAATTTCAGTCAAATCAGAGCATTGGTTCGAAAGATACTATACCTGTCATTTGACGAAGAACACTCTGTATCTCAGTTGTTTCGAAAGTTAGACTTTTTATTTTTGAATCGTTATTCTGGATTGTGAAGAGGAATGATTGGTGAAAATTTCAGTCGAATCAGAGCATTGGTTCGAAAGATACTATACTTGTCATTTGACGAAGAACACCCTGTATCTCAGTTGTTTCGAAAGTTAGACTTTTTATTTTTGAATCGTTATTCTGGATTGTGAAGAGGAATGATTGGTGGAAATTTCAGTCGAATCAGAGCATTGGTTCGAAAGATACTATACCTGTCATTTGACGAAGAACACCCTGTATCTCAGTTGTTTCAAAAGTTAGACTTTTTATTTTTGGAACGTTATTCTGGATTTTGAAGAGGAATGATTGGTGAAAATTTCAGTCGAATCAGAGCATTGGTTCGAAAGATACTATACCTGTCATTTGACGAAGAACACCCTGTATCTCAGTTGTTTCGAAAGTTAGACTTTTTATTTTTGAATCGTTATTCTGGATTGTAAAGAGGAATGATTGGTGAAAATTTCAGTCGAATCAGAGCATTGGTTCGAAAGATACTATACCTGTCATTTGACGAAGAACACCCTGTATCTCAGTTGTTTCGAAAGTTAGACTTTTTATTTTTGAATCGTTATTCTGGATTGTGAAGAGGAATGATTGGTGAAAATTTCAGTCGAATCAGAGCATTGGTTCGAAGATACTATACCTGTCATTTGACGAAGAACACCCTGTATCTCAGTTGTTTCGAAAGTTAGACTTTTTATTTTTGAATCGTTATTCTGGATTGTGAAGAGGAATGATTGGTGAAAATTTCAGTCGAATCAGAGCATTGGTTCGAAAGATACTATACCTGTCATTTGACGAAGAACACCCTGTATCTCAGTTGTTTCAAAATATAGACTTTTTATTTTTGGAACGTTATTCTGGATTGTGGAAGAGGAATGATTGGTGAAAATTTCAGTCGAATCAGAGCATTGGTTCGAAAGATACTATACCTGTCATTTGACGAAGAACACCCTGTATCTCAGTTGTTTCGAAAGTTAGACTTTTTATTTTTGAATCGTTATTCTGGATTGTGAAGAGGAATGATTGGTGAAAATTTCAGTCGAATCAGAGCATTGGTTCGAAAGATACTATACTTGTCATTTGACGAAGAACACCCTGTATCTCAGTTGTTTCGAAAGTTAGACTTTTTATTTTTGGAATGTTATTCTGGATTGTGAAGAGGAATGATTGGTGAAAATTTCAGTCGAATCAGAGCATTGGTTCGAAAGATACTATACCTGTCATTTGACGAAGAACACCCTGTATCTCAGTTGTTTCAAAAGTTAGACTTTTTATTTTTGGAACGTTATTCTGGATTTTGAAGAGGAATGATTGGTGAAAATTTCAGTCGAATCAGAGCATTGGTTCGAAAGATACTATACCTGTCATTTGACGAAGAACACCCTGTATCTCAGTTGTTTCGAAAGTTAGACTTTTTATTTTTGAATCGTTATTCTGGATTGTAAAGAGGAATGATTGGTGAAAATTTCAGTCGAATCAGAGCATTGGTTCGAAAGATACTATACCTGTCATTTGACGAAGAACACCCTGTATCTCAGTTGTTTCGAAAGTTAGACTTTTTAGTTTTGAAACGTTATTCTGGATTGTGAAGAGGAATGATTGGTGAAAATTTCAGTCGAATCAGAGCATTGGTTCGAAAGATACTATACCTGTCATTTGACGAAGAACACCCTGTATCTCAGCTGTTTCGGAAATTAGACTTTTTATTTTTGAAACGTTATTCTGGATTGTGAAGAGGAATGATTGGTGAAAATTTCAGTCGAATCAGAGCATTGGTTCGAAAGATACTATACCTGTCATTTGACGAAGAACACCCTGTATCTCAGTTGTTTCGAAAGTTAGACTTTTTATTTTTGGAACGTTATTCTGGATTTTGAAGAGGAATGATTGGTGAAAATTTCAGTCGAATCAGAGCATTGGTTCGAAAGATACTATACCTGTCATTTGACGAAGAACACCCTGTATCTCAGTTGTTTCGAAAGTTAGACTTTTTATTTTTGGAACTTTATTCTGGATTGTGAAGAGGAATGATTGTTGAAAATTTCAGTCGAATCAGAGCATTGGTTCGAAAGATACTATACTTGTCATTTGACGAAGAACACCCTGTATCTCAGTTGTTTCGAAAGTTAGACTTTTTATTTTTGGAACGTTATTCTGGATTTTGAAGAGGAATGATTGGTGAAAATTTCAGTCGAATCAGAGCATTGGTTCGAAAGATACTATACCTGTCATTTGACGAAGAACACCCTGTATCTCAGTTGTTTCGAAAGTTAGACTTTTTATTTTTGGAACTTTATTCTGGATTGTGAAGAGGAATGATTGTTGAAAATTTCAGTCGAATCAGAGCATTGGTTCGAAAGATACTATACTTGTCATTTGACGAAGAACACCCTGTATCTCAGTTGTTTCGAAAGTTAGACTTTTTATTTTTGAAACGATATTCTGGATTGTGAAGGGGAATGATTGGTGAAAATTTCAGTGGAATCAGAGCATTGGTTCGAAAGATACTATACTTGTCATTTGACGAAGAACACCCTGTATCTCAGTTGTTTCGAAAGTTAGACTTTTTATTTTTGAAACGTTATTCTGGATTGTGAAGAGGAATGATTGGTGAAAATTTCAGTCGAATCAGAGCATTGGTTCGAAAGATACTATACCTGTCATTTGACGAAGAACACCCTGTATCTCAGTTGTTTCGAAAGTTAGACTTTTTATTTTTGAATCGTTATTCTGGATTGTGAAGAGGAATGATTCGTGAAAATTTCAGTCGAATCAGAGCATTGGTTCGAAAGATACTATACTTGTCATTTGACGAAGAACACCCTGTATCTCAGTTGTTTCGAAAGTTAGACTTTTTATTTTTGGAACGTTATTCTGGATTGTGAAGAGGAATGATTGGTGAAAATTTCAGTCGAATCAGAGCATTGGTTCGAAAGATACTATACCTGTCATTTGACGAAGAACACCCTGTATCTCAGTTGTTTCAAAAGTTAGACTTTTTATTTTTGGAACGTTATTCTGGATTTTGAAGAGGAATGATTGGTGAAAATTTCAGTCGAATCAGAGCATTGGTTCGAAAGATACTATACCTGTCATTTGACGAAGAACACCCTGTATCTCAGTTGTTTCGAAAGTTAGACTTTTTATTTTTGAATCGTTATTCTGGATTGTAAAGAGGAATGATTGGTGAAAATTTCAGTCGAATCAGAGCATTGGTTCGAAAGATACTATACCTGTCATTTGACGAAGAACACCCTGTATCTCAGTTGTTTCGAAAGTTAGACTTTTTATTTTTGAATCGTTATTCTGGATTGTGAAGAGGAATGATTGGTGAAAATTTCAGTCGAATCAGAGCATTGGTTCGAAGATACTATACTTGTCATTTGACGAAGAACACCCTGTATCTCAGTTGTTTCGAAAGTTAGACTTTTTATTTTTAAATCGTTATTCTGGATTGTGAAGAGGAATGATTGGTGAAAATTTCAGTCGAATCAGAGCATTGGTTCGAAAGATACTATACCTGTCATTTGACGAAGAACACCCTGTATCTCAGTTGTTTCAAAAGTTAGACTTTTTATTTTTGGAACGTTATTCTGGATTGTGGAAGAGGAATGATTGGTGAAAATTTCAGTCGAATCAGAGCATTGGTTCGAAAGATACTATACCTGTCATTTGACGAAGAACACCCTGTATCTCAGTTGTTTCGAAAGTTAGACTTTTTATTTTTGAATCGTTATTCTGGATTGTGAAGAGGAATGATTGGTGAAAATTTCAGTCGAATCAGAGCATTGGTTCGAAAGATACTATACTTGTCATTTGACGAAGAACACCCTGTATCTCAGTTGTTTCGAAAGTTAGACTTTTTTATTTTGAATCGTTATTCTTAATTTTGAAGAGGAATGATTGGTGAAGATTTCAGTCGAATCAGAGCATTGGTTCGAAAGATACTATACCTGTCATTTGACGAAGAACACCCTGTATCTCAGTTGTTTCGAAAGTTAAACTTTTTATTTTTGAAACGTTATTCTGGATTGTGAAGAGGAATGATTGGTGAAAATTTCAGTCGAATCAGAGCATTGGTTCAAAAGATACTATACCTGTCATTTGACGAAGAACACCCTGTATCTCAGTTGTTTCGAAAGTTAGACTTTTTATTTTTGAATCGTTATTCTGGATTGTAAAGAGGAATGATTGGTGAAAATTTCAGTCGAATCAGAGCATTGGTTCGAAAGATACTATACCTGTCATTTGACGAAGAACACCCTGTATCTCAGTTGTTTCGAAAGTTAGACTTTTTATTTTTGAATCGTTATTCTGGACTGTGAAGAGGAATGATTGGTGAAAATTTCAGTCGAATCAGAGCATTGGTTCGAAGATACTATACTTGTCATTTGACGAAGAACACCCTGTATCTCAGTTGTTTCGAAAGTTAGACTTTTTATTTTTGAATCGTTATTCTGGATTGTGAAGAGGAATGATTGGTGAAAATTTCAGTCGAATCAGAGCATTGGTTCGAAAGATACTATACCTGTCATTTGACGAAGAACACCCTGTATCTCAGTTGTTTCAAAAGTTAGACTTTTTATTTTTGGAACGTTATTCTGGATTGTGGAAGAGGAATGATTGGTGAAAATTTCAGTCGAATCAGAGCATTGGTTCGAAAGATACTATACCTGTCATTTGACGAAGAACACCCTGTATCTCAGTTGTTTCGAAAGTTAGACTTTTTATTCTTGAATCGTTATTCTGGATTGTGAAGAGGAATGATTGGTGAAAATTTCAGTCGAATCAGAGCATTGGTTCGAAAGATACTATACTTGTCATTTGACGAAGAACACCCTGTATCTCAGTTGTTTCGAAAGTTAGACTTTTTTATTTTGAATCGTTATTCTGGATTTTGAAGAGGAATGATTGGTGAAGATTTCAGTCGAATCAGAGCATTGGTTCGAAAGATACTATACCTGTCATTTGACGAAGAACACCCTGTATCTCAGTTGTTTCGAAAGTTAGACTTTTTATTTTTGAAACGTTATTCTGGATTGTGAAGAGGAATGATTGGTGAAAATTTCAGTCGAATCAGAGCATTGGTTCGAAAGATACTATACCTGTCATTTGACGAAGAACACCCTGTATCTCAGTTGTTTCGAGAGTTAGACTTTTTATTTTTGAATCGTTATTCTGGATTTTGAAGAGGAATGATTGGTGAAAATTTCAGTCGAATCAGAGCATTGGTTCGAAAGATACTATACCTGTCATTTGACGAAGAACACCCTGTACCTCAGTTGTTTCGAAAGTTAAACTTTTTATTTTTGAAACGTTATTCTGGATTGTGAAGAGGAATGATTGGTGAAAATTTCAGTCGAATCAGAGCATTGGTTCGAAAGATACTATACCTGTCATTTGACGTAGAACACCCTGTATCTCAGTTGTTTCGGAAGTTAGACTTTTTATTTTTGAAACGTTATTCTGGATTGTGAAGAGGAATGATTGGTGAAAATTTCAGTCGAATCAGAGCATTGGTTCGAAAGATACTATACCTGTCATTTGACGAAGAACACCCTGTATCTCAGTTGTTTCGAAAGTTAGACTTTTTATTTTTGGAACGTTATTCTGGATTGTGAAGAGGAATGATTGGTGAAAATTTCAGTCGAATCAGAGCATTGGTTCGAAAGATACTATACCTGTCATTTGACGAAGAACACCCTGTATCTCAGTTGTTTCGAAAGTTAGACTTTTTATTTTTGAAACGTTATTTTAGATTGTAAAGAGGAATGATTGGTGAAAATTTCAGTCGAATCGGAGAATTGGTTCGAAAGATACTATACCTGTCATTTGACGAAGAACACCCTGTATCTCAGTTGTTTCGAAAGTAAGACTTTTTATTTTTGGAACGTTATTCTGGATTTTGAAGAGGAATGATTGGTGAAAATTTCAGTCGAATCAGAGCATTGGTTCGAAAGATACTATACCTGTCATTTGACGAAGAACACCCTGTATCTCAGTTGTTTCGAAAGTTAGACTTTTTATTTTTGAATCGCTATTCTGGATTGTGAAGAGGAATGATTGGTGAAAATTTCAGTCGAATCAGAGCATTGGTTCGAAAGATACTATACTTGTCATTTGACGAAGAACACCCTGTATCTCAGTTGTTTCGAAAGTAAGACTTTTTATTTTTGGAACGTTATTCTGGATTGTGAAGAGGAATGATTGGTGAAAATTTCAGTCGAATCAGAGCATTGGTTCGAAAGATACTATACCTGTCATTTGACGAAGAACACCCTGTATCTCAGTTGTTTCGAAAGTTAGACTTTTTATTTTTGGAAAGTTATTCTGGATTTTGAAGAGGAATGATTGGTGAAAATTTCAGTCGAATCAGAGCATTGGTTCGAAAGATACTATACCTGTCATTTGACGAAGAACACCCTGTATCTCAGTTGTTTCGAAAGTTAGACTTTTTATTTTTGGAACGTCATTCTGGATTGTGAAGAGGAATGATTGGTGAAAATTTCAGTCGAATCAGAGCATTGGTTCGAAAGATACTATACCTGTCATTTGACGAAGAACACCCTGTATCTCAGTTGTTTCGAAAGTTAGACTTTTTATTTTTGGAACGTTATTCTGGTTTGTGAAGAGGAATGATTGGTGAAAATTTCAGTCGAATCAGAGCATTGGTTCGAAAGATACTATACCTGTCATTTGACGAAAAACACCTTGTATCTCAGTTGTTTCGAAAGTTAGACTTTTTATTTTTGGAACGTTATTCTGGATTGTGAAGTGGAATGATTGGTGAAAATTTCAGTCGAATCAGAGCATAGGTTCGAAAGATACTATACCTGTCATTTGACGAAGAACACCCTGTATCTCAGTTGTTTCGAAAGTTAGACTTTTTATTTTTGGAACGTTATTCTGGATTGTGAAGAGGAATGATTGGTGAAAATTTCAGTTGAATCAGAGCATTGGTTCGAAAGATACTATACCTGTCATTTGACGAAGAACACCCTGTATCTCAGTTGTTTCGAAAGTTAGACTTTTTATTTTTGGAACGTTTTTCTGGATTGTGAAGAGGAATGATTGGTGAAAATTTCAGTCGAATCAGAGCATTGGTTCGAAAGATACTATACCTGTCATTTGACGAAGAACACCCTGTATCTCAGTTGTTTCGGAAGTTAGACTTTTTATTTTTGAATCGTTATTCTGGATTGTGAAGAGGAATGATTGGTGAAAATTTCAGTCGAATCAGAGCATTGGTTCGAAAGATACTATACTTGTCATTTGACGAAGAACACCCTGTATCTCAGTTGTTTCGAAAGTTAGACTTTTTATTTTTGGAACGTTATTCTGGATTGTGAAGAGGAATGATTGGTGAAAATTTCAGTCGAATCAGAGCATTGATTCGAAAGATACTATACCTGTCATTTGACGAAGAACACCCTGTATCTCAGTTGTTTCGAAAGTTAGACTTTTTATTTTTGGAACGTTATTCTGGATTGTGAAGAGGAATGATTGGTGAAAATTTCAGTCGAATCAGAGCATTGGTTCGAAAGATACTATACCTGTCATTTGACGAAGAACACCCTGTATCTCAGTTGTTTCGAAAGTTAGACTCTATATTTTTGAATCGTTATTCTGGATTGTGAAGAGGAATGATTGGTGAAAATTTCAGTCGAATCAGAGCATTGGTTCGAAAGATACTATACCTGTCATTTGACGAAGAACACCCTGTATCTCAGTTGTTTCGAAAGTTAGACTTTTTATTTTTGGAATGTTATTCTGGATTGTGAAGAGGAATGATTGGTGAAAATTTCAGTCGAATCAGAGCATTGGTTCGAAAGATACTATACCTGTCATTTGACGAAGAACACCCTGTATCTCAGTTGTTTCGAAAGTTAGACTTTTTATTTTTGAATCGTTATTCTGGATTGTGAAGAGGAATGATTGGTGAAAATTTCAGTCGAATCAGAGCATTGGTTCGAAAGATACTATACTTGTCATTTGACGAAGAACACCCTGTATCTCAGTTGTTTCGCAAGTTAGACTTTTTATTTTTGGAACATCATTCTGGATTGTGAAGAGGAATGATTGGTGAAAATTTCAGTCGAATCAGAGCATTGGTTCGAAAGATACTATACCTGTCATTTGACGAAGAACACCCTGTATCTCAGTTGTTTCGAAAGTTAGACTTTTCATTTTTGAATCGTTATTCTGGATTGTGAAGAGGAATGATTGGTGAAAATTTCAGTCGAATCGGAGCATTGGTTCGAAAGATACTATACCTGTCATTTGACGAAGAACACCCTGTATATCAGTTGTTTCGGAAGTAAGACTTTTTATTTTTGGAACGTTATTCTGGATTTTGAAGAGGAATGATTGGTGAAAATTTCAGTCGAATCAGAGCATTGGTTCGAAAGATACTATACCTGTCATTTGACGAAGAACACCCTGTATCTCAGTTGTTTCGAAAGTTAGACTTTTTATTTTTGAATAGTTATTCTGGATTGTGAAGAGGAATGATTGGTGAAAATTTCAGTCGAATCAGAGCATTGGTTCGAAAGATACTATACTTGTCATTTGACGAAGAACACCCTGTATCTCAGTTGTTTCGAAAGTAAGACTTTTTATTTTTGGAACGTTATTCTGGATTGTGAAGAGGAATGATTGGTGAAAATTTCAGTCGAATCAGAGCATTGGTTCGAAAGATACTATACCTGTCATTTGACGAAGAACACCCTGTATCTCAGTTGTTTCGAAAGTTAGACTTTTTATTTTTGGAACGTTATTCTGGATTTTGAAGAGGAATGATTGGTGAAAATTTCAGTCGAATCAGAGTATTGGTTCGAAAGATACTATACCTGTCATTTGACGAAGAACACCCTGTATCTCAGTTGTTTCGAAAGTTAGACTTTTTATTTTTGGAACGTCATTCTGGATTGTGAAGAGGAATGATTGGTGAAAATTTCAGTCGAATCAGAGCATTGGTTCGAAAGATACTATACCTGTCATTTGACGAAGAACACCCTGTATCTCAGTTGTTTCGAAAGTTAGACTTTTTATTTTTGGAACGTTATTCTGGATTGTGAAGAGGAATGATTGGTGAAAATTTCAGTCGAATCAGAGCATTGGTTCGAAAGATACTATACCTGTCATTTGACGAAAAACACCCTGTATCTCAGTTGTTTCGAAAGTTAGACTTTTTATTTTTGGAACGTTATTCTGGATTGTGAAGAGGAATGATTGGTGAAAATTTCAGTCGAATCAGAGCATAGGTTCGAAAGATACTATACCTGTCATTTGACGAAGAACACCCTGTATCTCAGTTGTTTCGAAAGTTAGACTTTTTATTTTTGGAACGTTATTCTGGATTGTAAAGAGGAATGATTGGTGAAAATTTCAGTTGAATCAGAGCATTGGTTCGAAAGATACTATACCTGTCATTTGACGAAGAACACCCTGTATCTCAGTTGTTTCGAAAGTTAAACTTTTTATTTTTGGAATGTTTTTCTGGATTGTGAAGAGGAATGATTGGTGAAAATTTCAGTCGAATCAGAGCATTGGTTCGAAAGATACTATACCTGTCATTTGACGAAGAACACCCTGTATCTCAGTTGTTTCGAAAGTTAGACTTTTTATTTTTGAATCGTTATTCTGGATTGTGAAGAGGAATGATTGGTGAAAATTTCAGTCGAATCAGAGCATTGGTTCGAAAGATACTATACTTGTCATTTGACGAAGAACACCCTGTATCTCAGTTGTTTCGAAAGTTAGACTTTTTATTTTTGGAACGTTATTCTGGATTGTGAAGAGGAATGATTGGTGAAAATTTCAGTCGAATCAGAGCATTGGTTCGAAAGATACTATACCTGTCATTTGACGAAGAACACCCTGTATCTCAGTTGTTTCGAAAGTTAGACTTTTTATTTTTGGAAGGTTATTCTGGATTGTGAAGAGGAATGATTGGTGAAAATTTCAGTCGAATCAGAGCATTGGTTCGAAAGATACTATACCTGTCATTTGACGAAGAACACCCTGTATCTCAGTTGTTTCGAAAGTTAGACTTTTTATTTTTGAATCGTTATTCTGGATTGTGAAGAGGAATGATTGGTGAAAATTTCAGTCGAATCAGAGCATTGGTTCGAAAGATACTATACCTGTCATTTGACGAAGAACACCCTGTATCTCAGTTGTTTCGAAAGTTAGACTTTTTATTTTTGGAATGTTATTCTGAATTGTGAAGAGGAATGATTGGTGAAAATTTCAGTCGAATCAGAGCATTGGTTCGAAAGATACTATACCTGTCATTTGACGAAGAACACCCTGTATCTCAGTTGTTTCGAAAGTTAGACTTTTTATTTTTGAATCATTATTCTGGATTGTGAAGAGGAATGATTGGTGAAAATTTCAGTCGAATCAGAGCATTGGTTCGAAAGATACTATACTTGTCATTTGACGAAGAACACCCTGTATCTCAGTTGTTTCGAAAGTTAGACTTTTTATTTTTAGAACATTATTCTGGATTGTGAAGAGGAATGATTGGTGAAAATTTCAGTCGAATCAGAGCATTGGTTCGAAAGATACTATACCTGTCATTTGACGAAGAACACCCTGTATCTCAGTTGTTTCGAAAGTTAGACTTTTTATTTTTGAATCGTTATTCTGGATTGTGAAGAGGAATGATTGGTGAAAATTTCAGTCGAATCAGAGCATTGGTTCGAAAGATACTATACCTGTCATTTGACGAAGAACACCCTGTATCTCAGTTGTTTCGAAAGTTAGACTTTTTATTTTTGAATCGTTATTCTGGATTGTGAAGAGAAATGATTGGTGAAACTTTCAGTCGAATCAGAGCATTGGTTCGAAAGATACTATACTTGTCATTTGACGAAGAACACCCTGTATCTCAGTTGTTTCGAAAGTTAGACTTTTTATTTTTGAATCGTTATTCTGGATTGTGAAGAGGAATGATTGGTGAAAATTTCAGTCGAATCAGAGCATTGGTTCGAAAGATACTATACCTGTCATTTGACGAAGAACACCCTGTATCTCAGTTGTTTCAAAAGTTAGACTTTTTATTTTTGGAACGTTATTCTGGATTGTGAAGAGGAATGATTGGTGAAAATTTCAGTCGAATCAGAGCATTGGTTCGAAAGATACTATACCTGTCATTTGACGAAGAACACCCTGTATCTCAGTTGTTTCGAAAGTTAGACTTTTTATTTTTGAATCATTATTCTGGATTGTGAAGAGAAATGATTGGTGAAAATTTCAGTCGAATCAGAGCATTGGTTCGAAAGATACTATACTTGTCATTTGACGAAGAACACCCTGTATCTAAGTTGTTTCGAAAGTTAGACTTTTTATTTTTGGAACGTTATTCTGGATTGTGAAGAGGAATGATTGGTGAAAATTTAAGTCGAATCAGAGCATTGGTTCGAAAGATACTATACCTGTCATTTGACGAAGAACACCCTGTATCTCGGTTGTTTCGAAAGTTAGACTCTTTATTTTTGAATCGTTATTCTGGATTGTGAAGAGGAATGATTGGTGAAAATTTCAGTCGAATCAGAGCATTGGTTCGAAAGATACTATACCTGTCATTTGACGAAGAACACCCTGTATCTCAGTTGTTTCGAAAGTTAGACTTTTTATTTTTGGAACGTTATTCTGGATTGTGAAGAGGAATGATTGGTGAAAATTTCAGTCGAATCGGAGCATTGGTTCGAAAGATACTATACCTGTCATTTGACGAAGAACACCCTGTATCTCAGTTGTTTCGAAAGTAAGACTTTTTATTTTTGGAACGTTATTCTGGATTTTGAAGAGGAATGATTGGTGAAAATTTCAGTCGAATCAGAGCATTGGTTCGAAAGATACTATACCTGTCATTTGACGAAGAACACCCTGTATCTCAGTTGTTTCGAAAGTTAGACTTTTTATTTTTGAATCGTTATTCTGGATTGTGAAGAGGAATGATTGGTGAAAATTTCAGTCGAATCAGAGCATTGGTTCGAAAGATACTATACTTGTCATTTGACGAAGAACACCCTGTATCTCAGTTGTTTCGAAAGTAAGACTTTTTATTTTTGGAACGTTATTCTGGATTGTGAAGAGGAATGATTGGTGAAAATTTCAGTCGAATCAGAGCATTGGTTCGAAAGATACTATACCTGTCATTTGACGAAGAACACCCTGTATCTCAGTTGTTTCAGAAGTTAGACTTTTTATTTTTGGAACGTTATTCTGGATTTTGAAGAGGAATGATTGGTGAAAATTTCAGTCGAATCAGAGCATTGGTTCGAAAGATACTATACCTGTCATTTGACGAAGAACACCCTGTATCTCAGTTGTTTCGAAAGTTAGACTTTTTATTTTTGGAACGTCATTCTGGATTGTGAAGAGGAATGATTGGTGAAAATTTCAGTCGAATCAGAGCATTGGTTCGAAAGATACTATACCTGTCATTTGACGAAGAACACCCTGTATCTCAGTTGTTTCGAAAGTTAGACTTTTTATTTTTGGAACGTTATTCTGGATTGTGAAGAGGAATGATTGGTGAAAATTTCAGTCGAATCAGAGCATTGGTTCGAAAGATACTATACCTGTCATTTGACGAAAAACACCCTGTATCTCAGTTGTTTCGAAAGTAAGACTTTTTATTTTTGGAACGTTATTCTGGATTGTGAAGAGGAATGATTGGTGAAAATTTCAGTCGAATCAGAGCATAGGTTCGAAAGATACTATACCTGTCATTTGACGAAGAACACCCTGTATCTCAGTTGTTTCGAAAGTTAGACTTTTTATTTTTGGAACGTTATTCTGGATTGTGAAGAGGAATGATTGGTGAAAATTTCAGTTGAATCAGAGCATTGGTTCGAAAGATACTATACCTGTCATTTGACGAAGAACACCCTGTATCTCAGTTGTTTCGAAAGTTAGACTTTTTATATTTGGAACGTTTTTCTGGATTGTGAAGAGGAATGATTGGTGAAAATTTCAGTCGAATCAGAGCATTGGTTCGAAAGATACTATACCTGTCATTTGACGAAGAACACCCTGTATCTCAGTTGTTTCGAAAGTTAGACTTTTTATTTTTGAATCGTTATTCTGGATTGTGAAGAGGAATGATTGGTGAAAATTTCAGTCGAATCAGAGCATTGGTTCGAAAGATACTATACTTGTCATTTGACGAAGAACACCCTGTATCTCAGTTGTTTCGAAAGTTAGACTTTTTATTTTTGGAACGTTATTCTGGATTGTGAAGAGGAATGATTGGTGAAAATTTCAGTCGAATCAGAGCATTGGTTCGAAAGATACTATACCTGTCATTTGACGAAGAACACCCTGTATCTCAGTTGTTTCGAAAGTTAGACTTTTTATTTTTGAAACGTTATTCTGGATTGTGAAGAAGAATGATTGGTGAAAATTTCAGTCGAATCAGAGCATTGGTTCGAAAGATACTATACCTGTCATTTGACGAAGAACACCCTGTATCTCAGTTGTTTCGAAAGTTAGACTTTTTATTTTTGAATCGTTATTCTGGATTGTGAAGAGGAATGATTGGTGAAAATTTCAGTCGAATCAGAGCATTGGTTCGAAAGATACTATACCTGTCATTTGACGAAGAACACCCTGTATATCAGTTGTTTCGAAAGTTAGACTTTTTATTTTTGGAACGTTATTCTGGATTGTGAAGAGGAATGATTGGTGAAAATTTCAGTCGAATCAGAGCATTGGTTCGAAAGATACTATACCTGTCATTTGACGAAGAACACCCTGTATCTCAGTTGTTTCGAAGGTTAGACTTTTTATTTTTGAATCGTTATTCTGGATTGTGAAGAGGAATGATTGGTGAAAATTTCAGTCGAATCAGAGCATTGGTTCGAAAGATACTATACTTGTCATTTGACGAAGAACACCCTGTATCTCAGTTGTTTCGAAAGTTAGACTTTTTAGTTTTGGAACATTATTCTGGATTGTGAAGAGGAATGATTGGTGAAAATTTCAGTCGAATCAGAGCATTGGTTCGAAAGATACTATACCTGTCATTTGACGAAGAACACCCTGTATCTCAGTTGTTTCGAAAGTTAGACTTTTTATTTTTGAATCGTTATTCTGGATTGTGAAGAGGAATGATTGGTGAAAATTTCAGTCGAATCAGAGCATTGGTTCGAAAGATACTATACCTGTCATTTGACGAAGAACACCCTGTATCTCAGTTGTTTCGAAAGTTAGACTTTTTATTTTTGAATCGTTATTCTGGATTGTGAAGAGGAATGATTGGTGAAAATTTCAGTCGAATCAGAGCATTGGTTCGAAAGATACTATACTTGTCATTTGACGAAGAACACCCTGTATCTCAGTTGTTTCGAAAGTTAGACTTTTTATTTTTGGAACGTTATTCTGGATTGTGAAGAGGAATGATTGGTGAAAATTTCAGTCGAATCAGAGCATTGGTTCGAAAGATACTATACCTGTCATTTGACGAAGAACACCCTGTATCTCAGTTGTTTCGAAAGTTAGACTTTTTATTTTTGAATCGTTATTCTGGATTGTGAAGAGGAATGATTGGTGAAAATTTCAGTCGAATCAGAGCATTGGTTCGAAAGATACTATACTTGTCATTTGACGAAGAACACCCTGTATCTCAGTTGTTTCGAAAGTTAGACTTTTTATTTTTGAATCGTTATTCTGGATTGTGAAGAGGAATGATTGGTGAAAATTTCAGTCGAATCAGAGCATTGGTTCGAAAGATACTATACCTGTCATTTGACGAAGAACACCCTGTATCTCAGTTGTTTCGAAAGTTGGACTTTTTATTTTTGGAACGTTATTCTGGATTGTGAAGAGGAATGATTGGTGAAAATTTCAGTCGAATCAGAGCATTGGTTCGAAAGATACTATACCTGTCATTTGACGAAGAACACCCTGTATCTCAGTTGTTTCGAAAGTTAGACTTTTTATTTTTGAATCGTTATTCTGGATTGTGAAGAGGAATGATTGGTGAAAATTTCAGTCGAATCAGAGCATTGGTTCGAAAGATACTATACTTGTCATTTGACGAAGAACACCCTGTATCTCAGTTGTTTCGAGAGTTAGACTTTTTATTTTTGGAACGTTATTCTGGATTGTGAAGAGGAATGATTGGTGAAAATTTCAGTCGAATCAGAGCATTGGTTCGAAAGATACTATACCTGTCATTTGACGAAGAACACCCTGTATCTCAGTTGTTTCGAAAGTTAGACTTTTTATTTTTGAATCGTTATTCTGGATTTTGAAGAGGAATGATTGGTGAAAATTTCAGTCGAATCAGAGCATTGGTTCGAAAGATACTATACCTGTCATTTGACGAAGAACACCCTGTATCTCAGTTGTTTCGAAAGTTAGACTTTTTATTTTTGAAACGTTATTCTGGATTGTGAAGAGGAATGATTGGTGAAAATTTCAGTCGAATCAGAGCATTGGTTCGAAAGATACTATACCTGTCATTTGACGAAGAACACCCTGTATCTCAGTTGTTTCGGAAGTTAGACTTTTTATTTTTGAAACGTTATTCTGGATTGTGAAGAGGAATGATTGGTGAAAATTTCAGTCGAATCAGAGCATTGGTTCGAAAGATACTATACCTGTCATTTGACGAAGAACACCCTGTATCTCAGTTGTTTCGAAAGTTAGACTTTTTATTTTTGGAACGTTATTCTGGATTTTGAAGAGGAATGATTGGTGAAAATTTCAGTCGAATCAGAGCATTGGTTCGAAAGATACTATACTTGTCATTTGACGAAGAACACCCTGTATCTCAGTTGTTTCGAAAGTTAGACTTTTTATTTTTGGAACGTTATTCTGGATTGTGAAGAGGAATGATTGGTGAAAATTTCAGTCGAATCAGAGCATTGGTTCGAAAGATACTATACCTGTCATTTGACGAAGAACACCCTGTATCTCAGTTGTTTCGAAAGTTAGACTTTTTATTTTTGGAACGTTATTCTGGATTTTGAAGAGGAATGATTGGTGAAAATTTCAGTCGAATCTGAGCATTGGTTCGAAAGATACTATACCTGCCATTTGACGAAGAACACCCTGTATCTCAGTTGTTTCGAAAGTTAGACTTTTTATTTTTGAAACGTTATTCTGGATTGTGAAGAGGAATGATTGGTGAAAATTTCAGTCGAATCAGAGCATTGGTTCGAAAGATACTATACCTGTCATTTGAAGAAGAACACCCTGTATCTCAGTTGTTTCGAAAGTTAGACTTTTTATTTTTGAAACGTTATTCTGGATTGTGAAGAGGAATGATTGGTGAAAATTTCAGTCGAATCAGAGCATTGGTTCGAAAGATACTATACCTGTCATTTGACGAAGAACACCCTGTATCTCAGTTGTTTCGAAAGTTAGACTTTTTATTTTTGGAACGTTATTCTGGATTGTGAAGAGGAATGATTGGTGAAAATTTCAGTCGAATCAGAGCATTGTTTCGAAAGATACTATACCTGTCATTTGACGAAGAACACCCTGTATCTCAGTTGTTTCAAAAGTTAGACTTTTTATTTTTGAAACGTTATTCTGGATTGTGAAGAGGAATTATTGGTGAAAATTTCAGTCGAATCAGAGCATTGGTTCGAAAGATACTATACCTGTCATTTGACGAAGAACACCCTGTATCTTAGTTGTTTCGGAAGTTAGACTTTTTATTTTTGAAACGTTATTCTGGATTGTGAAGAGAAATGATTGGTGAAAATTTCAGTCGAATCAGAGCATTGGTTCGAAAGATACTATACCTGTCATTTGACGAAGAACACCCTGTATCTCAGTTGTTTCGAAAGTTAGACTTTTTATTTTTGGAGCGTTATTCTGGATTTTGAAGAGGAATGATTGGTGAAAATTTCAGTCGAATCAGAGCATTGGTTCGAAAGATACTATACCTGTCATTTGACGAAGAACACCCTGTATCTCAGTTGTTTCGAAAGTTAGACTTTTTATTTTTGAATCGTTATTCTGGATTGTGAAGAGAAATGATTGGTGAAAATTTCAGTCGAATCAGAGCATTGGTTCGAAAGATACTATACTTGTCATTTGACGAAGAACACCCTGTATCTCAGTTGTTTCGAAAGTTAGACTTTTTATTTTTGAATCGTTATTCTGGATTGTGAAGAGGAATGATTGGTGAAAATTTCAGTCGAATCAGAGCATTGGTTCGAAAGATACTATACCTGTCATTTGACGAAGAACACCCTGTATCTCAGTTGTTTCGAAAGTTAGACTTTTTATTTTTGGAACGTTATTCTGGATTGTGAAGAGGAATGATTGGTGAAAATTTCATTCGAATCAGAGCATTGGTTCGAAAGATACTATACCTGTCATTTGACGAAGAACACCCTGTATCTCAGTTGTTTCGAAAGTTAGACTTTTTATTTTTGAATCGTTATTCTGGATTGTGAAGAGGAATGATTGGTGAAAATTTCAGTCGAATCAGAGCATTGGTTCGAAAGATACTATACTTGTCATTTGACGAAGAACACCCTGTATCTCAGTTGTTTCGAAAGTTAGACTTTTTATTTTTGGAACGTTATTCTGGATTGTGAAGAGGAATGATTGGTGAAAATTTCAGTCGAATCAGAGCATTGGTTCGAAAGATACTATACCTGTCATTTGACGAAGAACACCCTGTATCTCGGTTGTTTCGAAAGTTAGACTTTTTATTTTTGAATCGTTATTCTGGATTGTGAAGAGGAATGATTGGTGAAAATTTCAGTCGAATCAGAGCATTGATTCGAAAGATACTATACCTGTCATTTGACGAAGAACACCCTGTATCTCAGTTGTTTCGAAAGTTAGACTTTTTATTTTTGAATCGTTATTCTGGATTGTGAAGAGGAATGATTGGTGAAAATTTCAGTCGAATCAGAGCATTGGTTCGAAAGATACTATACTTGTCATTTGACGAAGAACACCCTGTATCTCAGTTGTTTCGAAAGTAAGACTTTTTATTTTTGAATCGTTATTCTGGATTGTGAAGAGGAATGATTGGTGAAAATTTCAGTCGAATCAGAGCATTGGTTCGAAAGATACTATACCTGTCATTTGACGAAGAACACCCTGTATCTCAGTTGTTTCGAAAGTTAGACTTTTTATTTTTGGAACGTTATTCTGGATTGTGAAGAGGAATGATTGGTGAAAATTTCAGTCGAATCAGAGCATTGGTTCGAAAGATACTATACCTGTCATTTGACGAAGAACACCCTGTATCTCAGTTGTTTCGAAAGTTAGACTTTTTATTTTTGAATCGTTATTCTGGATTGTGAAGAGGAATGATTGGTGAAAATTTCAGTCGAATCAGAGAATTGGTTCGAAAGATACTATACTTGTCATTTGACGAAGAACACCCTGTGTCTCAGTTGTTTCGAAAGTTAGACTTTTTATTTTTGGAACGTTATTCTGGATTGTGAAGAGGAATGATTGGTGAAAATTTCAGTCGAATCAGAGCATTGGTTCGAAAGATACTATACCTGTCATTTGACGAAGAACACCCTGTATCTCAGTTGTTTCGAAAGTTAGACTTTTTATTTTTGAATCGTTATTCTGGATTGTGAAGAGGAATGATTGGTGAAAATTTCAGTCGAATCAGAGAATTGGTTCGAAAGATACTATACTTGTCATTTGACGAAGAACACCCTGTATCTCAGTTGTTTCGAAAATTAGACTTTTTATTTTTGAATCGTTATTCTGGATTGTGAAGAGGAATGATTGGTGAAAATTTCAGTCGAATCAGAGCATTGGTTCGAAAGATACTATACCCGTCATTTGACGAAGAACACCCTGTATCTCAGTTGTTTCGAAAGTTAGACTTTTTATTTTTGGAACGTTATTCTGGATTGTGAAGAGGAATGATTGGTGAAAATTTCAGTCGAATCAGAGCATTTGTTCGAAAGATACTATACCTGTCATTTGACGAAGAACACCCTGTATCTCAGTTGTTTCGAAAGTTAGACTTTTTATTTTTGAATCGTTATTCTGGATTGTGAAGAGGAATGATTGGTGAAAATTTCAGTCGAATCAGAGCATTGGTTCGAAAGATACAATACTTGTCATTTGACGAAGAACACCCTGTATCTCAGTTGTTTCGAAAGTTAGACTTTTTATTTTTGGAACGTTATTCTGGATTGTGAAGAGGAATGATTGGTGAAAATTTCAGTCGAATCAGAGCATTGGTTCGAAAGATACTATACCTGTCATTTGACGAAGAACACCCTGTATCTCGGTTGTTTCGAAAGTTAGACTTTTTATTTTTGAAACGTTATTCTGGATTGTGAAGAGGAATGATTGGTGAAAATTTCAGTCGAATCAGAGCATTGGTTCGAAAGATACTATACCTGTCATTTGACGAAGAACACCCTGTATCTCAGTTGTTTCGGAAGTTAGACTTTTTATTTTTGAAACGTTATTTTGGATTGTGAAGAGGAATGATTGGTGAAAATTTCAGTCGAATCAGAGCATTGGTTCGAAAGATACTATACCTGTCATTTGACGAAGAACACCCTGTATCTCAGTTGTTTCGAAAGTTAGACTTTTTATTTTTGGAACGTTATTCTGGATTTTGAAGAGGAATGATTGGTGAAAATTTCAGTCGAATCAGAGCATTGGTTCGAAAGATACTATACTTGTCATTTGACGAAGAACACCCTGTATCTCAGTTGTTTCGAAAGTTAGACTTTTTATTTTTGGAACGTTATTCTGGATTGTGAAGAGGAATGATTGGTGAAAATTTCAGTCGAATCAGAGCATTGGTTCGAAAGATACTATACCTGTCATTTGACGAAGAACACCCTGTATCTCAGTTGTTTCGAAAGTAAGACTTTTTATTTTTGGAACGTTATTCTGGATTTTGAAGAGGAATGATTGGTGAAAATTTCAGTCGAATCAGAGCATTGGTTCGAAAGATACTATACCTGTCATTTGACGAAGAACACCCTGTATCTCAGTTGTTTCGAAAGTTAGACTTTTTATTTTTGAAACGTTATTCTGGATTGTGAAGAGGAATGATTGGTGAAAATTTCAGTCGAATCAGAGCATTGGTTCGAAAGATACTATACCTGTCATTTGACGAAGAACACCCTGTATCTCAATTGTTTCGAAAGTTAGACTTTTTATTTTTGAAACGTTATTCTGGATTGTGAAGAGGAATGATTGGTGAAAATTTCAGTCGAATCAGAGCATTGGTTCGAAAGATACTATACCTGTCATTTGACGAAGAACACCCTGTATCTCAGTTGTTTCGAAAGTTAAACTTTTTATTTTTGGAACGTTATTCTGGATTGTGAAGAGGAATGATTGGTGAAAATTTCAGTCGAATCAGAGCATTGGTTCGAAAGATACTATACCTGTCATTTGACGAAGAACACACTGTATCTCAGTTGTTTCGAAAGTTAGACTTTTTATTTTTGAAACGTTATTCTGGATTGTGAAGAGGAATGATTGGTGAAAATTTCAGTCGAATCAGAGCATTGGTTCGAAAGATACTATACCTGTCATTTGACGAAGAACAGCCTGTATCTCAGTTGTTTCGGAAGTTAGACTTTTTATTTTTGAAACGTTATTCTGGATTGTGAAGAGAAATGATTGGTGAAAATTTCAGTCGAATCAGAGCATTGGTTCGAAAGATACTATACCTGTCATTTGACGAAGAACACCCTGTATCTCAGTTGTTTCGAAAGTTAGACTTTTTATATTTGAAACGTTATTCTGGATTGTGAAGAGGAATGATTGGTGAAAATTTCAGTCGAATCAGAGCATTGGTTCGAAAGATACTATACCTGTCATTTGACGAAGAACACCCTGTATCTCAGTTGTTTCGAAAGTTAGACTTTTTATTTTTGAATCGTTATTCTGGATTGGGAAGAGGAATGATTGGTGAAAATTTCAGTCGAATCAGAGCATTGGTTCGAAAGATACTATACCTGTCATTTGACGAAGAACACCCTGTATCTCAGTTGTTTCGAAAGTTAGACTTTTTATATTTGAAACGTTATTCTGGATTGTGAAGAGGAATGATTGGTGAAAATTTCAGTCGAATCAGAGCATTGGTTCGAAAGATACTATACCTGTCATTTGACGAAGAACACCCTGTATCTCAGTTGTTTCGAAAGTTAGACTTTTTATTTTTGAATCGTTATTCTGGATTGGGAAGAGGAATGATTGGTGAAAATTTCAGTCGAATCAGAGCATTGGTTCGAAAGATACTATACTTGTCATTTGACGAAGAACACCCTGTATCTCAGTTGTTTCGAAAGTTAGACTTTTTATTTTTGGAACGTTATTCTGGATTTTGAAGAGGAATGATTGGTGAAAATTTCAGTCGAATCAGAGCATTGGTTCGAAAGATACTATACCTGTCATTTGACGAAGAACACCCTGTATCTCAGTTGTTTCGGAAGTTAGACATTTTATTTTTGAAACGTTATTCTGGATTGTGAAGAGGAATGATTGGTGAAAATTTCAGTCGAATCAGAGCATTGGTTCGAAAGATACTATACCTGTCATTTGACGAAGAACACCCCGTATCTCAGTTGTTTCGAAAGTTAGACTTTTTATTTTTGAATCGTTATTCTGGATTGTGAAGAGGAATGATTGGTGAAAATTTCAGTCGAATCAGAGCATTGGTTCGAAAGATACTATACCTGTCATTTGACGAAGAACACCCTGTATCTCAGTTGTTTCGGAAGTTAGATTTTTTATTTTTGAAACGTTATTCTGGATTGTGAAGAGGAATGATTGGTGAAAATTTCAGTCGAATCAGAGCATTGGTTCGAAAGATACTATACCTGTCATTCGACGAAGAACACCCTGTATCTCAGTTGTTTCGAAAGTTAGACTTTTTATTTTTGAATCGTTATTCTGGATTGTGAAGAGGAATGATTGGTGAAAATTTCAGTCGAATCAGAGCATTGGTTCGAAAGATACTATACTTGTCATTTGACGAAGAACACCCTGTATCTCAGTTGTTTCGAAAGTCAGACTTTTTATTTTTGAATCGTTATTCTTGATTGTGAAGAGGAATGATTGGTGAAAATTTCAGTCGAATCAGAGCATTGGTTCGAAAGATACTATACCTGTCATTTGACGAAGAACACCCTGTATCTCAGTTGTTTCGAAAGTTAGACTTTTTATTTTTGGAAAGTTATTCTGGATTGTGAAGAGGAATGATTGGTGAAAATTTCAGTCGAATCAGAGCATTGGTTCGAAAGATACTATACCTGTCATTTGACGAAGAACACCCTGTATCTCAGTTGTTTCGAAAGTTAGACTTTTTATTTTTGAATCGTTATTCTGGATTGTGAAGAGGAATGATTGGTGAAAATTTCAGTCGAATCAGAGCATTGGTTCGAAAGATACTATACTTGTCATTTGACGAAGAACACCCTGTATCTCAGTTGTTTCGAAAGTTAGACTTTTTATTTTTGAATCGTTATTCTGGATTGTGAAGAGGAATGATTGGTGAAAATTTCAGTCTAATCAGAGCATTGGTTCGAAAGATACTATACCTGTCATTTGACGAAGAACACCCTGTATCTCAGTTGTTTCGAAAGTTAGACTTTTTATTTTTGGAACGTTATTTTGGATTGTGAAGAGGAATGATTGGTAAAAATTTCAGTCGAATCAGAGCATTGGTTCGAAAGATACTATACCTGTCATTTGACGAAGAACACCCTGTATCTCAGTTGTTTCGAAAGTTAGACTTTTTATTTTTGAAACGTTATTCTGGATTGTGAAGAGGAATGATTGGTGAAAATTCCAGTCGAATCAGAGCATTGGTTCGAAAGATACTATACCTGTCATTTGACGAAGAACACCCTGTATCTCAGTTGTTTCGAAAGTTAGACTTTTTATTTTTGAATCGTTATTCTGGATTGTGAAGAGGAATGATTGGTGAAAATTTCAGTCGAATCAGAGCATTGGTTCGAAAGATACTATACCTGTCATTTGACGAAGAACACCCTGTATCTCAATTGTTTCGAAAGTTAGACTTTTTATTTTTGGAACGTTATTCTGGATTTTGAAGAGGAATGATTGGTGAAAATTTCAGTCGAATCAGAGCATTGGTTCGAAAGATACTATACCTGTCATTTGACGAAGAACACCCTGTATCTCAGTTGTTTCGAAAGTTAAACTTTTTATTTTTGGAACGTTATTCTGGATTGTGAAGAGGAATGATTGGTGAAAATTTCAGTCGAATCAGAGCATTGGTTCGAAAGATACTATACCTGTCATTTGACGAAGAACACCCTGTATCTCAGTTGTTTCGAAAGTTAGACTTTTTATTTACGAAACGTTATTCTGGATTGTGAAGAGGAATGATTGGTGAAAATTTCAGTCGAATCAGAGCATTGGTTCGAAAGATACTATACCTGTCATTTGACGAAGAACACCCTGTATCTCAGTTGTTTCGAAAGTTAGACTTTTTATTTTTGGAACGTTATTCTGGATTTTGAAGAGGAATGATTGGTGAAAATTTCAGTCGAATCAGAGCATTGGTTCGAAAGATACTATACCTGTCATTTGACGAAGAACACCCTGTATCTCAGTTGTTTCGAAAGTTAGACTTTTTATTTTTGGAACGTTATTCTGGATTTTGAAGAGGAATGATTGGTGAAAATTTCAGTCGAATCAGAGCATTGGTTCGAAAGATACTATACTTGTCATTTGACGAAGAACACCCTGTATCTCAGTTGTTTCGAAAGTTAGACTTTTTATTTTTGAATCGTTATTCTGGATTGTGAAGAGGAATGATTGGTGAAAATTTCAGTCGAATCAGAGCATTGGTTCGAAAGATACTATACCTGTCATTTGACGAAGAACACCCTGTATCTCAGTTGTTTCGGAAGTTAGACTTTTTATTTTTGAAACGTTATTTTGGATTGTGAAGAGGAATGATTGGTGAAAATTTCAGTCGAATCAGAGCATTGGTTCGAAAGATACTATACCTGTCATTTGACGAAGAACACCCTGTATCTCAGTTGTTTCGAAAGTTAGACTTTTTATTTATGGAACGTTATTCTGGATTTTGAAGAGGAATGATTGGTGAAAATTTCAGTCGAATCAGAGCATTGGTTCGAAAGATACTATACTTGTCATTTGACGAAGAACACCCTGTATCTCAGTTGTTTCGAAAGTTAGACTTTTTATTTTTGGAACGTTATTCTGGATTGTGAAGAGGAATGATTGGTGAAAATTTCAGTTGAATCAGAGCATTGGTTCGAAAGATACTATACCTGTCATTTGACGAAGAACACCCTGTATCTCAGTTGTTTCGAAAGTAAGACTTTTTATTTTTGGAACGTTATTCTGGATTTTGAAGAGGAATGATTGGTGAAAATTTCAGTCGAATCAGAGCATTGGTTCGAAAGATACTATACCTGTCATTTGACGAAGAACACCCTGTTGTATCTCAGTTGTTTCGAAAGTAAGACTTTTTATTTTTGGAAACGTTATTCTGGATTTTGAAGAGGAATGATTGGTGAAAATTTCAGTCGAATCAGAGCATTGGTTCGAAAGATACTATACCTGTCATTTGACGAAGAACACCCTGTATCTCAGTTGTTTCGAAAGTTAGACTTTTTATTTTTGAAACGTTATTCTGGATTGTGAAGAGGAATGATTGGTGAAAATTTCAGTCGAATCAGAGCATTGGTTCGAAGATACTATACCTGTCATTTGACGAAGAACACCCTGTATCTCAGTTGTTTCGAAAGTTAGACTTTTTATTTTTGAAACGTTATTCTGGATTGTGAAGAGGAATGATTGGTGAAAATTTCAGTCGAATCAGAGCATTGGTTCGAAAGATACTATACCTGTCATTTGACGAAGAACACCCTGTATCTCAGTTGTTTCGAAAGTTAGACTTTTTATTTTTGAACGTTATTCTGGATTGTGAAGAGGAATGATTGGTGAAAATTTCAGTCGAATCAGAGCATTGGTTCGAAAGATACTATACCTGTCATTTGACGAAGAACACCCTGTATCTCAGTTGTTTCGAAAGTTAGACTTTTTATTTTTGAAACGTTATTCTGGATTGTGAAGAGGAATGATTGGTGAAAATTTCAGTCGAATCAGAGCATTGGTTCGAAAGATACTATACCTGTCATTTGACGAAGAACAGCCTGTATCTCAGTTGTTTCGGAAGTTAGACTTTTTATTTTTGAAACGTTATTCTGGATTGTGAAGAGAATGATTGGTGAAAATTTCAGTCGAATCAGAGCATTGGTTCGAAAGATACTATACCTGTCATTTGACGAAGAACACCCTGTATCTCAGTTGTTTCGAAAGTTAGACTTTTTATTTCTGGAGCGTTATTCTGGATTTTGAAGAGGAATGATTGGTGAAAATTTCAGTCGAATCAGAGCATTGGTTCGAAAGATACTATACCTGTCATTTGACGAAGAACACCCTGTATCTCAGTTGTTTCGAAGTTAGACTTTTTATATTTGAAACGTTATTCTGGATTGTGAAGAGGAATGATTGGTGAAAATTTCAGTCGAATCAGAGCATTGGTTCGAAAGATACTATACCTGTCATTTGACGAAGAACACCCTGTATCTCAGTTGTTTCGAAAGTTAGACTTTTTATTTTTGAATCGTTATTCTGGATTGGGAAGAGGAATGATTGGTGAAAATTTCAGTCGAATCAGAGCATTGGTTCGAAAGATACTATACTTGTCATTTGACGAAGAACACCCTGTATCTCAGTTGTTTCGAAAGTTAGACTTTTTATTTTTGGAACGTTATTCTGGATTTTGAAGAGGAATGATTGGTGAAAATTTCAGTCGAATCAGAGCATTGGTTCGAAAGATACTATACCTGTCATTTGACGAAGAACACCCTGTATCTCAGTTGTTTCGGAAGTTAGACTTTTTATTTTTGAAACGTTATTCTGGATTGTGAAGAGGAATGATTGGTGAAAATTTCAGTCGAATCAGAGCATTGGTTCGAAAGATACTATACCTGTCATTTGACGAAGAACACCCGTATCTCAGTTGTTTCGAAAGTTAGACTTTTTATTTTTGAATCGTTATTCTGGATTGTGAAGAGGAATGATTGGTGAAAATTTCAGTCGAATCAGAGCATTGGTTCGAAAGATACTATACCTGTCATTTGACGAAGAACACCCTGTATCTCAGTTATTTCGGAAGTTAGACTTTTTATTTTTGAAACGTTATTCTGGATTGTGAAGAGGAATGATTGGCGAAAATTTCAGTCGAATCAGAGCATTGGTTCGAAAGATACTATACCTGTCATTTGACGAAGAACACCCTGTATCTCAGTTGTTTCGAAAGTTAGACTTTTTATTTTTGAATCGTTATTCTGGATTGTGAAGAGGAATGATTGGTGAAAATTTCAGTCGAATCAGAGCATTGGTTCGAAAGATACTATACTTGTCATTTGACGAAGAACACCCTGTATCTCAGTTGTTTCGAAAGTCAGACTTTTTATTTTTGAATCGTTATTCTTGATTGTGAAGAGGAATGATTGGTGAAAATTTCAGTCGAATCAGAGCATTGGTTCGAAAGATACTATACCTGTCATTTGACGAAGAACACCCTGTATCTCAGTTGTTTCGAAAGTTAGACTTTTTATTTTTGGAAAGTTATTCTGGATTGTGAAGAGGAATGATTGGTGAAAATTTCAGTCGAATCAGAGCATTGGTTCGAAAGATACTATACCTGTCATTTGACGAAGAACACCCTGTATCTCAGTTGTTTCGA
Source organism: Myrrha octodecimguttata (assembly GCA_958510865.1). Lineage (NCBI taxonomy): Eukaryota > Metazoa > Arthropoda > Insecta > Coleoptera > Coccinellidae > Myrrha > Myrrha octodecimguttata. Next base: position 51,042 of record CAUEHS010000109.1, on the reverse strand, counting down.
AAGTTAGACTTTTTATTTTTGAATCGTTATTCTGGATTGTGAAGAGGAATGATTGGTGAAAATTTCAGTCGAATCAGAGCATTGGTTCGAAAGATACTATACTTGTCATTTGACGAAGAACACCCTGTATCTCAGTTGTTTCGAAAGTTAGACTTTTTATTTTTTGAATCGTTATTCTGGATTGTGAAGAGGAATGATTGGTGAAAATTTCAGTCTAATCAGAGCATTGGTTCGAAAGATACTATACCTGTCATTTGACGAAGAACACCCTGTATCTCAGTTGTTTCGAAAGTTAGACTTTTTATTTTTGGAACGTTATTTTGGATTGTGAAGAGGAATGATTGGTAAAATTTCAGTCGAATCAGAGCATTGGTTCGAAAGATACTATACCTGTCATTTGACGAAGAACACCCTGTATCTCAGTTGTTTAGAAAGTTAGACTTTTTATTTTTGAAACGTTATTCTGGATTGTGAAGAGGAATGATTGGTGAAAATTTCAGTCGAATCAGAGCATTGGTTCGAAAGATACTATACCTGTCATTTGACGAAGAACACCCTGTATCTCAGTTGTTTCGAAAGTTAGACTTTTTATTTTTGAATCGTTATTCTGGATTGTGAAGAGGAATGATTGGTGAAAATTTCAGTCGAATCAGAGCATTGGTTCGAAAGATACTATACCTGTCATTTGACGAAGAACACCCTGTATCTCAATTGTTTCGAAAGTTAGACTTTTTATTTTTGAACGTTATTCTGGATTTTGAAGAGGAATGATTGGTGAAAATTTCAGTCGAATCAGAGCATTGGTTCGAAAGATACTATACCTGTCATTTGACGAAGAACACCCTGTATCTCAGTTGTTTCGAAAGTTAGACTTTTTATTTACGAACGTTTTTCTGGATTGTGAAGAGGAATGATTGGTGAAAATTTCAGTCGAATCAGAGCATTGGTTCGAAAGATACTATACCTGTCATTTGACGAAGAACACCCTGTATCTCAGTTGTTTCGAAAGTTAGACTTTTTATTTTTGGAACGTTATTCTGGATTTTGAAGAGGAATGATTGGTGAAAATTTCAGTCGAATCAGAGCATTGGTTCGAAAGATACTATACCTGTCATTTGACGAAGAACACCCTGTATCTCAGTTGTTTCGAAAGTTAGACTTTTTATTTTTGGAACGTTATTCTGGATTTTGAAGAGGAATGATTGGTGAAAATTTCAGTCGAATCAGAGCATTGGTTCGAAAGATACTATACTTGTCATTTGACGAAGAACACCCTGTATCTCAGTTGTTTCGAAAGTTAGACTTTTTATTTTTGAATCGTTATTCTGGATTGTGAAGAGGAATGACTGGTGAAAATTTCAGTCGAATCAGAGCATTGGTTCGAAAGATACTATACCTGTCATTTGACGAAGAACACCCTGTATCTCAGTTGTTTCGAAAGTTAGACTTTTTATTTTTGGAACGTTATTCTGGATTGTGAAGAGGAATGATTGGTGAAAATTTCAGTCGAATCAGAGCATTGGTTCGAAAGATACTATACCTGTCATTTCACGAAGAACACCCTGTATCTCAGTTGTTTCGAAAGTTAGACTTTTTATATTTGAAACGTTATTCTGTATTGTGAAGAGGAATGATTGTTGAAAATTTCAGTCGAATCAGAGCATTGGTTCGAAAGATACTATACCTGTCATTAGACGAAGAACACCCTGTATCTCAGTTGTTTCGAAAGTTAGACTTTTTATTTTTGGAACGTTATTCTGGATTTTGAAGAGGAATGATTGGTGAAAATTTCAGTCGAATCAGAGCATTGGTTCGAAAGATACTATACCTGTCATTTGACGAAGAACACCCTGTATCTCAGTTGTTTCGAAAGTTAGACTTTTTATTTTTGAATCGTTATTCTGGATTGTGAAGAGGAATGATTGGTGAAAATTTCAGTCGAATCAGAGCATTGGTTCGAAAGATACTATACTTGTCATTTGACGAAGAACACCCTGTATCTCAGTTGTTTCGAAAGTTAGACTTTTTATTTTTGGAACGTTATTCTGGATTGTAAAGAGGAATGATTGGTGAAAATTTCAGTCGAATCAGAGCATTGGTTCGAAAGATACTATACCTGTCATTTGACGAAGAACACCCTGTATCTCAGTTGTTTCGAAAGTTAGACTTTTTATTTTTGGAACGTTATTCTGGATTGTGAAGAGGAATGATTGGTAAAAATTTCAGTCGAATCAGAGCATTGGTTCGAAAGATACTATACCTGTCATTTGACGAAGAACACCCGGTATCTCAGTTGTTTCGAAAGTTAGACTTTTTATTTTTGGAACGTTATTCTGGATTGTGAAGAGGAATGATTGGTGAAAATTTCAGTCGAATCAGAGCATTGGTTCGAAAGATACTATACCTGTCATTTGACGAAGAACACCCTGTATCTCAGTTGTTTCGAAAGTTAGACTTTTTATTTTTGGAACGTTATTCTGGATTGTGAAGAGGAATGATTGGTGAAAATTTCAGTCGAATCAGAGCATTGGTTCGAAAGATACTATACCTGTCATTTGACGAAGAACACCCTGTATCTCAGTTGTTTAGAAAGTTAGACTTTTTATTTTTGAATCGTCATTCTGGATTGTGAAGAGGAATGATTGGTGAAAATTTCAGTCGAATCAGAGCATTGGTTCGAAAGATACTATACTTGTCATTTGACGACGGACACCCTGTATCTCAGTTGTTTCGAAAGTTAGACTTTTTATTTTTGGAACGGTATTCTGGATTGTGAAGAGGAATGATCGATGAAAATTTCAGTCAAATCAGAGCATTGGTTCGAAAGATACTATACCTATCATTTGACGAAGAACACCCTGTATCTCAGTTGTTTCGAGAGTTAGACTTTTTATTTTTGGAATGTTATTCTGGATTGTGAAGAGGAATGATTGGTGAAAATTTCAGTCGAATCAGAGCATTACTTCGAAAGATACTATACCTGTCATTTGACGAAGAACACCCTGTATCTCAGTTGTTGCGAAAGTTAGACTTTTTATTTTTGAATCGTTATTCTGGATTGTGAAGAGGAATGATTGGTGAAAATTTCAGTCGAATCAGAGCATTGGTTCGAAAGATACTATACTTGTCATTTGACGAAGAACACCCTGTATCTCAGTTGTTTCGAAAGTTAGACCTTTTATTTTTGGAACGTTATTCTGGATTGTGAAGAGGAATGATTGGTGAAAATTTCAGTCGAATCAGAGCATTGGTTCGAAAGATACTATACCTGTCATTTGACGAAGAACACCCTGTATCTCAGTTGTTTCGAAAGTTAGACTTTTTAGTTTTGGAACGTAATTCTGGATTGTGAAGAGGAATGACTGGTGAAAATTTCAGTCGAATCAGAGCATTGGTTCGAAAGATACTATACTTGTCATTTGACGAAGAACACCCTGTATCTCAGTTGTTTCGAAAGTTAGACTTTTTATTTTTGGAACGTTATTCTGGATTGTGAAGAGGAATGATTGGTGAAAATTTCAGTCGAATCAGAGCATTGGTTCGAAAGATACTATACCTGTCATTTGACGAAGAACACCCTGTATCTCAGTTGTTTCGAAAGTTAGACTTTTTAGTTTTGGAACGTAATTCTGGATTGTGAAGAGGAATGATTGGTGAAAATTTCAGTCGAATCAGAGCATTGGTTCGAAAGATACTATACCTGTCATTTCACGAAGAACACCCTGTATCTCAGTTGTTTCGAAAGTTAGACTTTTTATATTTGAAACGTTATTCTGTATTGTGAAGAGGAATGATTGTTGAAAATTTCAGTCGAATCAGAGCATTGGTTCGAAAGATACTATACCTGTCATTAGACGAAGAACACCCTGTATCTCAGTTGTTTCGAAAGTTAGACTTTTTATTTTTGGAACGTTATTCTGGATTTTGAAGAGGAATGATTGGTGAAAATTTCAGTCGAATCAGAGCATTGGTTCGAAAGATACTATACCTGTCATTTGACGAAGAACACCCTGTATCTCAGTTGTTTCGAAAGTTAGACTTTTTATTTTTGGAACGTTATTCTGGATTGTGAAGAGGAATGATTGGTAAAAATTTCAGTCGAATCAGAGCATTGGTTCGAAAGATACTATACCTGTCATTTGACGAAGAACACCCGGTATCTCAGTTGTTTCGAAAGTTAGACTTTTTATTTTTGGAACGTTATTCTGGATTGTGAAGAGGAATGATTGGTGAAAATTTCAGTCGAATCAGAGCATTGGTTCGAAAGATACTATACCTGTCATTTGACGAAGAACACCCTGTATCTCAGTTGTTTCGAAAGTTAGACTTTTTATTTTTGAATCGTTATTCTGGATTGTGAAGAGGAATGATTGGTGAAAATTTCAGTCGAATCAGAGCATTGGTTCGAAAGATACTATACCTGTCATTTGACGAAGAACACCCTGTATCTCAATTGTTTCGAAAGTTAGACTTTTTATTTTTGAAACGTTATTCTGGATTTTGAAGAGGAATGATTGGTGAAAATTTCAGTCGAATCAGAGCATTGGTTCGAAAGATACTATACCTGTCATTTGACGAAGAACACCCTGTATCTCAGTTGTTTCGAAAGTTAGACTTTTTATTTACGAAACGTTTTTCTGGATTGTGAAGAGGAATGATTGGTGAAAATTTCAGTCGAATCAGAGCATTGGTTCGAAAGATACTATACCTGTCATTTGACGAAGAACACCCTGTATCTCAGTTGTTTCGAAAGTTAGACTTTTTATTTTTGGAACGTTATTCTGGATTTTGAAGAGGAATGATTGGTGAAAATTTCAGTCGAATCAGAGCATTGGTTCGAAAGATACTATACCTGTCATTTGACGAAGAACACCCTGTATCTCAGTTGTTTCGAAAGTTAGACTTTTTATTTTTGGAACGTTATTCTGGATTTTGAAGAGGAATGATTGGTGAAAATTTCAGTCGAATCAGAGCATTGGTTCGAAAGATACTATACTTGTCATTTGACGAAGAACACCCTGTATCTCAGTTGTTTCGAAAGTTAGACTTTTTATTTTTGAATCGTTATTCTGGATTGTGAAGAGGAATGACTGGTGAAAATTTCAGTCGAATCAGAGCATTGGTTCGAAAGATACTATACCTGTCATTTGACGAAGAACACCCTGTATCTCAGTTGTTTCGAAAGTTAGACTTTTTATTTTTGGAACGTTATTCTGGATTGTGAAGAGGAATGATTGGTGAAAATTTCAGTCGAATCAGAGCATTGGTTCGAAAGATACTATACCTGTCATTTCACGAAGAACACCCTGTATCTCAGTTGTTTCGAAAGTTAGACTTTTTATATTTGAAACGTTATTCTGTATTGTGAAGAGGAATGATTGTTGAAAATTTCAGTCGAATCAGAGCATTGGTTCGAAAGATACTATACCTGTCATTAGACGAAGAACACCCTGTATCTCAGTTGTTTCGAAAGTTAGACTTTTTATTTTTGGAACGTTATTCTGGATTTTGAAGAGGAATGATTGGTGAAAATTTCAGTCGAATCAGAGCATTGGTTCGAAAGATACTATACCTGTCATTTGACGAAGAACACCCTGTATCTCAGTTGTTTCGAAAGTTAGACTTTTTATTTTTGAATCGTTATTCTGGATTGTGAAGAGGAATGATTGGTGAAAATTTCAGTCGAATCAGAGCATTGGTTCGAAAGATACTATACTTGTCATTTGACGAAGAACACCCTGTATCTCAGTTGTTTCGAAAGTTAGACTTTTTATTTTTGGAACGTTATTCTGGATTGTAAAGAGGAATGATTGGTGAAAATTTCAGTCGAATCAGAGCATTGGTTCGAAAGATACTATACCTGTCATTTGACGAAGAACACCCTGTATCTCAGTTGTTTCGAAAGTTAGACTTTTTATTTTTGGAACGTTATTCTGGATTGTGAAGAGGAATGATTGGTAAAAATTTCAGTCGAATCAGAGCATTGGTTCGAAAGATACTATACCTGTCATTTGACGAAGAACACCCGGTATCTCAGTTGTTTCGAAAGTTAGACTTTTTATTTTTGGAACGTTATTCTGGATTGTGAAGAGGAATGATTGGTGAAAATTTCAGTCGAATCAGAGCATTGGTTCGAAAGATACTATACCTGTCATTTGACGAAGAACACCCTGTATCTCAGTTGTTTCGAAAGTTAGACTTTTTATTTTTGGAACGTTATTCTGGATTGTGAAGAGGAATGATTGGTGAAAATTTCAGTCGAATCAGAGCATTGGTTCGAAAGATACTATACCTGTCATTTGACGAAGAACACCCTGTATCTCAGTTGTTTAGAAAGTTAGACTTTTTATTTTTGAATCGTCATTCTGGATTGTGAAGAGGAATGATTGGTGAAAATTTCAGTCGAATCAGAGCATTGGTTCGAAAGATACTATACTTGTCATTTGACGACGGACACCCTGTATCTCAGTTGTTTCGAAAGTTAGACTTTTTATTTTTGGAACGGTATTCTGGATTGTGAAGAGGAATGATCGATGAAAATTTCAGTCAAATCAGAGCATTGGTTCGAAAGATACTATACCTATCATTTGACGAAGAACACCCTGTATCTCAGTTGTTTCGAGAGTTAGACTTTTTATTTTTGGAATGTTATTCTGGATTGTGAAGAGGAATGATTGGTGAAAATTTCAGTCGAATCAGAGCATTACTTCGAAAGATACTATACCTGTCATTTGACGAAGAACACCCTGTATCTCAGTTGTTGCGAAAGTTAGACTTTTTATTTTTGAATCGTTATTCTGGATTGTGAAGAGGAATGATTGGTGAAAATTTCAGTCGAATCAGAGCATTGGTTCGAAAGATACTATACTTGTCATTTGACGAAGAACACCCTGTATCTCAGTTGTTTCGAAAGTTAGACCTTTTATTTTTGGAACGTTATTCTGGATTGTGAAGAGGAATGATTGGTGAAAATTTCAGTCGAATCAGAGCATTGGTTCGAAAGATACTATACCTGTCATTTGACGAAGAACACCCTGTATCTCAGTTGTTTCGAAAGTTAGACTTTTTAGTTTTGGAACGTAATTCTGGATTGTGAAGAGGAATGACTGGTGAAAATTTCAGTCGAATCAGAGCATTGGTTCGAAAGATACTATACTTGTCATTTGACGAAGAACACCCTGTATCTCAGTTGTTTCGAAAGTTAGACTTTTTATTTTTGGAACGTTATTCTGGATTGTGAAGAGGAATGATTGGTGAAAATTTCAGTCGAATCAGAGCATTGGTTCGAAAGATACTATACCTGTCATTTGACGAAGAACACCCTGTATCTCAGTTGTTTCGAAAGTTAGACTTTTTAGTTTTGGAACGTAATTCTGGATTGTGAAGAGGAATGATTGGTGAAAATTTCAGTCGAATCAGAGCATTGGTTCGAAAGATACTATACCTGTCATTTCACGAAGAACACCCTGTATCTCAGTTGTTTCGAAAGTTAGACTTTTTATATTTGAAACGTTATTCTGTATTGTGAAGAGGAATGATTGTTGAAAATTTCAGTCGAATCAGAGCATTGGTTCGAAAGATACTATACCTGTCATTAGACGAAGAACACCCTGTATCTCAGTTGTTTCGAAAGTTAGACTTTTTATTTTTGGAACGTTATTCTGGATTTTGAAGAGGAATGATTGGTGAAAATTTCAGTCGAATCAGAGCATTGGTTCGAAAGATACTATACCTGTCATTTGACGAAGAACACCCTGTATCTCAGTTGTTTCGAAAGTTAGACTTTTTATTTTTGGAACGTTATTCTGGATTGTGAAGAGGAATGATTGGTAAAAATTTCAGTCGAATCAGAGCATTGGTTCGAAAGATACTATACCTGTCATTTGACGAAGAACACCCGGTATCTCAGTTGTTTCGAAAGTTAGACTTTTTATTTTTGGAACGTTATTCTGGATTGTGAAGAGGAATGATTGGTGAAAATTTCAGTCGAATCAGAGCATTGGTTCGAAAGATACTATACCTGTCATTTGACGAAGAACACCCTGTATCTCAGTTGTTTCGAAAGTTAGACTTTTTATTTTTGGAACGTTATTCTGGATTGTGAAGAGGAATGATTGGTGAAAATTTCAGTCGAATCAGAGCATTGGTTCGAAAGATACTATACCTGTCATTTGACGAAGAACACCCTGTTTCTCAGTTGTTTAGAAAGTTAGACTTTTTATTTTTGAATCGTCATTCTGGATTGTGAAGAGGAATGATTGGTGAAAATTTCAGTCGAATCAGAGCATTGGTTCGAAAGATACTATACTTGTCATTTGACGACGGACACCCTGTATCTCAGTTGTTTCGAAAGTTAGACTTTTCATTTTTGGAACGGTATTCTGGATTGTGAAGAGGAATGATTGGTGAAAATTTCAGTCAAATCAGAGCATTGGTTCGAAAGATACTATACCTGTCATTTGACGAAGAACACCCTGTATCTCAGTTGTTTCGAGAGTTAGACTTTTTATTTTTGGAATGTTATTCTGGATTGTGAAGAGGAATGATTGGTGAAAATTTCAGTCGAATCAGAGCATTACTTCGAAAGATACTATACCTGTCATTTGACGAAGAACACCCTGTATCTCAGTTGTTTCGAAAGTTAGACTTTTTATTTTTGAATCGTTATTCTGGATTGTGAAGAGGAATGATTGGTGAAAATTTCAGTCGAATCAGAGCATTGGTTCGAAAGATACTATACTTGTCATTTGACGAAGAACACCCTGTATCTCAGTTGTTTCGAAAGTTAGACTTTTTATTTTTGGAACGTTATTCTGGATTGTGAAGAGGAATGATTGGTGAAAATTTCAGTCGAATCAGAGCATTGGTTCGAAAGATACTATACCTGTCATTTGACGAAGAACACCCTGTATCTCAGTTGTTTCGAAAGTTAGACTTTTTATTTTTGGAACGTTATTCTGGATTGTGAAGAGGAATGATTGGTGAAAATTTAAGTCGAATCAGAGCATTGGTTCGAAAGATACTATACCTGTCATTTGACGAAGAACACCCTGTATCTCAGTTGTTTCGAAAGTTAGACTTTTTATTTTTGAATCGTTATTCTGGATTGTGAAGAGGAATGATTGGTGAAAATTTCAGTCGAATCAGAGCATTGGTTCGAAAGATACTATACTTGTCATTTGACGAAGAACACCCTGTATCTCAGTTGTTTCGAAAGTAAGACTTTTTATTTTTGGAACGTTATTCTGGATTGTGAAGAGGAATGATTGGTGAAAATTTCAGTCGAATCAGAGCATTGGTTCGAAAGATACTATACCTGTCATTTGACGAAGAACACCCTGTATCTCAGTTGTTTCGAAAGTTAGACTTTTTATTTTTGAATCGTTATTCTGGATTGTGAAGAGGAATGATTGGTGAAAATTTCAGTCGAATCAGAGCATTGGTTCGAAAGATACTATACTTGTCATTTGACGAAGAACACCCTGTATCTCAGTTGTTTCGAAAGTTAGACTTTTTATTTTTGGAACGTTATTCTGGATTGTGAAGAGGAATGATTGGTGAAAATTTCAGTCGAATCAGAGCATTGGTTCGAAAGATACTATACCTGTCATTTGACGAAGAACACCCTGTATCTCAGTTGTTTCGAAAGTTAGACTTTTTATTTTTGAATCGTTATTCTGGATTGTGAAGAGGAATGATTGGTGAAAATTTCAGTCGAATCAGAGCATTGGTTCGAAAGATACTATACCTGTCATTTGACGAAGAACACCCTGTATCTCAGTTGTTTCGAAAGTTAGACTTTTTATTTTTGAATCGTTATTCTGGATTGTGAAGAGGAATGATTGGTGAAAATTTCAGTCGAATCAGAGCATTGGTTCGAAAGATACTATACTTGTCATTTGACGAAGAACACCCTGTATCTCAGTTGTTTCGAAAGTTAGACTTTTTATTTTCGAAACGTTATTCTGGATTGTGAAGAGGAATGATTGGTGAAAATTTCAGTCGAATCAGAGCATTGGTTCGAAAGATACTATACCTGTCATTTGACGAAGAACACCCTGTATCTCAATTGTTTCGAAAGTTAGACTTTTTATTTTTGAAACGTTATTCTGGATTGTGAAGAGGAATGATTGGTGAAAATTTCAGTCGAATCAGAGCATTGGTTCGAAAGATACTATACCTGTCATTTGACGAAGAACACCCTGTATCTCAGTTGTTTCGAAAGTTAGACTTTTTATTTTTGGAACGTTATTCTGGATTGTGAAGAGGAATGATTGGTGAAAATTTCAGTCGAATCAGAGCATTGGTTCGAAAGATACTATACCTGTCATTTGACGAAGAACACACTGTATCTCAGTTGTTTCGAAAGTTAGACTTTTTATTTTTGAAACGTTATTCTGGATTGTGAAGAGGAATGATTGGTGAAAATTTTAGTCGAATCAGAGCATTGGTTCGAAAGATACTATACCTGTCATTTGACGAAGAACAGCCTGTATCTCAGTTGTTTCGGAAGTTAGACTTTTTATTTTTGAAACGTTATTCTGGATTGTGAAGAGAAATGATTGGTGAAAATTTCAGTCGAATCAGAGCATTGGTTCGAAAGATACTATACCTGTCATTTGACGAAGAACACCCTGTATCTCAGTTGTTTCGAAAGTTAGACTTTTTATTTTTGGAGCGTTATTCTGGATTTTGAAGAGGAATGATTGGTGAAAATTTCAGTCGAATCAGAGCATTGGTTCGAAAGATACTATACCTGTCATTTGACGAAGAACACCCTGTATCTCAGTTAATTCGAAAGTTAGACTTTTTATATTTGAAACGTTATTCTGGATTGTGAAGAGGAATGATTGGTGAAAATTTCAGTCGAATCAGAGCATTGGTTCGAAAGATACTATACCTGTCATTTGACGAAGAACACCCTGTATCTCAGTTGTTTCGAAAGTTAGACTTTTTATTTTTGAATCGTTATTCTGGATTGGGAAGAGGAATGATTGGTGAAAATTTCAGTCGAATCAGAGCATTGGTTCGAAAGATACTATACTTGTCATTTGACGAAGAACACCCTGTATCTCAGTTGTTTCGAAAGTTAGACTTTTTATTTTTGGAACGTTATTCTGGATTTTGAAGAGGAATGATTGGTGAAAATTTCAGTCGAATCAGAGCATTGGTTCGAAAGATACTATACCTGTCATTTGACGAAGAACACCCTGTATCTCAGTTGTTTCGGAAGTTAGACTTTTTATTTTTGAAACGTTATTCTGGATTGTGAAGAGGAATGATTGGTGAAAATTTCAGTCGAATCAGAGCATTGGTTCGAAAGATACTATACCTGTCATTTGACGAAGAACACCCCGTATCTCAGTTGTTTCGAAAGTTAGACTTTTTATTTTTGAATCGTTATTCTGGATTGTGAAGAGGAATGATTGGTGAAAATTTCAGTCGAATCAGAGCATTGGTTCGAAAGATACTATACCTGTCATTTGACGAAGAACACCCTGTATCTCAGTTGTTTCGGAAGTTAGACTTTTTATTTTTGAAACGTTATTCTGGATTGTGAAGAGGAATGATTGGTGAAAATTTCAGTCGAATCAGAGCATTGGTTCGAAAGATACTATACCTGTCATTTGACGAAGAACACCCTGTATCTCAGTTGTTTCGAAAGTTAGACTTTTTATTTTTGAATCGTTATTCTGGATTGTGAAGAGGAATGATTGGTGAAAATTTCAGTCGAATCAGAGCATTGGTTCGAAAGATACTATACTTGTCATTTGACGAAGAACACCCTGTATCTCAGTTGTTTCGAAAGTCAGACTTTTTATTTTTGAATCGTTATTCTTGATTGTGAAGAGGAATGATTGGTGAAAATTTCAGTCGAATCAGAGCATTGGTTCGAAAGATACTATACCTGTCATTTGACGAAGAACACCCTGTATCTCAGTTGTTTCGAAAGTTAGACTTTTTATTTTTGGAAAGTTATTCTGGATTGTGAAGAGGAATGATTGGTGAAAATTTCAGTCGAATCAGAGCATTGGTTCGAAAGATACTATACCTGTCATTTGACGAAGAACACCCTGTATCTCAGTTGTTTCGAAAGTTAGACTTTTTATTTTTGAATCGTTATTCTGGATTGTGAAGAGGAATGATTGGTGAAAATTTCAGTCGAATCAGAGCATTGGTTCGAAAGATACTATACTTGTCATTTGACGAAGAACACCCTGTATCTCAGTTGTTTCGAAAGTTAGACTTTTTATTTTTGAATCGTTATTCTGGATTGTGAAGAGGAATGATTGGTGAAAATTTCAGTCTAATCAGAGCATTGGTTCGAAAGATACTATACCTGTCATTTGACGAAGAACACCCTGTATCTCAGTTGTTTCGAAAGTTAGACTTTTTATTTTTGGAACGTTATTTTGGATTGTGAAGAGGAATGATTGGTAAAAATTTCAGTCGAATCAGAGCATTGGTTCGAAAGATACTATACCTGTCATTTGACGAAGAACACCCTGTATCTCAGTTGTTTCGAAAGTTAGACTTTTTATTTTTGAAACGTTATTCTGGATTGTGAAGAGGAATGATTGGTGAAAATTTCAGTCGAATCAGAGCATTGGTTCGAAAGATACTATACCTGTCATTTGACGAAGAACACCCTGTATCTCAGTTGTTTCGAAAGTTAGACTTTTTATTTTTGAATCGTTATTCTGGATTGTGAAGAGGAATGATTGGTGAAAATTTCAGTCGAATCAGAGCATTGGTTCGAAAGATACTATACCTGTCATTTGACGAAGAACACCCTGTATCTCAATTGTTTCGAAAGTTAGACTTTTTATTTTTGGAACGTTATTCTGGATTTTGAAGAGGAATGATTGGTGAAAATTTCAGTCGAATCAGAGCATTGGTTCGAAAGATACTATACCTGTCATTTGACGAAGAACACCCTGTATCTCAGTTGTTTCGAAAGTTAAACTTTTTATTTTTGGAACGTTATTCTGGATTGTGAAGAGGAATGATTGGTGAAAATTTCAGTCGAATCAGAGCATTGGTTCGAAAGATACTATACCTGTCATTTGACGAAGAACACCCTGTATCTCAGTTGTTTCGAAAGTTAGACTTTTTATTTACGAAACGTTATTCTGGATTGTGAAGAGGAATGATTGGTGAAAATTTCAGTCGAATCAGAGCATTGGTTCGAAAGATACTATACCTGTCATTTGACGAAGAACACCCTGTATCTCAGTTGTTTCGAAAGTTAGACTTTTTATTTTTGGAACGTTATTCTGGATTTTGAAGAGGAATGATTGTTGAAAATTTCAGTCGAATCAGAGCATTGGTTCGAAAGATACTATACCTGTCATTTGACGAAGAACACCCTGTATCTCAGTTGTTTCGAAAGTTAGACTTTTTATTTTTGGAACGTTATTCTGGATTTTGAAGAGGAATGATTGGTGAAAATTTCAGTCGAATCAGAGCATTGGTTCGAAAGATACTATACTTGTCATTTGACGAAGAACACCCTGTATCTCAGTTGTTTCGAAAGTTAGACTTTTTATTTTTGAATCGTTATTCTGGATTGTGAAGAGGAATGACTGGTGAAAATTTCAGTCGAATCAGAGCATTGGTTCGAAAGATACTATACCTGTCATTTGACGAAGAACACCCTGTATCTCAGTTGTTTCGAAAGTTAGAATTTTTATTTTTGGAACGTTATTCTGGATTGTGAAGAGGAATGATTGGTGAAAATTTCAGTCGAATCAGAGCATTGGTTCGAAAGATACTATACCTGTCATTTCACGAAGAACACCCTGTATCTCAGTTGTTTCGAAAGTTAGACTTTTTATATTTGAAACGTTATTCTGTATTGTGAAGAGGAATGATTGTTGAAAATTTCAGTCGAATCAGAGCATTGGTTCGAAAGATACTATACCTGTCATTAGACGAAGAACACCCTGTATCTCAGTTGTTTCGAAAGTTAGACTTTTTATTTTTGGAACGTTATTCTGGATTTTGAAGAGGAATGATTGGTGAAAATTTCAGTCGAATCAGAGCATTGGTTCGAAAGATACTATACCTGTCATTTGACGAAGAACACCCTGTATCTCAGTTGTTTCGAAAGTTAGACTTTTTATTTTTGAATCGTTATTCTGGATTGTGAAGAGGAATGATTGGTGAAAATTTCAGTCGAATCAGAGCATTGGTTCGAAAGATACTATACTTGTCATTTGACGAAGAACACCCTGTATCTCAGTTGTTTCGAAAGTAAGACTTTTTATTTTTGGAACGTTATTCTGGATTGTAAAGAGGAATGATTGGTGAAAATTTCAGTCGAATCAGAGCATTGGTTCGAAAGATACTATACCTGTCATTTGACGAAGAACACCCTGTATCTCAGTTGTTTCGAAAGTTAGACTTTTTATTTTTGGAACGTTATTCTGGATTGTGAAGGGGAATGATTGGTGAAAATTTCAGTCGAATCAGAGCATTGGTTCGAAAGATACTATACCTGTCATTTGACGAAGAACACCCTGTATCTCAGTTGTTTCGAAAGTTAGACTTTTTATTTTTGGAACGTTATTCTGGATTGTGAAGAGGAATGATTGGTGAAAATTTAAGTCGAATCAGAGCATTGGTTCGAAAGATACTATACCTGTCATTTGACGAAGAACACCCTGTATCTCAGTTGTTTCGAAAGTTAGACTTTTTATTTTTGAATCGTTATTCTGGATTGTGAAGAGGAATGATTGGTGAAAATTTCAGTCGAATCAGAGCATTGGTTCGAAAGATACTATACTTGTCATTTGACGAAGAACACCCTGTATCTCAGTTGTTTCGAAAGTTAGACTTTTTATTTTTGGAACGTTATTCTGGATTGTGAAGAGGAATGATTGGTGAAAATTTCAGTCGAATCAGAGCATTGGTTCGAAAGATACTATACCTGTCATTTGACGAAGAACACCCTGTATCTCAGTTGTTTCGAAAGTTAGACTTTTTATTTTTGAATCGTTATTCTGGATTGTGAAGAGGAATGATTGGTGAAAATTTCAGTCGAATCAGAGCATTGGTTCGAAAGATACTATACTTGTCATTTGACGAAGAACACCCTGTATCTCAGTTGTTTCGAAAGTTAGACTTTTTATTTTTGAATCGTTATTCTGGATTGTGAAGAGGAATGATTGGTGAAAATTTCAGTCGAATCAGAGCATTGGTTCGAAAGATACTATACCTGTCATTTGACGAAGAACACCCTGTATCTCAGTTGTTTCTTAAATTAGACTTTTTATTTTTGGAACGTTATTCTGGATTGTGAAGAGGAATGATTGGTGAAAATTTCAGTCGAATCAGAGCATTGGTTCGAAAGATACTATACCTGTCATTTGACGAAGAACACCCTGTATCTCAGTTGTTTCGAAAGTAAGACTTTTTATTTTTGAATCGTTATTCTGGATTGTGAAGAGGAATGATTGGTGAAAATTTCAGTCGAATCAGAGCATTGGTTCGAAAGATACTATACTTGTCATTTGACGAAGAACACCCTGTATCTCAGTTGTTTCGAAAGTAAGACTTTTTATTTTTGGAACATTATTCTGGATTGTGAAGAGGAATGATTGGTGAAAATTTCAGTCGAATCAGAGCATTGGTTCGAAAGATACTATACCTGTCATTTGACGAAGAACACCCTGTATCTCAGTTGTTTCGAAAGTTAGACTTTTTATTTTTGAATCGTTATTCTGGATTGTGAAGAGGAATGATTGGTGAAAATTTCAGTCGAATCAGAGCATTGGTTCGAAAGATACTCTACTTGTCATTTGACGAAGAACACCCTGTATCTCAGTTGTTTCGAAAGTTAGACTTTTTATTTTTGGAACGTTATTCTGGATTGTGAAGAGGAATGATTGGTGAAAATTTCAGTCGAATCAGAGCATTGGTTCGAAAGATACTATACCTGTCATTTGACGAAGAACACCCTGTATCTCAGTTGTTTCGAAAGTTAGACTTTTTATTTTTGAAACGTTATTCTGGATTGTGAAGAGGAATGATTGGTGAAAATTTCAGTCGAATCAGAGCATTGGTTCGAAAGATACTATACCTGACATTTGACGAAGAACATCCTGTATCTCAGTTGTTCCGAAAGTTAGACTTTTTATTTTTGAATCGTTATTCTGGATTGTGAAGAGGAATGATTGGTGAAAATTTCAGTCGAATCAGAGCATTGGTTCGAAAGATACTATACCTGTCATTTGACGAAGAACACCCTGTATCTCAGTTGTTTCGAAAGTTAGACTTTTTATTTTTGGAACGTTATTCTGGATTGTGAAGAGAAATGATTGGTGAAAATTTCAGTCGAATCAGAGCATTGGTTCGAAAGATACTATACTTGTCATTTGACGAAGAACACCCTGTATCTCAGTTGTTTCGAAAAATAGACTTTTTATTTTTGGAACGTTATTCTGGATTGTGAAGAGGAATGATTGGTGAAAATTTCAGTCGAATCAGAGCATTGGTTCGAAAGATACTATACTTGTCATTTGACGAAGAACACCCTGTATCTCAGTTGTTTCGAAAGTTAGACTTTTTATTTTTGGAACGTTATTCTGGATTGTGAAGAGGAATGATTGGTGAAAATTTCAGTCGAATCAGAGCATTGGTTCGAAAGATACTATACCTGTCATTTGACGAAGAACACCCTGTATCTCAGTTGTTTCGAAAGTTAGACTTTTTATTTTTGAATCGTTATTCTGGATTGTGAAGAGGAATGATTGGTGAAAATTTCAGTCGAATCAGAGCATTGGTTCGAAAGATACTATACTTGTCATTTGACGAAGAACACCCCGTATCTCAGTTGTTTCGAAAGTTAGACTTTTTATTTTTGAATCGTTTTTCTGGATTGTGAAGAGGAATGATTGGTGAAAATTTCAGTCGAATCAGAGCATTGGTTCGAAAGATACTATACCTGTCATTTGACGAAAAACACCCTGTATCTCAGTTGTTTCGAAAGTTAGACTTTTTATTTTTGGAATGTTATTCTGGATTGTGAAGAGGAATGATTGGTGAAAATTTCAGTCGAATCAGAGCATTGGTTCGAAAGATACTATACCTGTCATTTGACGAAGAACACCCTGTATCTCAGTTGTTTCGAAAGTTAGACTTTTTATTTTTGAATCGTTATTCTGGATTGTGAAGAGGAATGATTGGTGAAAATTTCAGTCGAATCAGAGCATTGGTTCGAAAGATACTATACTTGTCATTTGACGAAGAACACCCTGTATCTCAGTTGTTTCGAAAGTTAGACTTTTTATTTTTGGAACGTTATTCTGGATTGTGAGGAGGAATGATTGGTGAAAATTTCAGTCGAATCAGAGCATTGGTTCGAAAGATACTATACCTGTCATTTGACGAAGAACACCCTGTATCTCAGTTGTTTCGAAAGTTAGACTTTTTATTTTTGAATCGTTATTCTGGATTTTGAAGAGGAATGATTGGTGAAAATTTCAGTCGAATCAGAGCATTGGTTCGAAAGATACTATACCTGTCATTTGACGAAGAACACCCTGTATCTCAGTTGTTTCGAAAGTTAGACTTTTTATTTTTGAAACGTTATTCTGGATTGTGAAGAGGAATGATTGGTGAAAATTTCAGTCGAATCAGAGCATTGGTTCGAAAGATACTATACCTGTCATTTGACGAAGAACACCCTGTATCTCAGTTGTTTCGAAAGTTAGACTTTTTATTTTTGAAACGTTATTCTGGATTGTGAAGAGGAATGATTGGTGAAAATTTCAGTCGAATCAGAGCATTGGTTCGAAAGATACTATACCTGTCATTTGACGAAGAACACCCTGTATCTCAGTTGTTTCGAAAGTTAGACTTTTTATTTTTGAAACGTTATTCTGGATTGTGAAGAGGAATGATTGGTGAAAATTTCAGTCGAATCAGAGCATTGGTTCGAAAGATACTATACCTGTCATTTGACGAAGAACATCCTGTATCTCAGTTGTTCCGAAAGTTAGACTTTTTATTTTTGAATCGTTATTCTGGATTGTGAAGAGGAATGATTGGTGAAAATTTCAGTCGAATCAGAGCATTGGTTCGAAAGATACTATACCTGTCATTTGACGAAGAACACCCTGTATCTCAGTTGTTTCGAAAGTTAGACTTTTTATTTTTGGAACGTTATTCTGGATTGTGAAGAGGAATGATTGGTGAAAATTTCAGTCGAATCAGAGCATTGGTTCGAAAGATACTATACTTGTCATTTGACGAAGAACACCCTGTATCTCAGTTGTTTCGAAAGTTAGACTTTTTATTTTTGGAACGTTATTCTGGATTGTGAAGAGGAATGATTGGTGAAAATTTCAGTCGAATCAGAGCATTGGTTCGAAAGATACTATACTTGTCATTTGACGAAGAACACCCTGTATCTCAGTTGTTTCGAAAGTTAGACTTTTTATTTTTGGAACATTATTCTGGATTGTGAAGAGGAATGATTGGTGAAAATTTCAGTCGAATCAGAGCATTGGTTCGAAAGATACTATACCTGTCATTTGACGAAGAACACCCTGTATCTCAGTTGTTTCGAAAGTTAGACTTTTTATTTTTGAATCGTTATTCTGGATTGTGAAGAGGAATGATTGGTGAAAATTTCAGTCGAATCAGAGCATTGGTTCGAAAGATACTATACTTGTCATTTGACGAAGAACACCCTGTATCTCAGTTGTTTCGAAAGTTAGACTTTTTATTTTTGAATCGTTATTCTGGATTGTGAAGAGGAATGATTGGTGAAAATTTCAGTCGAATCAGAGCATTGGTTCGAAAGATACTATACCTGTCATTTGACGAAGAACACCCTGTTTCTCAGTTGTTTCGAAAGTTAGACTTTCTATTTTTGGAACGTTATTCTGGATTGTGAAGAGGAATGATTGGTGAAAATTTCAGTCGAATCAGAGCATTGGTTCGAAAGATACTATACCTGTCATTTGACGAAGAACACCCTGTATCTCAGTTGTTTCGAAAGTTAGACTTTTTATTTTTGAATCGTTATTCTGGATTGTGAAGAGGAATGATTGGTGAAAATTTCAGTCGAATCAGAGCATTGGTTCGAAAGATACTTTACTTGTCATTTGACGAAGAACACCCTGTATCTCAGTTGTTTCGAAAGTTAGACTTTTTATTTTTGGAACGTTATTCTGGATTGTGAGGAGGAATGATTGGTGAAAATTTCAGTCGAATCAGAGCATTGGTTCGAAAGATACTATACCTGTCATTTGACGAAGAACACCCTGTATCTCAGTTGTTTCGAAAGTTAGACTTTTTATTTTTGAATCGTTATTCTGGATTTTGAAGAGGAATGATTGGTGAAAATTTCAGTCGAATCAGAGCATTGGTTCGAAAGATACTATACCTGTCATTTGAGGAAGAACACCCTGTATCTCAGTTGTTTCGAAAGTTAGACTTTTTATTTTTGAAACGTTATTCTGGATTGTGAAGAGGAATGATTGGTGAAAATTTCAGTCGAATCAGAGCATTGGTTCGAAAGATACTTTACCTGTCATTTGACGAAGAACACCCTGTATCTCAGTTGTTTCGGAAGTTAGACTTTTTATTTTTGAAACGTTATTCTGGATTGCGAAGAGGAATGATTGGTGAAAATTTCAGTCGAATCAGAGCATTGGTTCGAAAGATACTATACCTTTCATTTGACGAAGAACACCCTGTATCTCAGTTGTTTCGAAAGTTAGACTTTTTATTTTTGAAACGTTATTCTGGATTGTGAAGAGGAATGATTGGTGAAAATTTCAGTCGAATCAGAGCATTGGTTCGAAAGATACTATACCTGTCATTTGACGAAGAACATCCTGTATCTCAGTTGTTCCGAAGGTTAGACTTTTCATTTTTGAATCGTTATTCTGGATTGTGAAGAGGAATGATTGGTGAAAATTTCAGTCGAATCAGAGCATTGGTTCGAAAGATACTATACCTGTCATTTGACGAAGAACACCCTGTATCTCAGTTGTTTCGAAAGTTAGACTTTTTATTTTTGGAACGTTATTCTGGATTGTGAAGAGGAATGATTGGTGAAAATTTCAGTCGAATCAGAGCATTGGTTCGAAAGATACTTTACTTGTCATTTGACGAAGAACACCCTGTATCTCAGTTGTTTCGAAAGTTAGACTCTTTATTTTTGGAACGTTATTCTGGATTGTGAGGAGGAATGATTGGTGAAAATTTCAGTCGAATCAGAGCATTGGTTCGAAAGATACTATACCTGTCATTTGACGAAGAACACCCTGTATCTCAGTTGTTTCGGAAGTTAGACTTTTTATTTTTGAAACGTTATTCTGGATTGTGTAGAAGAATGATTGGTGAAAATTTCAGTCGAATCAGAGCATTGGTTCGAAAGATACTATACTTGTCATTTGACAAAGAACACCCTGTATCTCAGTTGTTTCGAAAGTTAGACTTTTTATTTTTTGAACGTTATTCTGGATTGTGAAGAGGAATGATTGGTGAAAATTTCAGTCGAATCAGAGCATTGGTTCGAAAGATACTATACCTGTCATTTGACGAAGAACACCCTGTATCTCAGTTGTTTCGAAAGTTAGACTTTTTATTTTTGAAACGTTATTCTGGATTGTGAAGAGGAATGATTGGTGAAAATTTAAGTCGAATCAGAGCATTGGTTCGAAAGATACTATACCTGTCATTTGACGAAGAACACCCTGTATCTCAGTTGTTTCGAAAGTTAGACTTTTTATTTTTTGAACGTTATTCTGGATTGTGAAGAGGAATGATTGGTGAAAATTTCAGTCGAATCAGAGCATTGGTTCGAAAGATACTTTACTTGTCATTTGACGAAGAACACCCTGTATCTCAGTTGTTTCGAAAGTTAGACTCTTTATTTTTGGAACGTTATTCTGGATTGTGAGGAGGAATGATTGGTGAAAATTTCAGTCGAATCAGAGCATTGGTTCGAAAGATACTATACCTGTCATTTGACGAAGAACACCCTGTATCTCAGTTGTTTCGAAAGTTAGACTTTTTATTTTTGAATCGTTATTCTGGATTTTGAAGAGGAATGATTGGTGAAAATTTCAGTCGAATCAGAGCATTGGTTCGAAAGATACTATACCTGTCATTTGACGAAGAACACCCTGTATCTCAGTTGTTTCGAAAGTTAGACTTTTTATTTTTGAAACGTTATTCTGGATTGTGAAGAGGAATGATTGGTGAAAATTTCAGTCGAATCAGAGCATTGGTTCGAAAGATACTATACCTGTCATTTGACGAAGAACACCCTGTATCTCAGTTGTTTCGGAAGTTAGACTTTTTATTTTTGAAACGTTATTCTGGATTGTGAAGAAGAATGATTGGTGAAAATTTCAGTCGAATCAGAGCATTGGTTCGAAAGATACTATACTTGTCATTTGACAAAGAACACCCTGTATCTCAGTTGTTTCGAAAGTTAGACTTTTTATTTTTTGAACGTTATTCTGGATTGTGAAGAGGAATGATTGGTGAAAATTTCAGTCGAATCAGAGCATTGGTTCGAAAGATACTATACCTGTCATTTGACGAAGAACACCCTGTATCTCAGTTGTTTCGAAAGTTAGACTTTTTATTTTTGAAACGTTATTCTGGATTGTGAAGAGGAATGATTGGTGAAAATTTAAGTCGAATCAGAGCATTGGTTCGAAAGATACAATACCTGTCATTTGACGAAGAACACCCTGTATCTCAGTTGTTTCGAAAGTTAGACTTTTTATTTTTGAATCGTTATTCTGGATTGTGAAGAGGAATGATTGGTGAAAATTTCAGTCGAATCGGAGCATTGGTTCGAAAGATACTATACCTGTCATTTGACGAAGAACATCCTGTATCTCAGTTGTTTCGAAAGTTAGACTTTTTATTTTTGGAACGTTATTCTGGATTGTGAAGAGGAATGATTGGTGAAAATTTATGTCGAATCAGAGCATTGGTTCGAAAGATACTATACCTGTCATTTGACGAAGAACACCCTGTATCTCAGTTGTTTCGAAAGTTAGACTTTTTATTTTTGAATCGTTATTCTGGATTGTGAAGAGGAATGATTGGTGAAAATTTCAGTCGAATCAGAGCATTGGTTCGAAAGATACTATACTTGTCATTTGACGAAGAACACCCTGTATCTCAGTTGTTTCGAAAGTTAGACTTTTTATTTTCGGAACGTTATTCTGGATTGTGAAGAGGAATGATTGGTGAAAATTTCAGTCGAATCAGAGCATTGGTTCGAAAGATACTATACCTGTCATTTGACGAAGAACACCCTGTATCTCAGTTGTTTCGAAAGTTAGACTTTTTATTTTTAAATCGTTATTCTGGATTTTGAAGAGGAATGATTGGTGAAAATTTCAGTCGAATTAGAGCATTGGTTCGAAAGATACTATACCTGTCATTTGACGAAGAACACCCTGTATCTCAGTTGTTTCGAAAGTTAGACTTTTTATTTTTGAAACGTTATTCTGGATTGTGAAGAGGAATGATTGGTGAAAATTTCAGTCGAATCAGAGCATTGGTTCGAAAGATACTATACCTGTCATTTGACGAAGAACACCCTGTATCTCAGTTGTTTCGGAAGTTAGACTTTTTATTTTTGAAACGTTATTCTGGATTGTGAAGAGGAATGATTGGTGAAAATTTCAGTCGAATCAGAGCATTGGTTCGAAAGATACTATACCTGTCATTTGACGAAGAACACCCTTTATCTCAGTTGTTTCGAAAGTTAGAATTTTTATTTTTGGAACGTTATTCTGTATTTTGAAGAGGAATAATTGGTGAAAATTTCAGTCGACTCAGAGCATTGGTTCGAAAGATACTATACTTGTTATTTGACGAAGAACACCCTGTATCTCAGTTGTTTCGAAAGTTAGACTTTTTATTTTTGGAACGTTATTCTGGATTGTGAAGAGGAATGATTGGTGGAAATTTCAGTCGAATCAGAGCATTGGTTCGAAAGATACTTTACCTGTCATTTGACGAAGAACACCCTGTATCTCAGTTGTTTCGGAAGTTAGACTTTTTATTTTTGAAACGTTATTCTGGATTGCGAAGAGGAATGATTGGTGAAAATTTCAGTCGAATCAGAGCATTGGTTCGAAAGAAACTATACCTGTCATTTGACGAAGAACACCCTGTATCTCAGTTGTTTCGAAAGTTAGACTTTTTATTTTTGAAACGTTATTCTGGATTGTGAAGAGGAATGATTGGTGAAAATTTCAGTCGAATCAGAGCATTGGTTCGAAAGATACTATACCTGTCATTTGACGAAGAACATCCTGTATCTCAGTTGTTCCGAAGGTTAGACTTTTCATTTTTGAATCGTTATTCTGGATTGTGAAGAGGAATGATTGGTGAAAATTTCAGTCGAATCAGAGCATTGGTTCGAAAGATACTATACCTGTCATTTGACGAAGAACACCCTGTATCTCAGTTGTTTCGAAAGTTAGACTTTTTATTTTTGGAACGTTATTCTGGATTGTGAAGAGGAATGATTGGTGAAAATTTCAGTCGAATCAGAGCATTGGTTCGAAAGATACTTTACTTGTCATTTGACGAAGAACACCCTGTATCTCAGTTGTTTCGAAAGTTAGACTCTTTATTTTTGGAACGTTATTCTGGATTGTGAGGAGGAATGATTGGTGAAAATTTCAGTCGAATCAGAGCATTGGTTCGAAAGATACTATACCTGTCATTTGACGAAGAACACCCTGTATCTCAGTTGTTTCGAAAGTTAGACTTTTTATTTTTGAATCGTTATTCTGGATTTTGAAGAGGAATGATTGGTGAAAATTTCAGTCGAATCAGAGCATTGGTTCGAAAGATACTATACCTGTCATTTGACGAAGAACACCCTGTATCTCAGTTGTTTCGAAAGTAAGACTTTTTATTTTTGAAACGTTATTCTGGATTGTGAAGAGGAATGATTGGTGAAAATTTCAGTCGAATCAGAGCATTGGTTCGAAAGATACTATACCTGTCATTTGACGAAGAACACCCTGTATCTCAGTTGTTTCGGAAGTTAGACTTTTTATTTTTGAAACGTTATTCTGGATTGTGAAGAAGAATGATTGGTGAAAATTTCAGTCGAATCAGAGCATTGGTTCGAAAGATACTATACTTGTCATTTGACAAAGAACACCCTGTATCTCAGTTGTTTCGAAAGTTAGACTTTTTATTTTTGGAACGTTATTCTGGATTGTGAAGAGGAATGATTGGTGAAAATTTCAGTCGAATCAGAGCATTGGTTCGAAAGATACTATACCTGTCATTTGACGAAGAACACCCTGTATCTCAGTTGTTTCGAAAGTTAGACTTTTTATTTTTGGAACGTTATTCTGGATTGTGAAGAGGAATGATTGGTGAAAATTTAAGTCGAATCAGAGCATTGGTTCGAAAGATACTATACCTGTCATTTGACGAAGAACATCCTGTATCTCAGTTGTTTCGAAAGTTAGACTTTTTATTTTTGGAACGTTATTCTGGATTGTGAAGAGGAATGATTGGTGAAAATTTCAGTCGAATCAGAGCATTGGTTCGAAAGATACTATACCTGTCATTTGACGAAGAACACCCTGTATCTCAGTTGTTTCGAAAGTTAGACTTTTTATTTTTGAATCGTTATTCTGGATTGTGAAGAGGAATGATTGGTGAAAATTTCAGTCGAATCAGAGCATTGGTTCGAAAGATACTATACTTGTCATTTGACGAAGAACACCCTGTATCTCAGTTGTTTCGAAAGTTAGACTTTTTATTTTCGGAACGTTATTCTGGATTGTGAAGAGGAATGATTGGTGAAAATTTCAGTCGAATCAGAGCATTGGTTCGAAAGATACTATACCTGTCATTTGACGAAGAACACCCTGTATCTCAGTTGTTTCGAAAGTTAGACTTTTTATTTTTGAATCGTTATTCTGGATTTTGAAGAGGAATGATTGGTGAAAATTTCAGTCGAATTAGAGCATTGGTTCGAAAGATACTATACCTGTCATTTGACGAAGAACACCCTGTATCTCAGTTGTTTCGAAAGTTAGACTTTTTATTTTTGAAACGTTATTCTGGATTGTGAAGAGGAATGATTGGTGAAAATTTCAGTCGAATCAGAGCATTGGTTCGAAAGATACTATACCTGTCATTTGACGAAGAACACCCTGTATCTCAGTTGTTTCGGAAGTTAGACTTTTTATTTTTGAAACGTTATTCTGGATTGTGAAGAGGAATGATTGGTGGAAATTTCAGTCGAATCAGAGCATTGGTTCGAAAGATACTATACCTGTCATTTGACGAAGAACACCCTGTATCTCAGTTGTTTCGAAAGTTAGACTTTTTATTTTTGGAACGTTATTCTGGATTGTGAAGAGGAATGATTGGTGAATATTTCAGTCGAATCAGAGCATTGGTTCGAAAGATACTATACCTGTCATTTGACGAAGAACACCCTGTATCTCAGTTGTTTCGAAAGTTAGACTTTTTATTTTTCAATCGTTATTCTGGATTGTGAAGAGGAATGATTGGTGAAAATTTCAGTCGAATCAGAGCATTGGTTCGAAAGATACTATACCTGTCATTTGACGAAGAACACCCTGTATCTCAGTTGTTTCGAAAGTTAGACTTTTTATTTTTAAATCGTTATTCTGGATTTTGAAGAGGAATGATTGGTGAAAATTTCAGTCGAATTAGAGCATTGGTTCGAAAGATACTATACCTGTCATTTGACGAAGAACACCCTGTATCTCAGTTGTTTCGAAAGTTAGACTTTTTATTTTTGAAACGTTATTCTGGATTGTGAAGAGGAATGATTGGTGAAAATTTCAGTCGAATCAGAGCATTGGTTCGAAAGATACTATACCTGTCATTTGACGAAGAACACCCTGTATCTCAGTTGTTTCGGAAGTTAGACTTTTTATTTTTGAAACGTTATTCTGGATTGAGAAGAGGAATGATTGGTGAAAATTTCAGTCGAATCAGAGCATTGGTTCGAAAGATACTATACCTGTCATTTGACGAAGAACACCCTTTATCTCAGTTGTTTCGAAAGTTAGAATTTTTATTTTTGGAACGTTATTCTGTATTTTGAAAAGGAATAATTGGTGAAAATTTCAGTCGACTCAGAGCATTGGTTCGAAAGATACTATACTTGTCATTTGACGAAGAACACCCTGTATCTCAGTTGTTTCGAAAGTTAGACTTTTTATTTTTGGAACGTTATTCTGGATTGTGAAGAGGAATGATTGGTGGAAATTTCAGTCGAATCAGAGCATTGGTTCGAAAGATACTTTACCTGTCATTTGACGAAGAACACCCTGTATCTCAGTTGTTTCGGAAGTTAGACTTTTTATTTTTGAAACGTTATTCTGGATTGCGAAGAGGAATGATTGGTGAAAATTTCAGTCGAATCAGAGCATTGGTTCGAAAGAAACTATACCTGTCATTTGACGAAGAACACCCTGTATCTCAGTTGTTTCGAAAGTTAGACTTTTTATTTTTGAAACGTTATTCTGGATTGTGAAGAGGAATGATTGGTGAAAATTTCAGTCGAATCAGAGCATTGGTTCGAAAGATACTATACCTGTCATTTGACGAAGAACATCCTGTATCTCAGTTGTTCCGAAGGTTAGACTTTTCATTTTTGAATAGTTATTCTGGATTGTGAAGAGGAATGATTGGTGAAAATTTCAGTCGAATCAGAGCATTGGTTCGAAAGATACTATACCTGTCATTTGACGAAGAACACCCTGTATCTCAGTTGTTTCGAAAGTTAGACTTTTTATTTTTGGAACGTTATTCTGGATTGTGAAGAGGAATGATTGGTGAAAATTTCAGTCGAATCAGAGCATTGGTTCGAAAGATACTTTACTTGTCATTTGACGAAGAACACCCTGTATCTCAGTTGTTTCGGAAGTTAGACTCTTTATTTTTGGAACGTTATTCTGGATTGTGAGGAGGAATGATTGGTGAAAATTTCAGTCGAATCAGAGCATTGGTTCGAAAGATACTATACCTGTCATTTGACGAAGAACACCCTGTATCTCAGTTGTTTCGAAAGTAAGACTTTTTATTTTTGAAACGTTATTCTGGATTGTGAAGAGGAATGATTGGTGAAAATTTCAGTCGAATCAGAGCATTGGTTCGAAAGACACTATACCTGTCATTTGACGAAGAACACCCTGTATCTCAGTTGTTTCGGAAGTTAGACTTTTTATTTTTGAAACGTTATTCTGGATTGTGAAGAAGAATGATTGGTGAAAATTTCAGTCGAATCAGAGCATTGGTTCGAAAGATACTATACTTGTCATTTGACAAAGAACACCCTGTATCTCAGTTGTTTCGAAAGTTAGACTTTTTATTTTTGGAACGTTATTCTGGATTGTGAAGAGGAATGATTGGTGAAAATTTCAGTCGAATCAGAGCATTGGTTCGAAAGATACTATACCTGTCATTTGACGAAGAACACCCTGTATCTCAGTTGTTTCGAAAGTTAGACTTTTTATTTTTGGAACGTTATTCTGGATTGTGAAGAGGAATGATTGGTGAAAATTTAAGTCGAATCAGAGCATTGGTTCGAAAGATACTATACCTGTCATTTGACGAAGAACACCCTGTATCTCAGTTGTTTCGAAAGTAAGACTTTTTATTTTTGAAACGTTATTCTGGATTGTGAAGAGGAATGATTGGTGAAAATTTCAGTCGAATCAGAGCATTGGTTCGAAAGACACTATACCTGTCATTTGACGAAGAAGACCCTGTATCTCAGTTGTTTCGGAAGTTAGACTTTTTATTTTTGAAACGTTATTCTGGATTGTGAAGAAGAATGATTGGTGAAAATTTCAGTCGAATCAGAGCATTGGTTCGAAAGATACTATACTTGTCATTTGACAAAGAACACCCTGTATCTCAGTTGTTTCGAAAGTTAGACTTTTTATTTTTGGAACGTTATTCTGGATTGTGAAGAGGAATGATTGGTGAAAATTTCAGTCGAATCAGAGCATTGGTTCGAAAGATACTATACCTGTCATTTGACGAAGAACACCCTGTATCTCAGTTGTTTCGAAAGTTAGACTTTTTATTTTTGGAACGTTATTCTGGATTGTGAAGAGGAATGATTGGTGAAAATTTAAGTCGAATCAGAGCATTGGTTCGAAAGATACTATACCTGTCATTTGACGAAGAACACCCTGTATCTCAGTTGTTTCGAAAGTTAGACTTTTTATTTTTGAATCGTTATTCTGGATTGTGAAGAGGAATGATTGGTGAAAATTTCAGTCGAATCGGAGCATTGGTTCGAAAGATACTATACCTGTCATTTGACGAAGAACATCCTGTATCTCAGTTGTTTCGAAAGTTAGACTTTTTATTTTTGGAACGTTATTCTGGATTGTGAAGAGGAATGATTGGTGAAAATTTCAGTCGAATCAGAGCATTGGTTCGAAAGATACTATACCTGTCATTTGACGAAGAACACCCTGTATCTCAGTTGTTTCGAAAGTTAGACTTTTTATTTTTGAATCGTTATTCTGGATTGTGAAGAGGAATGATTGGTGAAAATTTCAGTCGAATCAGAGCATTGGTTCGAAAGATACTATACTTGTCATTTGACGAAGAACACCCTGTATCTCAGTTGTTTCGAAAGTTAGACTTTTTATTTTCGGAACGTTATTCTGGATTGTGAAGAGGAATGATTGGTGAAAATTTCAGTCGAATCAGAGCATTGGTTCGAAAGATACTATACCTGTCATTTGACGAAGAACACCCTGTATCTCAGTTGTTTCGAAAGTTAGACTTTTTATTTTTGAATCGTTATTCTGGATTTTGAAGAGGAATGATTGGTGAAAATTTCAGTCGAATAAGAGCATAGGTTCGAAAGATACTATACCTGTCATTTGACGAAGAACACCCTGTATCTCAGTTGTTTCGAAAGTTAGACTTTTTATTTTTGAAACGTTATTCTGGATTGTGAAGAGGAATGATTGGTGAAAATTTCAGTCGAATCAGAGCATTGGTTCGAAAGATACTATACCTGTCATTTGACGAAGAACACCCTGTATCTCAGTTGTTTCGGAAGTTAGACTTTTTATTTTTGAAACGTTATTCTGGATTGTGAAGAGGAATGATTGGTGAAAATTTCAGTCGAATCAGAGCATTGGTTCGAAAGATACTATACCTGTCATTTGACGAAGAACACCCTTTATCTCAGTTGTTTCGAAAGTTAGACTTTTTATTTTTGGAACGTTATTCTGGATTTTGAAGAGGAATGATTGGTGAAAATTTCAGTCGAATCAGAGCATTGGTTCGAAAGATACTATACTTGTCATTTGACGAAGAACACCCTGTATCTCAGTTGTTTCGAAAGTTAGACTTTTTATTTTTGGAACGTTATTCTGGATTGTGAAGAGGAATGATTGGTGGAAATTTCAGTCGAATCAGAGCATTGGTTCGAAAGATACTATACCTGTCATTTGACGAAGAACACCCTGTATCTCAGTTGTTTCGAAAGTTAGACCTTTTATTTTTGGAACGTTATTCTGGATTTTGAAGAGGAATGATTGGTGAAAATTTCAGTCGAATCAGAGCATTGGTTCGAAAGATACTATACCTGTCATTTGACGAAGAACACCCTGTATCTCAGTTGTTTCGAAAGTTAGACTTTTTATTTTTGAAACGTTATTCTGGATTGTGAAGAGGAATGATTGGTGAAAATTTCAGTCGAATCAGAGCATTGGTTCGAAAGATACTATACCTGTCATTTGACGAAGAACACCCTGTATCTCAGTTGTTTCGAAAGTTAGAATTTTTATTTTTGAAACGTTATTCTGGATTGTGAAGAGGAATGATTGGTGAAAATTTCAGTCGAATCAGAGCATTGGTTCGAAAGATACTATACCTGTCATTTGACGAAGAACACCCTGTATCTCAGTTGTTTCGAAAGTTAGACTTTTTATTTTTGAAACGTTATTCTGGAATTTGAAGAGGAATGATTGGTGAAAATTTCAGTCGAATCAGAGCATTGGTTCGAAAGATACTATACCTGTCATTTGACGAAGAACACCCTGTATCTCAGTTGTTTCGAAAGTTAGACTTTTTATTTTTGAAATGTTATTCTGGATTGTGAAGAGGAATGATTGGTGAAAATTTCAGTCGAATCAGAGCATTGGTTCGAAAGATACTATACCTGTCATTTGACGAAGAACGCCCTGTATCTCAGTTGTTTCGAAAGTTAGACTTTTTATTTTTGGAACGTTATTCTGGATTTTGAAGAGGAATGATTGGTGAAAATTTCAGTCGAATCAGAGAATTGGTTCGAAAGATACTATACCTGTCATTTGACGAAGAACACCCTGTATCTCAGTTGTTTCGAAAGTTAGACTTTTTATTTTTGGAACGTTATTCTGGATTGTGAAGAGGAATGATTGGTGAAAATTTCAGTCGAATCAGAGCATTGGTTCGAAAGTTACTATACCTGTCATTTGATGAAGAACACCCTGTATCTCAGTTGTTTCGAAAGTTAGACTTTTTATTTTTGAATCGTTATTCTGGATTGTGAAGAGGAATGATTGGTGAAAATTTCAGTCGAATCAGAGCATTGGTTCGAAAGATACTATACTTGTCATTTGACGAAGAACACCCTGTATCTCAGTTGTTTCGAAAGTTAGACTTTTTATTTTTGGAACGTTATTCTGGATTGTGAAGAGGAATGATTGGTGAAAATTTCAGTCGAATCAGAGCATTGGTTCGAAAGATACTATACCTGTCATTTGACGAAGAACACCCTGTATCTCAGTTGTTTCGAAAGTTAGACTTTTTATTTTTGGAACGTTATTCTGGATTGTGAAGAGGAATTATCGGTGAAAATTTCAGTCGAATCAGAGCATTGGTTCGAAAGATACTATACCTGTCATTTGACGAAGAACACCCTGTATCTCAGTTGTTTCGAAAGTTAGACTTTTTATTTTTGAATCGTTATTCTGGATTGTGAAGAGGAATGATTGGTGAAAATTTCAGTCGAATCAAAGCATTGGTTCGAAAGATACTATACTTGTCATTTGACGAAGAACACCCTGTATCTCAGTTGTTTCGAAAGTTAGACTTTTTATTTTTGAAACGTTATTCTGGATTGTGAAGAGGAATGATTGGTGAAAATTTCAGTCGAATCAGAGCATTGGTTCGAAAGATACTATACCTGTCATTTGACGAAGAACACCCTGTATCTCAGTTGTTTCGAAAGTAAGACTTTTTATTTTTGGAACGTTATTCTGGATTGTGAAGAGGAATGATTGGTGAAAATTTCAGTCGAATCAGAGCATTGGTTCGAAAGATACTATACCTGTCATTTGACGAAGAACACCCTGTATCTCAGTTGTTTCGAAAGTTAGACTTTTTATATTTGAATCGTTATTCTGGATTGTGAAGAGGAATGATTGGTGAAAATTTCAGTCGAATCAGAGCATTGGTTCGAAAGATACTATACCTGTCATTTGACGAAGAACACCCTGTATCTCAGTTGTTTCGAAAGTTAGACTTTTTATTTTTGGAACGTTATTCTGGATTGTGAAGAGGAATGATTGGTGAAAATTTCAGTCGAATCAGAGCATTGGTTCGAAAGATACTATACCTGTCATTTGACGAAGAACACCCTGTATCTCAGTTGTTTCGAAAGTTAGACTTTTTATTTTTGAATAGTTATTATGGATTGTGAAGAGGAATGATTGGTGAAAATTTTAGTCGAATCAGAGCATTGGTTCGAAAGATACTATACTTGTCATTTGACGAAGAACACCCTGTATCTCAGTTGTTTCGAAAGTTAGACTTTTTATTTTTGAATCGTTATTCTGGATTGTGAAGAGGAATGATTGGTGAAAATTTCAGTCGAATCAGAGCATTGGTTCGAAAGATACTATACTTGTCATTTGACGAAGAACACCCTGTATCTCAGTTGTTTCGAAAGTTAGACTTTTTATTTTTGGAACGTTATTCTGGATTGTAAAGAGGAATGATTGGTGAAAATTTCAGTCGAATCAGAGCATTGGTTCGAAAGATACTATACCTGTCATTTGACGAAGAACACCCTGTATCTCAGTTGTTTCGAAAGTTAGACTTTTTATTTTTGAATCGTTATTCTGGATTTTGAAGAGGAATGATTGGTGAAAATTTCAGTCGAATCAGAGCATTGGTTCGAAAGATACTATACCTGTCATTTGACGAAGAACACCCTGTATCTCAGTTGTTTCGAAAGTTAGACTTTTTATTTTTGAAACGTTATTCTGGATTGTGAAGAGGAATGATTGGTGAAAATTTCAGTCGAATCAGAGCATTGGTTCGAAAGATACTATACCTGTCATTTGACGAAGAACACCCTGTATCTCAGTTGTTTCGGAAGTTAGACTTTTTATTTTTGAAACGTTATTCTGGATTGTGAAGAGGAATGATTGGTGAAAATTTCAGTCGAATCAGAGCATTGGTTCGAAAGATACTATACCTGTCATTTGACGAAGAACACCCTGATTCTCAGTTGTTTCGAAAGTAAGACTTTTTATTTTTGGAACGTTATTCTGGATTGTGAAGAGGAATGATTGGTGAAAATTTCAGTCGAATCAGAGCATTGGTTCGAAAGATACTATACTTGTCATTTGACGAAGAACACCCTGTATCTCAGTTGTTTCGAAAGTTAGACTCTTTATTTTTGGAACGTTATTCTGGATTGTGAAGAGGAATGATTGGTGAAAATTTCAGTCGAATCAGAGCATTGGTTCGAAAGATACTATACCTGTCATTTGACGAAGAACACCCTGTATCTCAGTTGTTTCGAAAGTTAGACTTTTTATTTTTGAATCGTTATTCTGGATTGTGAAGAGGAATGATTGGTGAAAATTTTAGTCGAATCAGAGCATTGGTTCGAAAGATACTATACTTGTCATTTGACGAAGAACACCCTGTATCTCAGTTGTTTCGAAATTTAGACTTTTTATTTTTGGAACGTTATTCTGGATTGTGAAGAGGAATGATTGGTGAAAATTTCAGTCGAATCAGAGCATTGGTTCGAAAGATACTATACCTGTCATTTGACGAAGAACACCCTGTATCTCAGTTGTTTCGAAAGTTAGACTTTTTATTTTTGAATCGTTATTCTGGATTGTGAAGAGGAAAGATTGGTGAAAATTTCAGTCGAATCAGAGCATTGGTTCGAAAGATACTATACCTGTCATTTGACGAAGAACACCCTGTATCTCAGTTGTTTCGAAAGTAAGACTTTTTATTTTTGAAACGTTATTCTGGATTGTGAAGAGGAATGATTGGTGAAAATTTCAGTCGAATCAAAGCATTGGTTCGAAAGATACTATACCTGTCATTTGACGAAGAACACCCTGTATCTCAGTTGTTTCGAAAGTTAGACTTTTTATTTTTGAATCGTCATTCTGGATTGTGAAGAGGAATGATTGGTGAAAATTTCAGTCGAATCAGAGCATTGGTTCGAAAGATACTATACCTGTCATTTGACGAAGAACACCCTGTATCTCAGTTGTTTCGAAAGTTAGACTTTTTATTTTTGGAACGTTATTCTGGATTTTGAAGAGGAATGATTGGTGAAAATTTCAGTCGAATCAGAGCATTGGTTCGAAAGATACTATACCTGTCATTTGACGAAGAACACCCCGTATCTCAGTTGTTTCGAAAGTTAGACTTTTTATTTTTGAATCGTTATTCTGGATTGTGAAGAGGAATGATTTGTGAAAATTTCAGTCGAATCAGAGCATTGGTTCGAAAGATACTATACCTGTCATTTGACGAAGAACACCCTGTATCTCAGTTGTTTCGAAAGTTAGACTTTTTATTTTTGAATCGTTATTCTGGATTGTGAAGAGGAATGATTGGTGAAAATTTCAGTCGAATCAGAGCATTGGTTCGAAAGATACTATACTTGTCATTTGACGAAGAACACCCTGTATCTCAGTTGTTTCGAAAGTTAGACTTTTTATTT
This sequence comes from Myrrha octodecimguttata, assembly GCA_958510865.1. Lineage (NCBI taxonomy): Eukaryota > Metazoa > Arthropoda > Insecta > Coleoptera > Coccinellidae > Myrrha > Myrrha octodecimguttata. The sequence continues at coordinate 17,042 of CAUEHS010000109.1, read as the reverse complement.
TTGAATCGTTATTCTGGATTGTGAAGAGGAATGATTGGTGAAAATTTCAGTCGAATCAGAGCATTGGTTCGAAAGATACTATACCTGTCATTTGACGAAGAACACCCTGTATCTCAGTTGTTTCGAAAGTTAGACTTTTTATTTTTGGAACGTTATTCTGGATTGTGAAGAGGAATGATTGGTGAAAATTTCAGTCGAATCAGAGCATTGGTTCGAAAGATACTATACCTGTCATTTGACGAAGAACACCCTGTATCTCAGTTGTTTCGAAAGTTAGACTTTTTATTTTTGAATCGTTATTCTGGATTGTGAAGAGGAATGATTGGTGAAAATTTCAGTCGAATCAGAGCATTGGTTCGAAAGATACTATACCTGTCATTTGACGAAGAACACCCTGTATCTCAGTTGTTTCGAAAGTTAGACTTTTTATTTTTGGAACGTTATTCTGGATTTTGAAGAGGAATGATTGGTGAAAATTTCAGTCGAATCAGAGCATTGGTTCGAAAGATACTATACCTGTCATTTGACGAAGAACACCCTGTATCTCAGTTGTTTCGAAAGTAAGACTTTTTATTTTTGAATCATTATTCTGGATTGTGAAGAGGAATGATTGGTGAAAATTTTAGTCGAATCAGAGCATTGGTTCGAAAGATACTATACCTGTCATTTGACGAAGAACACCCTGTATCTCAGTTGTTTCGAAAGTAAGACTTTTTATTTTTGAATTGTTATTCTGGATTATGAAGAGGAATGATTGGTGAAAATTTCAGTCGAATCAGAGCATTGGTTCGAAAGATACTATACTTGTCATTTGACGAAGAACACCCTGTATCTCAGTTGTTTCGAAAGTTAGACTTTTTATTTTTGAATCGTTATTCTGGATTGTGAAGAGGAATGATTGGTGAAAATTTCAGTCGAATCAGAGCATTGGTTCGAAAGATACTATACCTGTCATTTGACGAAGAACACCCTGTATCTCAGTTGTTTCGAAAGTTAGACTTTTTATTTTTGGAACGTTATTCTGGATTGTGAAGAGGAATGATTGGTGAAAATTTCAGTCGAATCAGAGCATTGGTTCGAAAGATACTATACCTGTCATTTGACGAAGAACACCCCGTATCTCAGTTGTTTCGAAAGTTAGACTTTTTATTTTTGAATCGTTATTCTGGATTGTGAAGAGGAATGATTGGTGAAAATTTCAGTCGAATCAGAGCATTGGTTCGAAAGATACTATACTTGTCATTTGACGAAGAACACCCTGTATCTCAGTTGTTTCGAAAGTAAGACTTTTTATTTTTGGAACGTTATTCTGGATTGTGAAGAGAAATGATTGGTGAAAATTTCAGTCGAATCAGAGCATTGGTTCGAAAGATACTATACCTGTCATTTGACGAAGAACACCCTGTATCTCAGTTGTTTCGAAAGTTAGACTTTTTATTTTTGAATCGTTATTCTGGATTGTGAAGAGGAATGATTGGTGAAAATTTCAGTCGAATCAGAGCATTGGTTCGAAAGATACTATACCTGTCATTTGACGAAGAACACCCTGTATCTCAGTTGTTTCGAAAGTTAGACTTTTTATTTTTGAAACGTTATTCTGGATTGTGAAGAGGAATGATTGGTGAAAATTTCAGTCGAATCAGAGCATTGGTTCGAAAGATACTATACCTGTCATTTGACGAAGAACACCCTGTATCTCAGTTGTTTCGAAAGTTAGACTTTTTATTTTTGAAACGTTATTCTGGATTGTGAAGAGGAATGATTGGTGAAAATTTCAGTCGAATCAGAGCATTGGTTCGAAAGATACTATACCTGTCATTTGACGAAGAACACCCTGTATCTCAGTTGTTTCGGAAGTTAGACTTTTTATTTTTGAAACGTTATTTTGGATTGTGAAGAGGAATGATTGGTGAAAATTTCAGTCGAATCAGAGCATTGGTTCGAAAGATACTATACCTGTCATTTGACGAAGAACACCCTGTATCTCAGTTGTTTCGAAAGTTAGACTTTTTATTTTTGGATCGTTATTCTGGATTTCGAAGAGGAATGATTGGTGAAAATTTCAGTCGAATCAGAGCATTGGTTCGAAAGATACTATACCTGTCATTTGACGAAGAACACCCTGTATCTCAGTTGTTTCGAAAGTTAGACTTTTTATTTTTGGAACGTTATTCTTGATTTTGAAGAGGAATGATTGGTGAAAATTTCAGTTGAATCAGAGCATTGGTTCGAAAGATACTATACCTGTCATTTGACGAAGAACACCCTGTATCTCAGTTGTTTCGAAGGTTAGACTTTTTATTTTTGAATCGTTATTCTGGATTGTGAAGAGGAATGATGGGTGAAAATTTCAGTCGAATCAGAGCATTGGTTCGAAAGATACTATACCTGTCATTTGACGAAGAACACCCTGTATCTCAGTTGTTTCGAAAGTTAGACTTTTTATTTTTGAATCGTTATTCTGGATTGTGAAGAGGAATGATTGGTGAAAATTTCAGTCGAATCAGAGCATTGGTTCGAAAGATACTATACTTGTCATTTGACGAAGAACACCCTGTATCTCAGTTGTTTCGAAAGTTAGACTTTTTATTTTTGAATCGTTATTCTGGATTGTGAAGAGGAATGATTGGTGAAAATTTCAGTCGAATCAGAGCATTGGTTCGAAAGATACTATACCTGTCATTTGACGAAGAACACCCTGTATCTCAGTTGTTTCGAAAGTTAGACTTTTTATTTTTGGAACGTTATTCTGGATTGTGAAGAGGAATGATTGGTGAAAATTTCAGTCGAATCAGAGCATTGGTTCGAAAGATACTATACCTGTCATTTGACGAAGAACACCCTGTATCTCAGTTGTTTCGAAAGTTAGACTTTTTATTTTTGAATCGTTATTCTGGATTGTGAAGAGGAATGATTGGTGAAAATTTCAGTCGAATCAGAGCATTGGTTCGAAAGATACTATACCTGTCATTTGACGAAGAACACCCTGTATCTCAGTTGTTTCGAGAGTTAGACTTTTTATTTTTGGAACGTTATTCTGGATTTTGAAGAGGAATGATTGGTGAAAATTTCAGTCGAATCAGAGCATTGGTTCGAAAGATACTATACCTGTCATTTGACGAAGAACACCCTGTATCTCAGTTGTTTCGAAAGTTAGACTTTTTATTTTTGAATCGTTATTCTGGATTGTGAGGAGGAATGATTGTTGAAAATTTCAGTCGAATCAGAGCATTGGTTCGAAAGATACTATACCTGTCATTTGACGAAGAACACCCTGTATCTCAGTTGTTTCGAAAGTTAGACTTTTTATTTTTGAATCGTTATTCTGGATTGTGAAGAGGAATGATTGGTGAAAATTTCAATCGAATCAGAGCATTGGTTCGAAAGATACTATACTTGTCATTTGACGAAGAACACCCTGTATCTCAGTTGTTTCGAAAGTTAGACTTTTTATTTTTGAATCGTTATTCTGGATTGTGAAGAGGAATGATTGGTGAAAATTTCAGTCGAATCAGAGCATTGGTTCGAAAGATACTATACCTGTCATTTGACGAAGAACACCCTGTATCTCAGTTGTTTCGAAAGTAAGACTTTTTATTTTAGGAACGTTATTCTGGATTGTGAAGAGGAATGATTGGTGAAAATTTCAGTCGAATCAGAGCATTGGTTCGAAAGATACTATACCTGTCATTTGACGAAGAACACCCTGTATCTCAGTTGTTTCGAAAGTTAGACTTTTTATTTTTGAATCGTTATTCTGGATTGTGAAGAGGAATGATTGGTGAAAATTTCAGTCGAATCAGAGCATTGGTTCGAAAGATACTATACTTGTCATTTGACGAAGAACACCCTGTATCTCAGTTGTTTCGAAAGTAAGACTTTTTATTTTTGGAACGTTATTCTGGATTGTGAAGAGGAATGATTGGTAAAAATTTCAGTCGAATCAGAGCATTGGTTCGAAAGATACTATACCTGTCATTTGACGAAGAACACCCTGTATCTCAGTTGTTTCGAAAGTTAGACTTTTTATTTTTGAATCGTTATTCTGGATTGTGAAGAGGAATGATTGGTGAAAATTTCAGTCGAATCAGAGCATTGGTTCGAAAGATACTATACCTGTCATTTGACGAAGAACACCCTGTATCTCAGTTGTTTCGAAAGTTAGACTTTTTATTTTTGAATCGTTATTCTGGATTGTGAAGAGGAATGATTGGTGAAAATTTCAGTCGAATCAGAGTATTGGTTCGAAAGATACTATACTTGTCATTTGACGAAGAACACCCTGCATCTCAGTTGTTTCGAAAGTTAGACTTTTTATTCTTGAATCGTTATTCTGGATTGTGAAGAGGAATGATTGGTGAAAATTTCAGTCGAATCAGAGCATTGGTTCGAAAGATACTATACCTGTCATTTGACGAAGAACACCCTGTATCTCAGTTGTTTCGAAAGTTAGACTTTTTATTTTTGGAACGTTATTCTGGATTGTGAAGAGGAATGATTGGTGAAAATTTCAGTCGAATCAGAGCATTGGTTCGAAAGATACTATACTTGTCATTTGACGAAGAACACCCTGTATCTCAGTTGTTTCGAAATTTGGACTTTTTATTTTTGGAACGTTATTCTGGATTGTGAAGAGGAATGATTGGTGAAAATTTCAGTCGAATCAGAGCATTGGTTCGAAAGATACTATACCTGTCATTTGACGAAGAACACCCTGTATCTCAGTTGTTTCGAAAGTTAGACTTTTTATTTTTGAATCGTTATTCTGGATTGTGAAGAGGAATGTTTGGTGAAAATTTCAGTCGAATCACAGCATTGGTTCGAAAGATACTATACCTGTCATTTGACGAAGAACACCCTGTATCTCAGTTGTTTCGAAAGTTAGACTTTTTATTTTTGGAACGTTATTCTGGATTGTGAAGAGGAATGATTGGTGAAAATTTCAGTCGAATCAGAGCATTGGTTCGAAAGATACTATACCTGTCATTTGACGAAGAACACCCTGTATCTCAGTTGTTTCGAAAGTTAGACTTTTTATTTTTGAAACGTTATTCTGGATTGTGAAGAGGAATGATTGGTGAAAATTTCAGTCGAATCAGAGCATTGGTTCGAAAGATACTATACCTGTCATTTGACGAAGAACACCCTGTATCTCAGTTGTTTCGAAAGTTAGACTTTATATTTTTGAATCGTTATTCTGGATTGTGAAGAGGAATGATTGGTGAAAATTTCAGTCGAATCAGTGCATTGGTTCGAAAGATACTATACTTGTCATTTGACGAAGAACACCCTGTATCTCAGTTGTTTCGAAAGTTAGACTTTTTATTTCTGGAACGTTATTCTGGATTGTGAAGAGGAATGATTGGTGAAAATTTCAGTCGAATCAGAGCATTGGTTCGAAAGATACTATACCTGTCATTTGACGAAGAACACCCTGTATCTCAGTTGTTTCGAAAGTTAGACTTTTTATTTTTGGAACGTTATTCTGTATTTTGAGGAGGAATGATTGGTGAAAATTTCAGTCGAATCAGAGCATTGTTTCGAAAGATACTATACCTGTCATTTGACGAAGAACACCCTGTATCTCAGTTGTTTCGAAAGTTAGACTTTTTATTTTTGAAACGTTATTCTGGATTTTGAAGAGGAATGATTGGTGAAAATTTCAGTCGAATCAGAGCATTGGTTCGAAAGATACTATACCTGTCATTTGACGAAGAACACCCTGTATCTCAGTTGTTTCGAAAGTTAGACTCTTTATTTTTGAATCGTTATTCTGGATTGTGAAGAGGAATGATTGGTGAAAATTTCAGTCGAATCAGAGCATTGGTTCGAAAGATACTATACCTGTCATTTGACGAAGAACACCTTGTATCTCAGTTGTTTCGAAAGTTAGACTTTTTATTTTTGAATCGTTATTCTGGATTGTGAAGAGGAATAATTGGTGAAAATTTCAGTCGAATCAGAGCATTGGTTCGAAAGATACTATACTTGTCATTTGACGAAGAACACCCTGTATCTCAGTTGTTTCGAAAGTTAGACTTTTTATTTTTGAATCGTTATTCTGGATTGTGAAGAGGAATGATTGGTGAAAATTTCTGTCGAATCAGAGCATTGGTTTGAAAGATACTATACCTGTCATTTGACGAAGAACACCCTGTATCTCAGTTGTTTCGAAAGTTAGACTTTTTATTTTTGGAACGTTATTCTGGATTGTGAAGAGGAATGATTGGTGAAAATTTCAGTCGAATCAGAGCATTGGTTCGAAAGATACTATACCTGTCATTTGACGAAGAACACCCTGTATCTCAGCTGTTTCGAAAGTTAGACTTTTTATTTTTGAATCGTTATTCTGGATTGTGGAGAGGAATGATTGGTGAAAATTTCAGTCGAATCAGAGCATTGGTTCGAAAGATACTATACCTGTCATTTGACGAAGAACACCCTGTATCTCAGTTGTTTCGAAAGTTAGACTTTTTATTTTTGGAACGTTATTCTGGATTTTGAAGAGGAATGATTGGTGAAAATTTCAGTCGAATCAGAGCATTGGTTCGAAAGATACTATACCTGTCATTTGACGAAGAACACCCTGTATCTCAGTTGTTTCGAAAGTTAGACTTTTTATTTTTGAATCGTTATTCTGGATTGTGAAGAGGAATGATTGGTGAAAATTTCAGTCGAATCAGAGCATTGGTTCGAAAGATACTATACTTGTCATTTGACGAAGAACACCCTGTATCTCAGTTGTTTCGAAAGTTAGACTTTTTATTTTTGGAACGTTATTCTGGATTGTGAAGAGGAATGATTGGTGAAAATTTCAGTCGAATCAGAGCATTGGTTCGAAAGATACTATACCTGTCATTTGACGAAGAACACCCTGTATCTCAGTTGTTTCGGAAGTTAGACTTTTTATTTTTGGAACGTTATTCTGGATTTTGAAGAGGAATGATTGGTGAAAATTTCAGTCGAATCAGAGCATTGGTTCGAAAGATACTATACCTGTCATTTGACGAAGAACACCCTGTATCTCAGTTGTTTCGAAAGTTAGACTTTTTATTTTTGGAACGTTATTCTGGATTGTGAAGAGGAATGATTGGTGAAAATTCCAGTCGAATCAGAGCATTGGTTCGAAAGATACTATACCTGTCATTTGACGAAGAACACCCTGTATCTTAGTTGTTTCGAAAGTTAGACTTTTTATTTTTGGAACGTTATTCTGGATTGTGAAGAGGAATGATTGGTGAAAATTTCAGTCGAATCAGAGCATTGGTTCGAAAGATACTATACCTGTCATTTGACGAAGAACACCCTGTATCTCAGTTGTTTCAAAAGTTAGACTTTTTATTTTTGGAACGTTATTCTGGATTGTGAAGAGGAATGATTGGTGAAAATTTCAGTCGAATCAGAGCATTGGTTCGAAAGATACTATACCTGTCATTTGACGAAGAACACCCTGTATCTCAGTTGTTTCGAAAGTTAGACTTTTTATTTTTGAATCGTTTTTCTGGATTGTGAAGAGGAATGATTGGTGAAAATTTCAGTCGAATCAGAGCATTGGTTCGAAAGATACTATACTTGTCATTTGACGAAGAACACCCTGTATCTCAGTTGTTTCGAAAGTTAGACTTTTTATTTTTGGAACGTTATTCTGGATTGTGAAGAGGAATGATTGGTGAAAATTTCAGTCGAATCAGAGCATTGGTTCGAAAGCTACTATACCTGTCATTTGACGAAGAACACCCTGTATCTCAGTTGTTTCGAAAGTTAGACTTTTTATTTTTGGAACGTTATTCTGGATTGTGAAGAGGAATGATTGGTGAAAATTTCAGTCGAATCAGAGCATTGGTTCGAAAGATACTATACCTGTCATTTGACGAAGAACACCCTGTATCTCAGTTGTTTCGAAAGCTAGACTTTTTATTTTTGAATCGTTATTCTGGATTGTGAAGAGGAATGATTGGTGAAAATTTCAGTCGAATCAGAGCATTGGTTCGAAAGATACTATACTTGTCATTTGACGAAGAACACCCTGTATCTCAGTTGTTTCGAAAGTTAGACTTTTTATTTTTGGAAAGTTATTCTGGATTGTGAAGAGGAATGATTGGTGAAAATTTCAGTCGAATCAGAGCATTGGTTCGAAAGATACTATACCTGTCATTTGACGAAGAACACCCTGTATCTCAGTTGTTTCGAAAGTTGGACTTTTTATTTTTGAAACGTTATTCTGGATTGTGAAGAGGAATGATTGGTGAAAATTTCAGTCGAATCAGAGCATTGGTTCGAAAGATACTATACCTGTCATTTGACGAAGAACACCCTATATCTCAGTTGTTTCGAAAGTTAGACTTTTTATTTTTGGAACGTTATTCTGGATTTTGAAGAGGAATGATTGGTGAAAATTTCAGTCGAATCAGAGCATTGGTTCGAAAGATACTATACCTGTCATTTGACGAAGAACACCCTGTATCTCAGTTGCTTCGAAAGTTAGACTTTTTATTTTTGAATCGTTATTCTGGATTGTGAAGAGGAATGATTGGTGAAAATTTCAGTCGAATCAGAGCATTGGTTCGAAAGATACTATACTTGTCATTTGACGAAGAACACCCTGTATCTCAGTTGTTTCGAAAGTTAGACTTTTTATTTTTGGAACGTTATTCTGGATTGTGAAGAGGAATGATTGGTGAAAATTTCAGTCGAATCAGAGCATTGGTTCGAAAGATACTATACCTGTCATTTGACGAAGAACACCCTGTATCTCAGTTGTTTCGAAAGTGAGACTTTTTATTTTTGAATCGTTATTCTGGATTGTGAAGAGGAATGATTGGTGAAAATTTCAGTCGAATCAGAGCATTGGTTCGAAAGATACTATACTTGTCATTTGACGTAGAACACCCTGTATCTCAGTTGTTTCGAAAGTTAGACTTTTTATTTTTGGAACGTTATTCTGGATTGTGAAGAGGAATGATTGGTGAAAATTTCAGTCGAATCAGAGCATTGGTTCGAAAGATACTATAGCTGTCATTTGACGAAGAACACCCTGTATCTCAGTTGTTTCGAAAGTTAGACTTTTTATTTTTGAAACGTTATTCTGGATTGTGAAGAGGAATGATTGGTGAAAATTTCAGTCGAATCAGAGCATTGGTTCGAAAGATACTATACCTGTCATTTGACGAAGAACACCCTGTATCTCAGTTGTTTCGGAAGTTAGACTTTTTATTTTTGAAACGTTATTCTGGATGGTGAAGAGGAATGATTGGTGAAAATTTCAGTCGAATCAGAGCATTGGTTCGAAAGATACTATACCTGTCATTTGACGAAGAACACCCTGTATCTCAGTTGTTTCGAAAGTTAGACTTTTTATTTTTGAATCGTTATTCTGGATTGTGAAGAGGAATGATTGGTGAAAATTTCAGTCGAATCAGAGCATTGGTTCGAAAGATACTATACTTGTCATTTGACGAAGAACACCCTGTATCTCAGTTGTTTCGAAAGTTAGACTTTTTATTTTTGAATCGTTATTCTGGATTGTGAAGAGGAATGATTGGTGAAAATTTCAGTCGAATCAGAGCATTGGTTCGAAAGATACTATACCTGTCATTTGACGAAGAACACCCTGTATCTCAGTTGTTTCGAAAGTTAGACTTTTTATTTTTGAATCGTTATTCTGGATTGTGAAGAGGAATGATTGGTGAAAATTTCAGTCGAATCAGAGCATTGGTTCGAAAGATACTATACTTGTCATTTGACGAAGAACACCCTGTATCTCAGTTGTTCCGAAAGTTAGACTTTTTATTTTTGGAACGTTATTCTGGATTGTGAAGAGGAATGATTGGTGAAAATTTCAGTCGAATCAGAGCATTGGTTCGAAAGATACTATACCTGTCATTTGACGAAGAACACCCTGTATCTCAGTTGTTTCGAAAGTTAGACTTTTTATTTTTGAATCGTTATTCTGGATTGTGAAGAGGAATGATTGGTGAAAATTTCAGTCGAATCAGAGCATTGGTTCGAAAGATACTATACCTGTCATTTGACGAAGAACACCCTGTATCTCAGTTGTTTCGAAAGTTAGACTTTTATTATTGAATCGTTATTCTGGATTGTGAAGAGGAATGATTGGTGAAAATTTCAGTCGAATCAGAGCATTGGTTCGAAAGATACTATACCTGTCATTTGACGAAGAACACCCTGTATCTCAGTTGTTTCGAAGGTTAGACTTTTTATTTTTGGAACGTTATTCTGGATTGTGAAGAGGAATGATTGGTGAAAATTTCAGTCGAATCAGAGCATTGGTTCGAAAGATACTATACCTGTCATTCGACGAAGAACACCCTGTATCTCAGTTGTTTCGAAAGTTAGACTTTTTATTTTTGAATCGTTATTCTGGATTGTGAAGAGGAATGATTGGTGAAAATTTCAGTCGAATAAGAGCATTGGTTCGAAAGATACTATACCTGTCATTTGACGAAGAACACCCTGTATCTCAGTTGTTTCGAAAGTTAAACTTTTTATTTTTGGAACGTTATTCTGGATTCTGAAGAGGAATGATTGGTGAAAACTTCAGTCGAATCAGAGCATTGGTTCGAAAGATACTATACCTGTCATTCGACGAAGAACACCCTGTATCTCAGTTGTTTCGAAAGTTAGACTTTTTATTTTTGAATCGTTATTCTGGATTGTGAAGAGGAATGATTGGTGAAATTTCAGTCGAATCAGAGCATTGGTTCGAAAGATACTATACCTGTCATTTGACGAAGAACACCCTGTATCTCAGTTGTTTCGGAAGTTAGACTTTTTATTTTTGGAACGTTATTCTGGATTGTGAAGAGGAATGATTGGTGAAACTTTCAGTCGAATCAGAGCATTGGTTCGAAAGATACTATACCTGTCATTTGACGAAGAACACCCTGTAGCTCAGTTGTTTCGAAAGTTAGACTTTTTATATTTGAATCGTTATTCTGGATTGTGAAGAGGAATGATTGGTGGAAATTTCAGTCGAATCAGAGCATTGGTTCGAAAGATACTATACCTGTCATTTGACGAAGAACACCCTGTATCTCAGTTGTTTCGAAAGTTAGACTTTTTATTTTTGAATCGTTATTCTGGATTGTGAAGAGGAATGATTGGTGAAAATTTCAGTCGAATCAGAGCATTGGTTCGAAAGATACTATACTTGTCATTTGACGAAGAACACCCTGTATCTCAGTTGTTTCGAAAGATAGACTTTTTATTTTTGAATCGTTATTCTGGATTGCGAAGAGGAATGATTGGTGAAAATTTCAGTCGAATCAGAGCATTGGTTCGAAAGATACTATACCTGTCATTTGACGAAGAACACCCTGTATCTCAGTTGTTTCGAAAGTTAGACTTTTTATTTTTGAATCGTTATTCTGGATTGTGAAGAGGAATGATTGGTGAAAATTTCAGTCGAATCAGAGCATTGGTTCGAAAGATACTATACCTGTCATTTGACGAAGAACACCCTGTATCTCAGTTGTTTCGAAAGTTAGACTTTTTATTTTTGAATCGTTATTCTGGATTGTGAAGAGGAATGATTGGTGAAAATTTCAGTCGAATCAGAGCATTGGTTCGAAAGATACTATACCTGTCATTTGACGAAGAACACCCTGTATCTCAGTTGTTTCGAAAGTTAAACTTTTTATTTTTGGAACGTTATTCTGGATTCTGAAGAGGAATGATTGGTGAAAACTTCAGTCGAATCAGAGCATTGGTTCGAAAGATACTATACCTGTCATTCGACGAAGAACACCCTGTATCTCAGTTGTTTCGAAAGTTAGACTTTTTATTTTTGAATCGTTATTCTGGATTGTGAGGAGGAATGATTGGTGAAAATTTCAGTCGAATCAGAGCATTGGTTCGAAAGATACTATACCTGTCATTTGACGAAGAACACCCTGTATCTCAGTTGTTTCGAAAGTTAGACTTTTTATTTTTGGAACGTTATTCTGAATTGTGAAGAGGAATGATTGGTGAAACTTTCAGTCGAATCAGAGCATTGGTTCGAAAGATACTATACCTGTCATTTGACGAAGAACACCCTGTAGCTCAGTTGTTTCGAAAGTTAGACTTTTTATATTTGAATCGTTATTCTGGATTGTGAAGAGGAATGATTGGTGGAAATTTCAGTCGAATCAGAGCATTGGTTCGAAAGATACTATACCTGTCATTTGACGAAGAACACCCTGTATCTCAGTTGTTTCGAAAATTAGACTTTTTATTTTTGAATCGTTATTCTGGATTGTGAAGAGGAATGATTGGTGAAAATTTCAGTCGAATCAGAGCATTGGTTCGAAAGATACTATACTTGTCATTTGACGAAGAACACCCTGTATCTCAGTTGTTTCGAAAGATAGACTTTTTATTTTTGAATCGTTATTCTGGATTGCGAAGAGGAATGATTGGTGAAAATTTCAGTCGAATCAGAGCATTGGTTCGAAAGATACTATACCTGTCATTTGACGAAGAACACCCTGTATCTCAGTTGTTTCGGAATTTAGACTTTTTATTTTTGAAACGTTATTCTGGATTGTGAAGAGGAATGATTGGTGAAAATTTCAGTCGAATCAGAGCATTGGTTCGAAAGATACTATACCTGTCATTTGACGAAGAACACCCTGTATCTCAGTTTTTTCGAAAGTTAGACTTTTTATTTTTGAATCGTTATTCTGGATTGTGAAGAGGAATGATTGGTGAAAATTTCAGTCGAATCAGAGCATTGGTTCGAAAGATACTATACTTGTCATTTGACGAAGAACACCCTGTATCTCAGTTGTTTCGAAAGTTAGACTTTTTATTTTTGGAACGTTATTCTGGATTGTGAAGAGGAATGATTGGTGAAAATTTCAGTCGAATCAGAGCATTGGTTCGAAAGATACTATACCTGTCATTTGACGAAGAACACCCTGTATCTCAGTTGTTTCGAAAGTTAGACTTTTTATTTTTGAATCGTTATTCTGGATTGTGAAGAGGAATGATTGGTGAAAATTTCAGTCGAATCAGAGCATTGGTTCGAAAGATACTATACTTGTCATTTGACGAAGAACACCCTGTATCTCAGTTGTTTCGAAAGTTAGACTTTTTATTTTTGAATCGTTATTCTGGATTGTGAAGACGAATGATTGGTGAAAATTTCAGTCGAATCAGAGCATTGGTTCGAAAGATACTATACCTGTCATTTGACGAAGAACACCCTGTATCTCAGTTGTTTCGAAAGTTAGACTTTTTATTTTTTGAACGTTATTCTGGATTGTGAAGAGGAATGATTGGTGAAAATTTCAGTCGAATCAGAGCATTGGTTCGAAAGATACTATACCTGTCATTTGACGAAGAACACCCTGTATCTCAGTTGTTTCGAAAGTTAGACTTTTTATTTTTGAATCGTTATTCTGGATTGTGAAGAGGAATGATTGGTGAAAATTTCAGTCGAATCAGAGCATTGGTTCGAAAGATACTATACTTGTCATTTGACGAAGAACACCCTGTATCTCAGTTGTTTCGAAAGTTAGACTTTTTATTTTTGGAACGTTATTCTGGATTGTGAAGAAGAATGATTGGTGAAAATTTCAGTCGAATCAGAGCATTGGTTCGAAAGATACCATACCTGTCATTTGACGAAGAACACCCTGTATCTCAGTTGTTTCGAAAGTTAGACTTTTTATTTTTGAATCGTTATTCTGGATTGTGAAGAGGAATGATTGGTGAAAATTTCAGTCGAATCAGAGCATTGGTTCGAAAGATACTATACCTGTCATTTGACGAAGAACACCCTGTATCTCAGTTGTTTCGAAAGTTATACTTTTTATTTTTGAATCGTTATTCTGGATTGTGAAGAGGAATGATTGGTGAAAATTTCAGTCGAATCAGAGCATTCGTTCGAAAGATACTATACTTGTCATTTGACGAAGAACACCCTGTATCTCAGTTCTTTCGAAAGTTAGACTTTTTATTTTTGAATCGTTATTCTGGATTGTGAAGAGGAATGATTGGTGAAAATTTCAGTCGAATCAGAGCATTGGTTCGAAAGATACTATACCTGTCATTTGACGAAGAACACCCTGTATCTCAGTTGTTTCGAAAGTTAGACTTTTTATTTTTGAATCGTTATTCTGGATTGTGAAGAGGAATGATTGGTGAAAATTTCAGTCGAATCAGAGCATTGGTTCGAAAGATACTATACTTGTCATTTGACGAAGAACACCCTGTATCTCAGTTGTTTCGAAAGTTAGACTTTTTATTTTTGGAACGTTATTCTGGATTGTGAAGAGGAATGATTGGTGAAAATTTCAGTCGAATCAGAGCATTGGTTCGAAAGATACTTTACTTGTCATTTGACGAAGAACACCCTGTATCTCAGTTGTTTCGAAAGTTAGACTTTTTATTTTTGAATCGTTATTCTGGATTGTGAAGAGGAATGATTGGTGAAAATTTCAGTCGAATCAGAGCATTGGTTCGAAAGATACTATACCTGTCATTTGACGAAGAACACCCTGTATCTCAGTTGTTTCGAAAGTTAGACTTTTTATTTTTAAATCGTTATTCTGGATTGTGAAGAGGAATGATAGGTGAAAATTTCAGTCGAATCAGAGCATTGGTTCGAAAGATACTATACCTGTCATTTGACGAAGAACACCCTGTATCTCAGTTGTTTCGAAAGTAAGACTTTTTATTTTTGCAACGTTTTTCTGGATTGTGAAGAGGAATGATTGGTGAAAATTTCAGTCGAATCAGAGCATTGGTTCGAAAGATACTATACCTGTCATTTGACGAAGAACACCCTGTATCTCAGTTGTTTCGAAAGTTAGACTTTTTATTTTTGAATCGTTATTCTGGATTGTGAAGAGGAATGATTGGTGAAAATTTCAGTCGAATCAGAGCATTGGTTCGAAAGATACTATACCTGTCATTTGACGAAGAACACCCTGTATCTCAGTTGTTTCGAAAGTTAGACTTTTTATTTTTGGAACGTTATTCTGGATTTTGAAGAGGAATGATTGGTGAAAATTTCAGTCGAATCAGAGCATTGGTTCGAAAGATACTATACCTGTCATTTGACGAAGAACACCCTGTATCTCAGTTGTTTCGAAAGTTAGACTTTTTATTTTTGAATCGTTATTCTGGATTGTGAAGAGGAATGATTGGTGAAAATTTCAGTCGAATCAGAGCATTGGTTCGAAAGATACTATACCTGTCATTTGACGAAGAACACCCTGTATCTCAGTTGTTTCGAAAGTTAGACTTTTTATTTTTGAATCGTTATTCTGGATTGTGAAGAGGAATGATTGGTGAAAATTTCAGTCGAATCAGAGCATTGGTTCGAAAGATACTATACTTGTCATTTGACGAAGAACACCCTGTATCTCAGTTGTTTCGAAAGTTAGACTTTTTATTTTTGAATCGTTATTCTGGATTGTGAAGAGGAATGATTGGTGAAAATTTCAGTCGAATCAGAGCATTGGTTCGAAAGATACTATACCTTTCATTTGACGAAGAACACCCTGTATCTCAGTTGTTTCGAAAGTTAGACTTTTTATTTTTGGAACGTTATTCTGGATTGTGAAGAGGAATGATTGGTGAAAATTTCAGTCGAATCAGAGCATTGGTTCGAAAGATACTATACCTGTCATTTGACGAAGAACACCCTGTATCTCAGTTGTTTCGAAAGTTAGACTTTTTATTTTTGAATCGTTCTTCTGGATTGTGAAGAGGAATGATTGGTGAAAATTTCAGTCGAATCAGAGCATTGGTTCGAAAGATACTATACTTGTCATTTGAAGAAGAACACTCTGTATCTCAGTTGTTTCGAAAGTTAGACTTTTTATTTTTGAATCGTTATTCTGGATTGTGAAGAGGAATGATTGGTGAAAATTTCAGTCGAATCAGAGCATTGGTTCGAAAGATACTATACCTGTCATTTGACGAAGAACACCCTGTATCTCAGTTGTTTCGAAAGTTAGACTTTTTATTTTTGCAACGTTTTTCTGGATTGTGAAGAGGAATGATTGGTGAAAATTTCAGTCGAATCAGAGCATTGGTTCGAAAGATACTATACCTGTCATTTGACGAAGAACACCCTGTATCTCAGTTGTTTCGAAAGTTAGACTTTTTATTTTTGAATCGTTATTCTGGATTGTGAAGAGGAATGATTGGTGAAAATTTCAGTCGAATCAGAGCATTGGTTCGAAAGATACTATACCTGTCATTTGACGAAGAACACCCTGTATCTCAGTTGTTTCGAAAGTTAGACTTTTTATTTTTGGAACGTTATTCTGGATTTTGAAGAGGAATGATTGGTGAAAATTTCAGTCGAATCAGAGCATTGGTTCGAAAGATACTATACCTGTCATTTGACGAAGAACACCCTGTATCTCAGTTGTTTCGAAAGTTAGACTTTTTATTTTTGAATCGTTATTCTGGATTGTGAAGAGGAATGATTGGTGAAATTTCAGTCGAATCAGAGCATTGGTTCGAAAGATACTATACCTGTCATTTGACGAAGAACACCCTGTATCTCAGTTGTTTCGAAAGTTAGACTTTTTATTTTTGAATCGTTATTCTGGATTGTGAAGAGGAATGATTGGTGAAAATTTCAGTCGAATCAGAGCATTGGTTCGAAAGATACTATACCTTTCATTTGACGAAGAACACCCTGTATCTCAGTTGTTTCGAAAGTTAGACTTTTTATTTTTGAACGTTATTCTGGATTGTGAAGAGGAATGATTGGTGAAAATTTCAGTCGAATCAGAGCATTGGTTCGAAAGATACTATACCTGTCATTTGACGAAGAACACCCTGTATCTCAGTTGTTTCGAAAGTTAGACTTTTTATTTTTGAATCGTTCTTCTGGATTGTGAAGAGGAATGATTGGTGAAAATTCCAGTCGAATCAGACATGCATTGGTTCGAAAGATACTATACCTGTCATTTGACGAAGAACACCCTGTATCTCAGTTGTTTCGAAGTTAGACTTTTTATTTTTGAATCGTTCTTCTGGATTGTGAAGAGGAATGATTGGTGAAAATTCCAGTC
>CAUEHS010000108.1:0-100837 GCA_958510865.1 Myrrha octodecimguttata | reverse complement strand
CCCTTACCCTCACCCTTACCCTTACCCTTGCTTTTACCCTTAAGCTTACCCTTACCCTTACCCTTACCCTTACCCTTAAGCTTACCCTTACCCTTACCCTTACCCTTACCCTTACCCTTACCCTTACCCTTACCCTTGCTTTTACCCTTAAGCTTACCCTTACCCTTACCCTTACCCTTAAGCTTACCCTTTCCCTTACCCTTACCCTTACCCTTACCCTTACCCTTACCCTTACCCTTACCCTTACCCTTACCCTTGCTTTTACCCTTAAGCTTACCCTTACCCTTACCCTTACCCTTACCCTTGCTTTTACCCTTAAGCTTACCCTTACCCTTACCCTTACCCTTACCCTTAAGCTTACCCTTACCCTTACCCTAACCCTTACCCTTACCCTTACCCTTACCCTTACCCTTACCCTTACCCTTACCCTTTCCTTACCCTTACCCTTGCTTTTACCCTTAAGCTTACCCTTACCCTTACCCTTAACCTTACCCTTACCATTACCCTTACCCTTACCCTTACCCTTACCCTTGCTTTTACCCTTAGGCTTACCTTACCTTTACCCTTACCCTTACCCTTACCCTTACCCTTACCCTTACCCTTACCCTTACCTTTACCCTTACCCTTGCTTTTACCCTTAAGCTTACCCTTACCCTTACTCTTGCTTTTACCCTTAAGCTTACCCTTACCCTTACCCTTACCCTTACCCTTACCTTTGCTTTTACCCTTAGGCTTACCCTTACCCTTTCCCTTACCCTTACCCTTGCTTTTACCCTTAAGCTTACCCTTACCCTTACCCTTACCATTACCCTTACCCTTACCCTTACCCTTACCCTTACCCTTACCCTTACCCTTACCCTTACCCTAACCCTTACCCTTACCCTTACCCTTACCCTTACCCTTACCCTTACCCTTGCTTTTACCCTTAGGCTCACCCTTACCTTTACCCTTACCCTTACCCTTACCCTTACCCTTACCCTTGCTTTTACCCTTAAGCTTACCCTTACCCTTACCCTTACCCTTACCCTTACCCTTACCCTTACCCTTACCCTTACCCTTACCCTTGCTTTTACCCTTAAACTTACCCTTACCCTTACCCTTACCCTTACCCTTACCCTTACCCTTACCCTTACCCTTACCCTTACCCTCACCCTTGCTTTTACCCTTAAGCTTACCCTTACCCTTACCCTTACCCTTACCCTTACCCTTACCCTTGCTTTTACCCTTATGCTTACCCTTACCCTTACCCTTACCCTTACCCTTACCCTTGCTTTTACCCTTAGGCTTACCCTTACCCTTACCCTTACCCTTACCCCTGCTTTTACCCTTAAGCTTACCCTTACCCTTACCCTTACTCTTACCCATACCCTTACCCTTACCCTTACCCTTGCTTTTACCCTTAGGCTTACCCTCACCTTTACCCTTACCCTTATGCTTACACTTACCCTTACCCTTACCCTTACCCTTACCCTTACCCTTACCCTTACCCTTACCCTTACCCTTACCCTTACCCTTACCCTTGCTTTTACCCTTAAGCTAACCCTTACCCTTACCCTTACCCTTACCCTTACCCTTAACCTTACCCTTACCCTTGCTTTTACCCTTAAGCTCACCCTTACCCTTACCCTTACCCTTACCCTTACACTTACCCTTACCCTGACCCTTACCCTTGCTTTTACCCTTAAGCTTACCCTTACTCTTACCCTTACCCTTACCCTTACCCTTGCTTTTACCCTTAAGCTTACCCTTACCCTTACCCTTACCCTTAAGCTTACCCTTACCCTTACCCTTACCCTTACCCTTACCCTTACCCTTGCTTTTACCCTTAAGCTTACCCTTACCCTTACCCTTACCCTTACCCTTACCCTTGCTTTTACCCTTAAGCTTACCCTTACCCTTACCCTTACCCTTAAGCTTACCCTTACCCTTACCCTTACCCTTACCCTTACCCTTACCCTTACCCTTACCCTTGCTTTTACCCTTAAGCTTACCCTTACCCTTACCCTTACCCTTACCCTAACCCTTACCCTTAACCTTACCCTTACCCTTACCCTTACCCTTACCCTTACCCTTGCTTTTACCCTTAGGCTTACCCTTACCTTTACCCTTACCATTACCCTTACCCTTACCCTTACCCTTACCCTTACCCTTACCCTTACCCTTGCTTTTACCCTTAAGCTTACCCTTACCCTTACCCTTACCCTTACCCTTACCCTTACCCTTACCCTTACCCTTGCTTTTACCCTTAAGCTTACCCTTACCCTTACCCTTACCCTTACCCTTACCCTTACCCTTACCCTTACCCTTACCCTTACCCTTACCCTTACCCTTACCCTTACCCTTGCTTTTACCCTTAAGCTTACCCTTACCCTTACCCTTACTCTTACCCTTACCCTTACCCTTACCCTTACCCTTGCTTTTACCCTTAAGCTTACCCTTACCCTTACCTTTACCCTTACCCTTACCCTTACCATTACCCTTACCCTTACTCTTACCCTTACCCTTACCCTTACCCTTGCTTTTACCCTTAGGCTTACCCTTACCTTTAGCCTTACCCTTACCCTTACCCTTACCCTTACCCTTACCCTTACCCTTGCTTTTACCCTTAAGCTTACCCTTACCCTTACCCTTACCCTTACCCTTACCCTTACCCTTACCCTTACCCTTGCTTTTACCCTTAAGCTTACCCTTACCCTTACCCTTACCCTTACACTTACCCTTGCTTTTACCCTTAGGCTTACCCTTACCCTTACCCTTACCCTTACCCTTAAGCTTACCCTTACCCTTACCCTTACCCTTACCCTTACCCTTACCCTTACCCTTACCCTTACCCTTACCCTTACCCTTACCCTTACCCTTACCCTTACCCTTGCTTTTACCCTTAAGCTTACCCTTACCCTTACCCTTACTCTTACCCTTACCCTTACCCTTACCCTTACCCTTACCCTTGCTTTGACCCTTAGGCTTACCCTTACCTTTACCCTTACCCTTACCCTTACCCTTACCCTTACCCTTACCCTTACCCTTACCCTTACCCTTACCCTTGCTTTTACCCTTAAGCTTACCCTTACCCTTACCCTTACCCTTACCATTACCCTTGCTTTTACCCTTAGGCTTACCCTTACCCTTACCCTTACCCTTACCCTTGCTTTTACCCTTAAGCTTACCCTTACCCTTACCCTTACCCTTACCCTTACCCTTACCCTTACCCTTACCCTTACCCTTACCCTTACCCTTACCCTTACCCTTACCCTTGCTTTTACCCTTAAGCTTACCCTTACCCTTACCCTTACCCTTACCCTTACCCTTACCCTTACCCTTACCCTTACCCTTGCTTTTGCGCGCATGTTCTAGGGGAACAGCGTGCTATCGTTTTGATCAAATGTCTGTAATTTTGGATGATTGAGCCGAAAATGGTCTCAATCGACTAGGTTGGACTCACTGATGATGAATCCGGTGTCAAAATCGATTCTGTCCGGCCGGCCGGCCGGCCGGCCGGCCGTAGACACGATAACTGTCGAACGAAGTGAGCTAGCGACTTGAAACTTTCAGGGTAGGTCGCGCATTGGAATGCCGCGGTTAAGTTCGTTAATGGGCCAAATCGATCGAATAGTTTCGGAGTTATAGGCATTTGAAGTTTTGAAGTTATTTATTTTTTATTTCAGAAACTACTCGAGCGATTGGATTCAAACTTGGCAGTTTGGTGGAGTATAACGACGCGCAAATTTGAGCCAAATTTCGTCAAGATCATATTGTCAATAAATTTAAAAAAAAAATTTTTTCGAAATTTTTTTACAAAAAAATTTTTTTTTCGGAAACCATTCATCATATCCAAAAAAAATTATACTCACGCTTTGACCTTTTAATTTCACAGCAGTGTACCAAATTTCAGCTCGATACGATCATAAGTTTTGGAGATATCGGGAAAAAATTTCAAAAAGCACTGCCGTGAAGGCAGCAACTTTTGCGCGCATGTTCAATGTAGATGACCGCTTCAGCAACGAATTTGAACGTGCGCGCGTACCAAATTTCAGTTCGATACGATCATAAGTTCTGGAGATATCGGGAAAAAATATGTCAAATTTCGAGGTTTTCTTCTCGATATCGTTGATTTTTTCGGTATTACTCGAGAAATACTGATTCAGTCCTGATTAAACTTCACAGCTAGTTTTAAGATGCTAAAAGACAACTTTATGCAAAATTTCGTGATAATCGTGTTATTAGAACAATTTGAAAAAAAAAATTTATATGATTTTCTCATCATATCATCCTCATTAAATTCTGTATGAAACTTCGAACTGTTATTTTCGATGAAGTACTGAATTTCAATTCGATCTGATCTGTATTTTTGGAAACATTGGAAAAATAAAATTTTGATTGGGTATATCTACGGAATCATTGGGCGGATTTTACCCATTCACGAATTCGACCTTCGTAATTAAGCCCCAAACCTACTCTACAAATATCGAGTTTCTAAGTCGTTTCTTCCGGAAGTTATTGTGTTTACGGTCAGCCTAACGGCCGACTGCGTAAACACAATAACTTCCGAAAGAAACAACTTAGAAACTCGATATTTGTAGAGAAGGTTTGGACCTTAATTACGAAGGCAGAATTCGTGAATGGGTAAAATCCACCCAATGATTCCGTAGATATACCCAATCAAAATTTTATTTTTCCAATGTTTCCAAAAATACAGACCAGATCGAATTGAAATCCAGTACTTCATCGAAAATAACAGTTCGAAGTTTCATACAGAATTTAATGAGGATGATATGATGAAAAAATCATATAATTTTTTTTTTTCAAATTGTTCTAATAACCCGATTATCACGAAATTTTGCACAAAGTTGTCTTTCAGCATCTTAAAACTAGCTGTGAAGTTTAATCAGGACTGAATCAGTGTTTCTCGAGTAATACCAAAAAATTTCAAAAAGCACTGCCGTGAAGGCAGCAACTTTTGCGCGCATGTTCAATGATGACCGCTTCAGCAACGAAATTGAACATGCACGCAAAAGCTGCTGCCTTCACGGCAGTGCTTTTTGAAATTTTTTTCTGATAAATTACTGGATTTCAATTCGATCATATCTGTATTTTTGGACATATTGGAAAAAAATACAGCTCAGATCGAATTGAAATCCAGTACTTCATTGAAAAATAACAGTTCGAAGTTTCATACAGAATTTAATGAGGATGATATGATGAGAAAATCATAGAAATTTTTTTTTCAAATTGTTTTAATAACACGATTATCACGAAATTTTGCATAAAGTTGTCTTTCAGCATCTTTAAACTAGCTGTACAGTTTAATCTGGACTGAATCAGTATTTCTCGAGTTATACCGAAAAAATCAACGATATCGAGAAGAAAACCTCGAAATTTGACATATTTTTTCCCGATATCTCCAAAACTTATGATCGAATCGAACTGAAATTTGGTACACTTTTTTTTAAAAATTACTGACAATATGATCCTGACGAAATTTGGCTCAAAGTTGCGCGTCGTTAAACTTCACCTCACTGCCAAGTTTGAATCCAATCGCTCAGGTAGTTTCCGAAATAAAAAATAAATAACTTCAAAACTTCAAGTGCCTATAACTCCGAAACTATTCGACCTATTTTGCCCATTAACGAACCGCGGCATTTTGATGCGCAACCTATCCTGAAAGTTTCAAGTTGCTAACTTGCTTCTGTCGACAGTTATCGTGTCTACGGCCGAACGGCCGGCCAGACAGAATCGATTTTGACACCGAATTCGTCATCAGTGAGTCCAACCTAGTCGATTGAGACCATTTGCGGCTCAATCATCCAAAATTACAGACATTTGGACAAAACGATAGCACGCTGTTCCCCTAGAACATGCGCGCAAAAAGAGTAGAAGTGTTACTATAGCAAGAGCAATGAAACCTCAAAATAATGCAATTTTTTTCACTTATAACAGCATTTCCTAAAATACCATCGAATCCAAGGTGTGGGAAAAAAACAGGATTTTAGATGACATGATAAACATTTTTTTCCAGAATATTACTGAATTTGCTGTTGCATTCTGCAGTTATTTTCTTCACTTCTTGAGAATAATAAACTGAAGAGGCACTAACAAAAAGACCAAATGTACGGCATTCTTGACAAGGGCATATATTTAGCTTCAAAACAAGGTGTCACTCAATCCCTCTATTCAAGATTTGAAGGGTTGCTGTTGATACAAATTGATTGGAATCAATCGTATAAAATGTCTTTCTAGGAACCAAAGTGAACCTCTTTTGGTATTTTCTGATTTTGCTGGGAGCCAAGATTTTAGGAGTGGTAATGAATTTTTAATGAAAAACAACAAATATTCCACCTTGATCTTAGTCAGTCATACCGCAACCCAAAGCGTTGATGAGAAAGTACTCTCCAGGTAATTTGCTTTATGACTGTTGCACAGTCATTACTGATCATTAGCAAAAACTCACCCAGTACGATTCTGAAGGAGTCTAAGGACCAATGCCTCCTGGAGTAATAGCTCTTGTGAAAAAAATTTCACTAGCGCCATATCATGAGAATGTAACGAACCCTAATGTAGAGTACTATAGGTAGAAAAAGTGCATGCAATATTTTTGTTCTGAGTTTGCATTTTGAGATCATATTTCAGAGTTTTTGAACTGAGTGTCCACTAGGAGCATGGCCAATGGAATTCTCTAATACTCTTTGAGATGCAGAAACCTTTCAAAGATGCGTTTGACAGTATTAAGAGTTTTTGAGATTTTCCGAAGATAGTACCAGTGAAATCTTGTTCACAAACGTTAACATTCAACAGTATATTAGCATTGAACAAAGACAACATAGTAGTACAACAACATCTAGCGAAAATTCAAGACAACTCACAACTAAGCGCCTGTACCAGTGCGCCGTCATCATAAATTCATATGAAATGCTTAAAAATTTCAGTGTCAGCTTGAGGATAATACACTGGATTTTTGTAAGCAATCATTTATATTTCATTTCCAGTCCCGTTAATGTGGAGTTGGAAATACATTCAGAATAGAACCACAAAATCCATTTTATAGATTTTCTTTTATCTTTTATTCATTTTGGTTTTTCCAGAACAATTAATTTTCAGCAATGTTAAATTAGTCAAACTTGAAAGCAGAAAAATGTTGAATTCTCTCAATGGCTTCTTCTTGCCTCAGCAAACGCAAACAATTCTATCTTTACAATTACACACTGCAACATTTCTAACATATACTTTGGGTTCGGCGATTTGGCAACACGTAGTGCAAGTAGGATGAGTTTATTTATGACGTAAATGGAGTAAGTAGTTGAATGTAAATTGTGGCGGGTCATGAATAAATTAAATTCGAAACAAAAGAAGGCGAAGAAACATCAAGAAATTATGCCATTCAAGCCGGGGTTCCTCGAGGAAGTGTACTGGGTCCTATTCTCTATATGCTGTACACTTCTGATCTGCCAACATGTGATAGCACAATCACTGGAACTTTTGCGGATGATAAATAAAACCATAATGGCTTTCCATGAAGACCCCATAACAGCATCTAAACTTGTTCATGAACATCTGAATCTAGTGGTAAGATGGGTTGGTTCCAAAGCAAAATGGAATTTTTGTATCTGCTTATCATCATAACATTCATAATTGTGACGTAAATAAACAGTGAAGCAAACCTATTGAAGATCAGGAAGGACAGTAAGGGGCACAGACAAGATATACTCTTTCGTCATGGCACCGGATTCATCAAAAAAATCCGAGAAACCCAGTTTTTCAATTCCTTCGCCAGGTAGGGGAAAATTCATTAGACTCTGGATTTGAGTAGTTTTCCAGGACCTGAAATGCCGTGATAATACCCCCTTAATTAACTTTCCCCATGAGAAATCCACAGAATAGAAAAATACCCAAAAAATCCCCTCATTTTTAGGGAAAATCCCATAATCTGGCAAACCTGCTATACCATTTTCCTTCTATGAAGTCAGCTGGTAGACCATGGCTTACGTAACTTAACCAATCTATAGAGCCGTTGATAAAAATATGTAGGTATTGACAGTCTTGCCGAATTATTTTGACCTTGACAAAATTTCACTGCCAACCTGACTGCTCTAATTACAAAATCTTGATAGACCTCTTCCAATGCCTACCGACTGACTATATAAAAGTGAATATAGTATAGCTCATGTAAAAGTGGAATTTCGATATACAGCGGAAATCTACCCATGAAAAACTAAAATAATGGATCAGGGAGAATGTCTAGATTGGGTTTGAGTCAGTATTTGGGATAATCTTGATTTATAATATTTATTCTTCGGTGTAAATGTTTTGGTTGATTGGATGATTAGCTCTGATCAAGGTGGGTTGTTTATTGATTAATCGACAGATATTCGTCCTTATGATTATGTTAGTTATTATGAATTCGAATCTGATGTGTCATTTCCTATTAAGTTAATCATTGAACTAGTTTTTCATAGGATGAAGGAAAGTGGGGTAACTTATGTATCTTTCAGAATATTATGTTGTAAGATACCAAAATAATTCAATTTCTGATCACTTTTTCCACCATAAAAACAATTACTTAATTGAAGTCAGTCCACAAATGATTCTTGAACTACGCTACGATTTTCTGTTTATTTTGAATATATTTAATGTGTGATTAATGGATAATTTATTCCTAGCACATAATTGAAGATCTTCTAGTTCAAATCAGAAGTAGAAATTCAATAGCACTCTATATTATGAATAAAAGAAATTTTGCAGGTTCCTGATTCTTTCTGAAGTAGAAAATGGACATTTTTATAACCTAAGGGACTGATATCTTCCAAAGTAAGATAAACCCCTGAATTTTGGCTGTGGGTTTATATTCAGAAGACTAAATTAATTAAATAAACGAAGACCTACAATGAATATAACACTGACACACTATATTATTATCCAAATATCATTAAGGGAAATCTGAGGTAAATTATGACAAGCAACACATTCCTCGAGATATGGAATCATCAAAAATTCCCTGAACTCACCTATAAGCTTACTCAGGCTGGTGATGGTATCTTTGAAAACATATGTACTCCCATCTAATAGCAGGACTATGCAAGGCAAAGTATGAATACTCAATCTTCTGGCTAAATTTGGTTCATGTCCTGAATGGACAGTTACAAAATTGATTCCCAATGGCTCCAAATGATCAATCAACTTTCTACAATGTGGAGCTGCTTGAAGGCATGGGAAGCACCAGTCAGTATAAAAAAATATTAAATAAGGGGTGATTGAACTTTTAGGGATTATCTGTTTGTCATACAGCCTGTAATAAATGGAACAAATTAGATTGTTTTTGTTTTATGGCTCAAGAGTATACAGTACAACTTTCATAGCTAACTTTCCATTAAAAACATTGCATTATGCAGTTGAAAATTAGCCACATTGAACTACCTCAGATGAAATAAGAACAATTCCAATCAAATCATTACGCACCTACTATTGATGGATAATTTATGAAAGAATGTAATATCATTTTCTTGGTTACTAAAGTGGTTGTGATGGCTAAACATCTCTTCGAATGGATCACCAGAATAAGTGGAACGTTCTGGTCTATTATGGAAATCATCTTCAGTTATCCCTTTCAAATCATATCTTTTTTTCCTTTCAGGGTCTGACAGTACTTCATAGGCTTGTTTAATTTGTACAAATTTCTCACTTGCTGAAGGGTCACTGGACTTATCTGGATGCCTAGTTGAAATAAAATAAAAAAACAAGACTCAAAATCCTATTATTTCAAATGATTCCCAATGTACAGATTTTTTGGCTGAACAGAAATATTGATTGCATGTTTTGGTCTGGGTACCAAGACCTTCATTTTCAGCCTAAAAATAGATTTCTTTTCGGAAGGTGAATACAATTACTCACCAAGATTTTGCTAATTGTAAATATGCTCTTCTTATGTCTTGCGAAGTTGCTTTTTTGTGTATTCCTAAGATTTTGTATGGGTCCTGCAATTCGCTCAAATAACTCCTGAATAAGCAGAGAGTTATAATACAACTTTGGAAAAACCAAAATTGGGGAACCCATTTCATTGTCACTTTGTTTCAGACATATAATTCTATAATTGAGGATTAAACATTTGGCCAATTATTATTGATTGATTTCCTTCCAGCGAACTACTTCTTTGATGCGCTCATGAGCTGCCTGAATTGTCACCTGTCATTTCCTTTTCCGTCAAAATAATTTTTGAAAACTTCATCGGAGCTCCTAACATTTTACCAATACGACTATTTTTTTAATGCGAGACATTTATAAGCGATACATTAATCTTGTGCATGATAAAATTCAATTCGAATTGTATTAATTATGTATTAATGTTATCAAATAAAACCCGAAAATATTTACATTATTTCATCGACCAAAATGAACCTTAAAAATACGGAAATCAATCGAGAAAAATCAGAACCACGCATGTAATTATTAGCTTTTAAGTTTTGAATAAAGTTTTCAATATTCAAGATAACTAGTCTAGTACCACAGACATTTGGTCTGTGCTCTGTGCTAGAAATAATCTATGGTCTGCCACGACCACAGACAAAATATAGAATTTGGGCGTTGGATCCAGCGATGCGAAACGTCTAATAAATTCTCAGATTTTACGATACTTTTGACACCTCAAGGAATCTGATAATTCAGACACTGAAAAAACTTCGATGTTATAAGAGAAATCAAAAATAATATGATAATTTCTGCCAAAAATCTGATAATTCTTCATTTCTGATAATTCATCCTATACTAATTTATACCACAGACAGTTTGTCTGTGTTTATACTGACCGAGCTGGCAACGCTGGTCGAGTTTCAAGTTTCAACAATGAAATATTGTTTGCAAAATTATTAAATAAATAAACAGTTCCTGCAATAAATCAAAAATGAATGCGGCTATAAATTTAGGAGTAGAAGATATGACTGCTACTGTTGTACGTTATGGACTTTATTTAGGGGCTATTTTTCAAATATTTTGTCTCTTGGCTTGTGTTTTCATGCCTGATTCGCCGGACGATTCATGGCTGAATAAGGTGAGTATTGCAAAATGAAACATGAAATTATCACTTTCAGCATTCCGAAAGTATCTATTGGTGAATATTAGGATATTTATGCAGCATGATCATACTTGTGTCACAATGTTGTCCTGATCTTATATAACTATGAATCATACATGTTCCTTTGAAATGCACATGTTCAATTTTTTCTAATGCTCATTATTATTGTTATGGTGCAGTTACACCCAGTTTAGAGTCCAGCTGCCTTGAGGCAGTGGACTGGCGTCAATTACTGGAATTGTGTGAACTCCACTGGTGTCCAGTGATCTGGATACCTATTTACCCTTTGGCCGAATTTATGCATTTTAATCATAGTCACAGTCTTTCAATTGGAGCACACATGTATCCATGATGTAGGCATGCATGTATCATAGTTTCAACATATCAGCATCAGAACTATGGTAGGATAAAGCTTATGGAACCAATTTAATTTATGCATCAGTCTTTGTCCTAAGAACAGCATAGTAATGAGGAAGTGCTTATTTCTTATGCTTATGACTATTATGCATAAATTGGGCCTTAGTCGTAAGCATAAAAACAACATGAACTTGCACATATCAATGGAAACATTTATGTTTTTTAGTGTTAATAGATACACAAACCTAGCAATTTCGGGGACGTGCAGGTATGTGACGTAGAAGGCGCTTCACTCAATGTGAACTTGCGTCCCGATTTCACCAATTTGAATACCAAATTATTCAAAATTTTCCTATTGGGAAAGTGTAAGATATTTTGATCTTGTATTGAAATATATTGAGAAAAACATACAAATATGATATTTCATTTTACATACCTAGACTGTTATGCTTGGATGCTACCATTGAGATTCGCAGGTTTAATGATGTTTTTGGATAAAGAGTAAGATTGTGATGAGTTAATTTGCTCTCAGTCTTAGTCTTACGACTAGGCAGCACAGCCAGATTTAAGTTTCATTGAATCTCGTTAATATCTCAAGGTCAGGCACCTGCATCGCGGCGTACATGCTTTAACGTTGCGATTAGCCGCGTGAAATCGTAGAATTCGGAGAAATTTCGACGTTTATAGTAGCAAACGAGGTATTGTTCTGCAGGCGTTAGTGAGTATTTTCGAAATTTTTTTTTTGGAATGAACTCAATTCATTTGTGAGAATGCGCAATGTTAGTTATTTTCCCATTATCACTCCATTTCAGTTTTTATTTTCCCGAAAATTCTTGAATATGAAGAAGTGGCAACATTGCGCATTATAAGGATTTTTTCAACCATTTGCACCCATAAAATTCTTGGAAAAAAACGAACTCTGGCCTCCAAAAGTCACCCCGTTATATTCTAAGTATTGTTTGCTCTTAAGATGGTGCTAAGGCTAAGGTAGTGTCAAGACTAAGAATGTTACATTAATGCTCCCATAAACTGCACAAGTTTACTTTTATTCTCAAGGTGAAGGCTGAGACTGTGATGTATAAATTGGGCCTTATTATTTTCAGGGAGATTCTGATGATGAAAGTTCTGAGCAAGAAACTCCGCTAAATAGCCCAAGACGACCTATTCACAGGACTCGTAAACAGGAGAAAAAGAAGAGACGTTGAAAAGGAATTTCATTCAGGAGATTATCATTTAAATTTTCTGATAGAATGATTTTAGTTCAGCTATTCAAAAGTGTATGATCTGAAATATTTTCTGACGAGAACCAGTCTATATGATTCAGATTCATATCGTTCTTTGAGTATGTTATTATAGATATTATTCATTACATGAGATTCTTGATTGAATAAACAAACTTAGCTCTTATTTTGCTTGCAAAATTTATTTTCTTTTTTTACAGCAGGTACACATCCAGCTATAGTCCTACAAAGCAGTACAATAAAATAAAGGTTGCAAACCTCTAATTGTATGATCTTTATAAAATGAAATTTTAATATTCATCCTTAAACCAAGAAGGTATAATGGAAAATTAAAATTTTCAGTGGATTACAGGTTGACTGGGCAGATTTAACCCATTTACAAATTCGTTTATTGAAATTATTCTCCAAATGTGTTCTGCAAATATGAGTCTTTTCTTTTCGATGTTTACTGTGCGGCATTTTCATTTTACTTCCTCTGTATTTATAAGATCAGAACTAAACCAATTCATACTCGAGTCCTCAAGTAAAGTTTGATTCCCATCAGATTAAATTTTGGAAAAACTTGTACATGGAAAATTTCATCGAGTACATTGACATAATGCTATCCAATTTGGCAATCGAAAATAAAAAATTCTAACTTTGCATTTTTTCCGCCATTTTGAATTTTTCTTTCCAGAATGGGGGTTTTTCCTGAATTTGGGTTATTAATGCAAATTTGAACATAATTATTATGGGTTTGATTCATCATTTTCCCAAATCACCTTCAGAAAGTATTCAAAATTGGGGTTTTGGATTTGCCATGCATGCACGAAGTGACAACGGTGTTTAGTAGAATAGCTTTTTCTGCTATAGAATAATGAAATATTTATTCCTATTCTATGGTACACACGTGTTCTTTGTCAATATAACCAAACAATTTCCGTTTGCGATCGGTACGGCACCTGAAAGAAATAGGAGCCACCATAGAGTACCGATGATTTGGAAATTCTGACGTTTAAAAAGCTTTTCTGTGATTTAACAGCTGTGTTGTGTGTTGAGCTTCATGTTTATTTTTGTTGATTTCAAATCATTGATTTGGTATAGTTTGGAATATTTGAACTTGAACAACTGAGCAAGTTTTTGATTCCCATTATATTCATTATTTTCTAAAAAGGATCAGATATCAGAGGCTCCTTCTTATCGTTATGTTATCTTAAATAACTATGAATTCATGAGAAAAATTCAATTAAAAATCTTTTTTATACCCATTTCAATGTTGTACCATTCATATTGTTCCATATAAATTAAATATTGTATTTGTCTTATATGTTTCTGTACCAACAGGAAAGTAGGTAATAGAAAAGTGTTCAATATTGAGAAATCTTCTTTCATAAAACTCATACTGTAAAGCAAAGCTCTTTACCAAAATTTCCTTTACTTGATCATTAAAGTACACATTCTATTTTAATTTTAACTTTGAACGGAAAAACATTTTTGAAGCCACAAAAACAACAATCTTGGTCTTACTCGATGGCAATTCATCTTTGTGATCAAAAGTGAAATAACTCAAATCAAAAGGTTGTACTTTGAATTGTTTGATATCATGGTACATAAGTAAATCGTTTTTAACTCCAAATGTATCAATATTTATTACCAAGGTTCAAAGAACTTGTGAGTTTAAACAATAATATCACTTTATAATAACAGAGTTGGTAAATATATCGACTTTGGCCTGTAAAGGACGAAAATCTTATAATGCAGTTTATGATTACATCAGAAAGCTTTCCCCCGTCAGAGACGGGAAGGTAAACTTTTATATATGAAAGTTCTGGTTTACCTTGTTATGCACAAGATTAAATGAAGAAAGATTTGCATTTGAACTATCTTTAGGACCATATTGAATTATGCTGAACAATCTTATGTAAACACCAGTAAATGAATTACAAGTTTTCCTCAATATGAATGCTTCGGGTACAACTTTTAAACGAAAATTGTAGCAGAAGGGTACAATTTCAGACATGAAAAGTATGCTTTATTATGTGATGCACAAGTTTGAATAGAGAGAAATTCAAATCTAAAGTATTTTCAGTGAAATAATGAATTTGCAAGACAACCTAAAAATTCACTGCGCAAAAAAATTAACGCACATTCTGAAAATCTCAATTTTAATGAAAGTTAATTCTACATTGACCTTATAACTTATTTTTTATGTTCTCTCGGGAAGGTTTTGAACGAAACAAGACACATTAAATGGAAGAAATATTCAGGATTTCACCGAATCTTATGTGAAAGAAGAGAAATGAACAATTTTCAAAATACTGAAAAGTGATTTAATACTTGGTATTTCCACCCCTTGCGTTAATTACAGCTCGGCAACGAAGGTTCATACTCAAAATGAGTGATCTTAAAATGTTCTGATCTAATCCTTCCCAGATTTCTCCGAGTTGGATTCCTAAGTCATTAAGGTTAGCTGGATGCTTTTCTGAACTTCTCAGCCTTCTATTGAGGTTGTCCCAAACCTGCTCAATCAGATTGAGATCTGGACTTCTTGCTGGCCATTCCATTCGAGAGACTTCAACCTCTTCAAGGTTGAGATTTCCATAATGTGCGTTAATTTTTTTGCGCAGTGTATATTATGGGCATTTTGTCCTTCTGTCTAAACGCTTTGCAGAATAGAAATTGCAAGATTTCTTGACTATGAATGTTTCGATTTCCAGAACAACTTGTAGGCAACAATGGCATAAATGCAGCATCTTATATGTATTCCTTTTTAAGAAACAACGAATATAAGAAATCAAAAACTTGTACAAAATTCCGAAATCATAACCTAAACAAACATGAAGGTTAACAGCTGTTTAAGCACAGAGAAGTCTTATAAACATCAGAATTTCGGCATTATCATTATTCTATGGTGGCTCCTATTTCTTTCAGGTGCCGTACCGGTTTGCGATTTGTCAGTAATATGACAGTCTGTGCTCTTCTTTTTCTATTCCTTGGTCGCTGTCTTCTACTCTAACTAGATCGAAGTATAGCTATCTCTGTTTTCCTAAGCAATGTAGCACATTTGACGTCCTTTTCTTTCCGAGGAAGCTGAATTCGACGTTGCCATATCGTGCACTCAAGACAAATCCCTTTAAATGCAAATCCCCATTTTTATTTTTCAGTTTTAGGTGATCAAACATATTTTTAAAAATATAATATTGAAATAATATGTTTGAAATGTGATGTTCTAAAGGTTTTTCTTGAAAAATACTGTATTTTCGTTTCAAGGAAAAACCCCCACATTTGAATTGAGCGCCAAAAAATACTAACTCACCTCAGTTATAAGGGTACAAATAGAACAAGTGGGTAAAGGTCGATGCTACTAGTTAAGTCGCGTCGCGATCGATGTGACAGCACATAATAGGCGCTTTCTTTTTGGCGTTTGAAGCCCCAGGGTAGCTGAGTGTTTGTTGCACTTGAGCTACTCTCAAATCGAACGCAAATTAGTGGTTTGGTGCAATGAAAACTCACAGCACATGCGCGGTTATTTACTGTTTTGATTGATCAGCTGTGATCTACACTACACTTGCAGACGAATATTCTAAATAGTTTCTGACTATTCTGTATTTTCATTATTATTGTTCGTATTTTTTACTCCTATAGTGGAGGGATTTTTGAATTCACTAATTTTGTTAAGAATGTCTGATTCTGAGGACGAGCATGTTATAAATGCTGTAAGTCCTTTGATTGTCTGAATCATTTATTAGCAATTCCTTGTTTTTACTCATCTTGCAAAATTTGCCTTGATTAATAGCCAATATATATTAGATTATCTATATTAGATAATCACAGACTGTAGTGGTTTGATCAACAAATGTTATTGTAAATATAAACAAATGATATGACGTAACCCAAAAGAGCTTGCTGCCCCTTGTCAGAGGTTGATGCATGAGGGGGCAGGGGAAGGTAGTCGGAGGAGCTCAGATGCACGAAGCTCCAATCAAAAAGAACGCGTCAACGTTAGGGTTTCATGCGCTTGGGCAGCTCCGAGCTCCCCAAATCGTCAAATAGAACGCTCGTAATAAGGCTACCTGCGATTCTTCGTCGGGTTAGGTCCGGTGCCCACCACATACGTTTTTTCAAGCGCCGTTGCGGAGCCGTACTTATGTGTGCATTCTACCAGTGATGCTCTGTACTTAAAATCGAAAGTATGGAGCTGGAAAAACCAGATGTGTACACCGGACCTCAGGAATACTGCATGCTTGCTAAGTTGTGAGGAATTTCATTGCATGCGAATAATTTTGTGAGTTGAGGCCTGTTGTTAGTTATCACAAGTCAGTGAACATTTGAAGTCCACAATACAGGCCTCCTTCCTTTATATTTGAGGAGCTAGCTCAATATTTGGGAGTGAAATTTTCCATATTTACCCCGGAGTTAATTACTCGCTTCAAGGTGACTATCCTTTCTTGAAATCCTTCTGAGATTTTCAGAAGAGGTTCCATAACATTTTTTTAAGCCATTCAGTGTTATTTGTGTGTCTTGGTGTATAGCCGAATTATATGTAGTAAAGTATATTACTATTCAGCTTGAATAAACTAAAGACATCCATGTGAATCAAATCATTTTATTTTAAAAAGCATCTATATAAACCTTATGGGTGGGATCGCCCTAAACCTCCACCGCAACTTACCTGTTCTGTACTCTTCCATTCATTTCTGGGTGATCGATTTACATGGATGTTGACATCGACCGCGACCCAGTTGTTCTGTTCGTTTTCTTGGAATATTGCGCACAGTTAACATTAAACACCTTGTATCTAGCTTATGCTTCGAAAACGGGGTATATGTCATAAGGCAAAAATGAATTTCCCAATGTCTCTACACGGCTATATATGTTTGTCCAGTTTATGGTGAAACACCATGTATAATGTTACAGGCAGATCGCGTATGGGTGGCCACCACTTTATCCATAAACTGGAGATGATAAACGTAATTATATGACGTCGAAGCCAAAACTGGTGTGAAAATTTTTCACAAAAATTATTGTTATAATTATGGTGGAAGCAACATACGGGGATTTTCAAGGTGAAAAATAGGAATATGTATCCATTGCATACAGAACACGTGTGTCTGTTGTCTTTATACAATTATGAAACTCGTTTTAATGCAGCCCATAAAAAAGGGCGCTAGGTGCAAACACCTATAGAGGAAACTGTGGCCTTAAATGGCATACCATTTTTAATTACAGCTATTTTTTTTTCTCAGAAGTACTATTTAAAACATATAGAAAAGCACTGACGTGAAGTCAGCAGCTTTTGCGCGAATGTGCACTTTTAGTGATATCCTTTGATCATGCGCGCACAAGCTGCTGACTTCACGTCAGTGCTTTTCTATATGTTTTAAATAGTACGTCTAAGAAAAAAAACTGTGACGCAGTGGGTTTTTCCATTTGGACTGTTGGTGAATAGGTATCGGTACTTGAAATAAGGGTCTCGAAATTTAAATGTTACTTGTTTAGGAAATAAGAAAGACAAGATATACCTATATTTTCTAATTTGTTTGGTTCATAAATATAAAAAAAATTAAGTTGAAACACTTCTCAGCTCAATCTACTCATCAATTATTCACCTTATACGGGATTTTTTGAGGCATATGTACATAATTTGAAAAATATCGAACCTTACAGATATTTGAATTTTGGTTGAAATATTTCATGAATGAAATTGACAGGGATTACCTAATAGAGATATCCAATTTCATAAATTTCTTAAACAGGATGATTTACATTTCTTGGAGAATGAAGGTGACATTATTATTATCATTGTTTAACGAGAACAATGTTATTATCATTGTTTAAACAATGTTACTATTCAGCGGGTTTTAAGTGCATCTATATAATACAATAGCTGTTCCGAGATCATTCATTTTATTGCGGAGCGCGGAATCAAAGATTAAATCTTCAATATTTGCACCATGAATGAAATTGCAAAAATTCATGTGTTCTTAACATACATATTTATTGTTATTCTATGTTAACATACGATTTGAATGCTAGAGGACGGCATCTATTTGAATAATAAGGCGCCATCTAGTTTTACTTCTCAGCTTCTCTTACAACAGTTTTCTGTTCGCAGTTTAGACATGACATAACCTGTCATTCAATTCCAAGAGTGTTGCAGGCCGATCGGCGAACATCATAACATAATGGCAAATTTTTTCCATCAAAATTAATTGAACTGTGGATATTACCGCACTAAACTCCTGAAAAAACTGAAGCATTTATAAATAATTGAAGTCGAAAGGAGCTTGAGGTGATTGAAGTTAATGAACTTAGTCTCATACGTCAAAATATGAATAAACTTTATCTCATATATTTTCAGAAAAGAGTAGCGTTCGTATAATTAAAAATTATGGGCATTCCAATATATGTCGAAGATGAGATTGGCAAGAAGTGGGATAGGTGTATTACAGATGGGCTACTCAAATTCTGTAAGTACCCTATGTGTTATGTCATACCTTAGATTGATGTTGGGAGGTTAACTAGTTGCCAGTTGCCCAATTCGAAATATTAGGTGTTCTCTCTTAGTGTTTTTATTTTCTATTGTGAATAAAAGCAGTATGCAATTGAATCTATTTGTATTTTTGGGAGCTACATTGAAACTTTTGTTTTTAGCATCAGGTCTTCTTATCGGTGGGCTCTTCTCAGTACTCTTCTTCAAAAGGAAACGGTGGCCACTTCTTATGGGTTCTGGTTTTGGCGTTGGAATGGCTTACTCTAACTGTGAGAAAGATTTAAATGCTACTGTAACTGCTGCTGAAAAATGTCTATAGATTATTAAGTGTAGTGAACAAAGTAGTAAATAATTTATCGTAAATTATTTGATACCACCTAGAGAAGTGGTTTTGTTGAGT
This sequence comes from Myrrha octodecimguttata, assembly GCA_958510865.1. Classification (NCBI taxonomy): domain Eukaryota; kingdom Metazoa; phylum Arthropoda; class Insecta; order Coleoptera; family Coccinellidae; genus Myrrha; species Myrrha octodecimguttata. The sequence continues at coordinate 81,308 of CAUEHS010000108.1, read as the reverse complement.
TCAGTAAATAAACACTCTTTTTATAGAAATTTCATTATTTTCACAAAAACTATAAGTAGGTGTATGAATTATAAGGCAGATGGATAAGGGATTCTTGAGTTAGAGCTATGGTTATAATGAATTTTTTATTGAATACTATCATTGGTATTGGTCTAATACTCAATGATACTATAAAGACTGGCTTCAATGAAGTTTAAGATAATTCAGGACCTATTGTTATAAACTTCAATGTCAAAAATTACTCAAAAAATATTTTGGTACAGAATTATTTGATTACTGGAAGATACTTTCGAGATGGGGCCCTATTTTGCATTATCGTCATGGTTGTGATAACTATTACTATCTGAGAAAAAAATATAAGAGGTACAGGGTTGACATTGATTTAGAATGCAGCTTAAATGCTCCACAAGTGCACTTTGATATTTATGATGAGGCCAGTGACAGTAATTAAGATTATGACAGAGACAATAATGCCAAAATTGGCCTGAGTGGAAACTGGCGACAAGAATTTATAAAAAAAAAATCAGTTTATAATTTGACAAAGTTACAACTGTAGTTTTAGATATTCCATAATAGTTGAAGGCAGTGAAATTAAGAATATCAAGTCTTTTTAAGTATGACAAAATTCAGAGAAGTATTTGGAAGTGCTAAAGTTTTTTATAGAATATATCCCTCTGAGCATCCCGACTGGGAGAATTTCAAATTGTTAGAGGATGAAAAGACAATTCTAGTGCATCATGCTAGCCCAAGAGTCAAAGACAAACCAGGTGAAAGAATGTACCAGCGTTTTGAAACTGATGGATTTTTTTATAACACACCTCAGCTGGGCATTTACTCTGTTGTTATGGAGGGGGTTATTGAAAGGTAGATATTAGTTACATTTTGCAGTTAAGGATTCAAAATTAATCGTATTAAAGCGTTTTCAAAGGGCAAAATGCAATAATTGCTGCTTTTGGACAAACTGGTAGTGGTAAAAGCTTAACGATTGGTGGATTTCCCTACTTCTATCAGGTAATGATTCTTGTGACACAGAAAAGATAGATGCGTTTTCATTTTCATCCAAATGATTATTCGATTAACCCCTATCTCTCTTCTTTGGTGGAGTACGAAAGAAGAGAGAAAGGGGGATACACCGATTAATCAGTTCGATGAAAATAAAAACGCACCAGATGTTAGACTCATCTGATGAGAATCCATTTTAGGATAGAGGTTTAATACCCCGAGCAGTTGAAAATATTTTCAGATTGAAGGAAAAACTCCCGAAAAATCTCAACATGAAAATAAAAATATCATATATTGAAATACTTTCTTCATTCCAATCACGAGATCTTCTTCGATCTTATCCTGCTCCTGTAGAAAGACATGATATTCACAAACTATTACGTAAGATCGAAGTCAGAAGTGATTTGCATACTCTTCAACACCTTTTTATGGGTAGTAATCTTATGATAACTGAATGCCAATTCTTGAATCAATATGATTTTCAGCTGAAGGGAGAAAAGAATATACTCCTGATACAAATCACCCCTCTCATGCTGGAAGCTCTATACTGACTTTTGAGTTCACAACACGAAATATGAATTTTAGTGAACCTTATGAATTCGAATCAAAGGTGAGTTTTTGTTTATGGAACCATTTCAGGTCCAACTTGAAATCATTTGCAATACCTTGAACATTCTTTTTTCAAGTTGTCAGCTGAAAACACTTCTGTAGGAAAAAATGTATAATAGGGTTCAATTTGTTGAAAGTGCAAAATCCGCTGGAGAGTTTTTGCCATTTTCTGTTCACTCTAAATAAATACGGCATGCAATTTAATGATATTCTTTTTACCTACCAACTTCAATAAGTACTGAATTTCAATTAGAGCGGTCACCAATACAGGTATTGACGCCACCAAAAGGTTGCTTGACCTGAAGAGAGCGATTTTCTGATTCACATGAACCCTCAAACCGTCATTCTTGAAATGGACTTCCTTAACTAAGCTCATGTATTTTCTTCTTTCAGCTACATATTGTAGATTTAGCAGGTAACGATAGTTTTGGAGATAAATCGTCGACATTTAAGAATTATCGCCAGGTTGGGACCGCGAATTGCATAAAAAGTTTTATGGAACACTTAATGCTACTTTTATGCGAAAATGATCCTGAGCTTGCTCGAGTGAAGAAAAGGACAAATATTATTTCCGAATATTTAGGCAATACTTTTAACAAGAGTAGTTTATTGAGGTGAGGAAACCCCTTTTATTCCTTCAGCTCACCTATGCCACAGCTTTGGAATGAACACTTTTATTTATCCACCTGTCAGATCTTTTAACAATTCAATTCTTTTTACTTAGGTTTATTGGTCATTTGAAGACATCAAAGGATGATCATAATCTTTCAATTTCATTGTTGAAATTTGGTCAATCATTCAGGTCAATGAATTCAGAATACTCTACAATAATTTTGAAAGACAATGAGCTTATGAAATTGGCTGTGATGGAGGTATATATTTAAGATTATATTGATACTCTAAGATAATTTGGAATTGAAATATGATTTTTTGAATACCTATGTCAGGCTATAGAATGAATTGAGTTTGTGGTTGGCTCTAGGTGAAACATAATAAAATTTCAATTAACCCATAATTTTCATGTTTCACAATTTATGATAATTGCAAAACATAAAAACTGTGTGCGTTAAATAAAAATTCAGGTAATAATAATCAATAACTTAACACATTTCTGATTATAATTGTTGTCTAAGGATTTAATCAATATAATAATATGAAACTTCACAAACATCAAAAATAGTATTTACAACAATATCATCTAATCTATTGCAACAGTATAACTTCTCAGGAATTTTATATATTATTATGATATGGAGCAGGCGTTGGGACACTCATCAGAGGCGAGTTGAAATCTATGTCCATTTCTGGAATATGTGGCTCTTCTGTTGTACTTATTTTCTCTTTCAGCAGCTTGTAAAGGGTATGTACTTTCTCGCTATGTTGATGAGTTGGCTGCAATGCTTTCAACAGGGTGTCCAACCTATTTGCTGGTAATTTATGATGAATATACCATAATAATTTCAGTACATGCCTATTTACGTTATCTCTAGACAATCCAGCGAAGAAAAATTCATCAAATAGTGCAGTGCAGAAATCCTCTGCTTGGAATTCTTCCATGTTATGAATCAAAAGTGAAACTAAAGAATGCAAAAATGGATCGTCAAAAGCCTTGTCGTCTTTACAATTTGCCAATACTTGTAATATTCTCAACAGTGCAACTCTATCTTTATTTTTTGCAACATGTAGAGTGTAATACATTGCAAGAATGCTAGCAACAGAACTGTCTTGAAGATATGCCTCTACAGCATCGGGAAGGGGACCAGAATGTTCAATAATTGTTATAGCAGCTTCTCGTTCATCTGGTGGTAATTTACTAGATAAATTTCTGACTTGATCATCAACCATCAAAGACATAAGCGCAGGTACAAATTTAGTGACAATTTGCAGATCAAGTTTTGGCTCCTTGAATTCTTGTGAATCAATCATCTGCCATGCACTCAGTCCCAGAGATAACATTCTGAGAATTAGTATCAAAACTGGATTATCCCTCGATAAACATTCTACATGTATTAAATGTTGAAAAATTTTTATGGCATTGGTTGCTAAGAAATTCACTGCATAAGGATCACAAAGAGTCATTGACAGATCCCCCAGAACCTGCTCTTGACCTCTTTTCACATTGTCCATAAATCCTTGAAGTTCTTTGGAACGTTTAACATCAACAGTCTTTTCTCGAACACAAGCATCTAAACACCATGTAAATTTATGACATGGGTCTACCTTCACAATGTCTTGAATATCCATATCGTGCAAAGCCATCAAGAGTTCAGCTCTTAAAGTACAGTAATGAATATTTCTGGTCCTCAAAAATAATGTCCTAAGAAACTGTAACACCATATCATACAACTTGACACTATTGCCAATCATATGAGCTAATTTTTGTACAACTTCACCTTGGCGTCTTTTTTTAGGAGTTGGTCCAAAAAACTGAACACTTGTATTAGAATGATCAAACAAGATATTTTCTTTTTCACTTATATACTGGCTGAATAGTGGTGATACTTCATCTCCAAATAATGATTGGTTGTCTTTCCAAATCTGTCTTTTTACCTCTGTATCAGCATCATTATATAAATCTCTATCTCTTACTAAGACTTTGAGGTACTGATCTTCAATCTGCGGTGTATTCTTCAATATGGCCATTACAATAGGTCTGAGGGCTTTCACTTTGATTACAGGGAACGTTTTAACCAATAGTTCTTTCAATTTTTGGTCTCTTTTCTCACCTTCAGTCTTCCCAATTTCGTTTATGTGAGATACCATCTTCTCCCTGAGTTCTTCTACTACAGACATATGAAAATCCAACCTTCTCACACCGTGAAGATCGAGTAATGGTAACATGGGTCTTAAAGATGGTAATAATATTCCATTGGTCACTTGAAACTGCTCAATCGCTTTCAAAGGATCAGTACAATTGGTTAAGGCATGTTTTAGATAAGTAGGGCCGTTAATTCCAAGTGATTCTAGTACAAATTCTGGTTTACTGGAAGACATTTTCGTTCACTATTTTTAATACCTAGCAGTTTCAAAATATTTCAGAAATATTATTATATCCATAAGTTGGCCATTGTATCAGATGGATTAATTGTTGATACAAGAAATTCTTCAGAAGTAACTTAGAGATTTAACTGTCATTGGCAAGGAATGAGTTCAGGAATGTTAAATGATATTATGAAATGAAAGAATAGGACAAGCTTTAAATCATAGCTTCTCTAAAATGTCAACACGATAATAACCTCAAAAAACAATCAAACAAAGACAAGAAGGAAGCCTCATTTAAAACCATAAAACACAGAATACAAATATAAAACACCATTAATCTTCTTCAAAACAATCAAACAAAGACAAGAAGGAAGCCTCATTTAAAACCATAAAACACCATTAATCTTCTTCTTTTATCACTTAACTACGATATAATTCAGTGACGTAGTTAATTCAAATATACTTATTGAGATGAAAAAGTGTTCCAACAATTAAATTGTTGCAGCTATTAAATTCATACATATGAGTTCACTATTGAATTCACCAATCTTATTCAAGGTAAAACTGAATAATCTTCACAAAGAGAGATTGATGTTACAAATACTACGAAATCAGGAAATTGAGGGAGTGTACCCTGAAATGAGAGAACATACTCAGAGGATGATTGAAGATTTTGTGCGAAATCAAATCGATGGGGTGAGAATAAATGATAATTTCAATTTTATATAATGATTCTCATAATTTAGCCTGATCTACTAAAAATGGGAGATGTATTCACCATCTTGAATATAATGAAAGAAAATTTTCTTGCTTGTGAAGAGGAAAATGCTACGATGGTCCAAGCTGGAGTATCGGATAATAAGGAAACTAACATTGAAAAAGCAGATATACGCGCTAGTGTTCAAGTAAAGCATACGTAGAATATATTTTTAAGTACTACTATTATGATTTTTCAATAGTCATCTACGGGATTGAAGACAAAGCAAATGTCGAAATCCTCTGATATTGGAGTGAAGCAGTCTAGTTCATCGCAGCCTATTAGTATTAATAAGGAACCTTCAAAAACGGGACATATGAAGAAAGTTCCTTCTCAGACCAAAGGCCATAAGAAAGAATCAATGGGTAAATGTTAACTCTTCCGATTTCAAATTACTGATAAATTGGAAGGTCTCATTTTATTTGTTTCGCGCAGCTACAACTCGTACAAGTGTTATCTTACACCTCGTTATATATTTTTTTAATTTGAATTATTTCATGTTAGTCATTAGGTTTCTATTGTAATAGGGACTAGATATTTGTATAGATGATTTTATCTCCATATAGTTATGTACTTTTTACAATTAAAGGTTGATTCTCACTATACTTTCCGCGACCTTTCCATATCCTTCCCGTTTTGTCTACGTAAAATGCAGTAAAGTTTAATTAACACCATTGTCTTTATACAATGCTAACACTACATCCTTTCCGGTTACGTCTCCATGCCATTTTTGCCAACTAAATTTCTACGGGGGGGGGGGGGATGGAAGGGATACGGGGCATATAGTGAGGATAAGCCTCTATTCTGCCAAAAATAATATCAAAAGGTAAATTGGACCGGCATTATTAAGAATTCAAATAGTGTTGCAAAATGGCGGATGCCCAGGGTCGACGTCGGAAATATATTTCAAAGACTTGTTATAGTGTAATGGATAGTTCGACATTTCCATTTCCTCTCTGAATGCCCTGAATTGGGTAGTCTATCTTATTTACTGCTCATGCAATTAATAGGTATAGTATACATAGATTAATACTATAGTGATTTGCAGATCCTGATACGAGATCAGTGAGCAGACGAGGAAAATTGAGCACCAGTAGTCTGAACGGTATAAAAAGATCTTCAACCACCAAGAAAAAAACAGGAGTAGCAGACTCTTCAGTCTCTACAGAAAAAACTTCTAAGAAGGGCGTGAATGAGTACCAACAAAATAGTTCTTTATTAAGCGCGGCAAATTTGATCCTACCCGATGTCATTCCTGAGCACAAGGAGGCTCTGAAAGAATATGTTCACTGTCCTAAAACCAATTACAAAACATTTTTGGATTCTTTTAAGAAATATGAGAGTGATGCCAAGACGATCTATCAAAATTATCTGAGAGAATTGAAGAAACTGGATGCATATTTCGAAATACTAGATCTAAGAAGAAATGAGGTGCTTCAAGTAGGTTATCTATAGGTGTCCGAACGGATTCCAGTTGTCTTTTCTCTGAAATAAAATAGGCTTGTTACTATCTATGGATGAAACAATACACTAAGCCATTGTGAAAAGACTAATTAGTCTCTACACAATGGCTATATTCCGTTGAAAATTATCCACTTACTGATAATATGTTACATTTGAAGACGAAATTGGTCACGCAGTTCTCACGAAAAGAAGAGAGAGACGCCGATGGAAATATCATGAAATCGCAGTTGGAGGAAAAATGCCAAGAAAACCTTAACAGAGCTGAAGGAGATGTGGCAAGTCAGCAAGAGGTGGTTTTAAAATTACAGTCAGAATTTAATATTGCGCTTGGAATGAGACAACAGATTAAAAACGAAGTAAAAGAAGAATTCGAAGATTTTTGCATGGAAAAGTATACTCTTCCTGTTCAGAACTTGGAGGATATCAAAGAATCTGTGAGTATATTGACAGCTATCTTCAAGCTTAAATGTCCAACCTTTTTGTAATCCTTTTGATCCGCTCATGGTCTGAATTAATATTCTAATTACCACAGAATGCCTTAATTATATTTCCTAAATGTGATTCAAAACAATAACCGAACTGAAAAGTGCTCTCCGTGACTTCAATCATTAGAACAGATGTATTTGCTCTAAACCAACGATTAAAGAGATTAATCTTTGCACTAAACCACAAATCTTGATCCGAGCTGTGACCGCAAAGCCTCCTCAAATACGCTAAAATCAATTTCAAGCGATGGACCAAAAGCTCTGGTTATAGTTACGGTTATCCAAACTGACCTACAGGCAAAGGATAATCTGTCAATTTGGATAACCGTAACTATAACCGGAGATTTTGGTCCATCGCTTGAAATCGCTTTAAGGGTGGCTGTGCTATGCTTGTCAATTTCATTAGCTGCGTTCGTTAATTGCATCCGAGAAGACAGCCACAGTCTATCATCGATTTCAAGCGATGGACCGAAAGCTTCGGTCATAGTTACGGTTATCTAAACTGACATATAGACAAAGGATAATCTGTCAATTTGGATAACCGTAACTATAACCGGAGCTTTTGGTTCATCGCTTGAAATTGACTTAAAAATATTTGATATTATCTAATCTGTGTATCATAATATACAAACGTAAAAACTGAAGTGTCAACCACTCTGGTTATAGTTTCGGTTATACAAACTGACATGAAGGCAAAGTAAAATCTGTCAATGAGAATAACCGTAGCTATAACCGAAGGTCTTGGTCCATCGCTTGAAATCGCTTATATAGTACATCTTTGAGAAATATGGTTGACACTTCAGTTTTTACGTTTGTATATTATGATACACAGATTAGATAATATCAAAAATTTTTAAGTAAATTTCAAGCGATGAACCAAAAGCTCCGGTTATACTTACGGTTATCCAAATTGACAGATTATCCTTTGTCTATAAGTCAGTTTAGATAACCGTAACTACAACCGGAGCTCTTGGTCCATCGCTTGAAATCGCTTATATAGTACATCTTTGAGTTCACCTTTTTTCTTTTCATCTTCGTTTCGACAATTCTCGACTCTATGATAATAAATGAATAATCTAGATTTTTTTGGTCAAGGTTATCGAGAATGAAATAACCATTGATGAGTTGTGTGTCAATGCAGAAGTCGAAAATGTTCCAGAAGAATTTAACGAGGACATTGTATATGAGGAAATATATAAGAATTTGAAGAATATAATGCAAAAAGAAGCGAGAAAGAAATCACGATACTTGATGAAGTCAGTCAAGTGGTTGAGAAATACTCCCAATTGAAAAATTGTAATATATTTGATATTCCTTCGAACTAAACCATTTCTAAAAGTTGCTTTTCGTTATTCATATTTGTAAGAGGCGTAGTCTCAGCCGCACAAATGAAATTTGAATTAACGATTGTACCATTTCTTCATAAACATGTGAAGGTTCTCCACAATATCATTGTTTAAAAAGTTCAAATAATCAATAATAATAAAATTTTCCATTCATTTACAGGTTCATAGAACTTTTAGATTTTCAAAATTACCGCCATGTCATTCTTCGAAATTATCGCGCAGTAGGAAGTAAAAGTCATCCATTTTTTTTCTTACCGCACCGGCTAAAGATAAGCACATGTTCAACGGGATCCAGTGCTAAGTGAGTGTTTTTAGTAAAACTGATAACATAAAAGTTCGCAGCAAGTCAGAATTTCTCAATTTGCCCAGTTGGTCAACATGAATACCGATAAGTTAAAAAACAAACCATCTCAAGTGAGGATTGGCGGAAAAGGAACACCAAGACGTAAGAAGAAGGTTGTTCGCCCAAATCAAGCTACAGACGATAAAAAGTTACAATCATCACTTAAGAAATTGTCAGTTAATACCATACCCGGTATTGAGGAGGTGAATATGATTAAAGAAGATGGAACAGTAATTCATTTCAATAACCCTAAAGTACAAGCTTCCCTAGCTGCTAACACATTTGCCATCACTGGACATGGAGAAAACAAACAAATTACAGAAATGCTCCCTGGTATTCTTAGTCAGTTGGGCCCTGAGAGGTTCAATCAACTTAAAAGATTAGCAACCTCAGGTGCTGCTGCTAATGTAGGAAAGATTTCTCCTGAGGAGGAAGAAGATGTGCCAGACCTAGTAGAGAACTTCGATGAAGCATCGAAAGCTGAGGTGGCCAAGAAGGAAGTGGAAGAAAAGCCAAAAGAAAACTAGTCAACTCGTTTTATTAGGTGGATAAGTTTTCTTTTATTTCAATCAAACTTGTAACGAATCTTCGCGAAATATTAATATTAACATTAATGTGTTTTACCGCGATATACAGATTGGAACTCATTTTGTTATAAATTTAGGACTGTATAGAGTGTATTTCTAAGGAAATATAACATTTATTCTTCTCCTGCCTTTGTGTTTATTATAACTTTTTTGGATCACAGCATGCTTGGTTCATTAACCAGATATAAAAAAATTATATTTTTGGGGAAATTGAGTCAGGCTATTTACTGCTAAATCTATAATTTATGTGAAAAGATGGTTTAAGCATGCTGCTATTGAGTGATGTTGCTAAAAAGTTTTGACTTGCTTTTAGTTGAAAAAAAAAACAAATTTGAGGTGATAGAAATAGATTGAGATGTGTGAAATAAAGAAACGAGGGTCTATTTGTGCAATATAATCATAGAATAATAGGCATTAGATAAAATTTAACTTTCGTACTGAAACGATTTATGTATCAGTCACTGCGCTATAATTTTGACCTGGTTCATTTTATCCATTGCACTGGAATTCCATAAACGTTAAGCATGACATTATGTGTACTATATAACTGTTTGGATTTCAAAAGGTTCATAGAAAGCAAACAATTGATCTTGTTCCCTTCCAATGAAATTTTAAAAAACAATTTGATTAAGTTTATGTATAATATATAGTTGAAATTAATTTTCCATGGAAACGTTAAGGTTCAATTTAATTCAAAATTTATTGCCATTGAAAAACCTGTTTATTTTCTCACTAAGCTTTCTTAAATTCTGTTGGGGATACAGTAAAACCAAGAAGAACAATGGAATATACTTTACTGAAATATAAAAATAACTTGCCACCTGAACTATTTGATCAGTATTAAATTCATAACATCTATGTATCAAAAAGACATAAAGCCGTCATTATATTTATTAACACTTTCAATCCTCTTTGTCTTCAAGTTCGGTAATGGTTACCGAGGGTGGATTATCTCTAGCTATACTATAATTCAACCATGTTGCAAGACCCAGCCAAGCTACATAAGGAATGAAAATATATCCAGCCAATGGTTTTATTTGGTAGAACATATATCCTGTAGCGATTGCTGTGGCTGTTATGAGATTTATTTCATATAAGGCCTGAAATAAAAAACAAAAGGTATCACAAGCTGAAAATAACAAGAGATGAGCTCGTCAAAATATACCAAATAACTGCACCAAAAATAATAATAAAATTGAAAACTTCATCCAATCAGTAATGAAACTGTTTTGAATGAAAGGGCGAAATATGTATGACCAAATGCAGAAAAACTTCAAAAAGTCTAATAGGTAATATTGATGAACAGTTTCCTGAAAGTTGAATGTATGACATGAATTTTTGAAACCTATTTGAATTTCTGTAATATTTTGGTACCTGTTTCACAAGAATTTTAGTAGTTAATTTTCACAATGAACACATGCAGCACAATTACAATTCTACCGGCAATGTAGAGGGAATTGTATATAAATTTTCGTTTTATTACAGTATCAGATACAGCAGCAGGTAATCGAAGAGTTATTGAATGTAGATTCATTTACATATTCTTTAAACTATCAGTGGTGTGCCAGAAAGAAGTACTGCCATCAATATGGGAACCATAATTCTTAAAAAAATTTAGAATACTATGGCATTGTATTAGACAACTGAACATGCTACTTGGTGACACTGTTTTTTATTATACTTGTACTAAAATAATTTGATGACTATACATATGCTCTTTTAGAGAAATTTTGATATTCTGCAAAGAAACCCAGGCAACAATGTTGAATTTTGTAACCCACTCATTAATATCAAATCAATACAATTCGAGTGTGACCAATAATTTTTTGATAATTGATTGACTTATTTCCTGAGGCTACTACATTGTTTAAGATGTAGAGCATTGTTCCTCAAACAATGCTAATACGTACCAATTTCAGTTGTTTTGCTCCAAAAAATATGGGCGTCCAGGCCCAATTTGCTAGAAGGTTTGTTCCATATAGTATTAATGGCAACTTGGCAGGACCTGTATTATGCAATAATTTTAAAGAATGAATATTTATCATTACATTAAGAGTTACCTCCGAAACCACCTCCTTCTTTAAAGACAAGGTATGAAGCATATCCAATGCCCGAATATAAGGATGTCCAAACTGGTCCGAAGGTCCAATTTGGGGGCCTCATCTCTGGTTTCTTCAAATTCTCATACCATGGCCTTAAATTATTCCTAGTGATGAACCCACCAGCGAAACCACCTAAATTTGGGAGGAGAATCGCTCCAACTAAAGGTATATTTGCAGAAATCGACATTTTGAATCACTTTAAATGAGGCAACTGCAAGTTCTCGACAGTCACTATCGTTATAGGTAGATAAAATTCAACAGCCGTGATTACTTATCGATATGTTGATTTTTACTCTTTAAAATTAGTCATCATCAACTCAGTGGAAAATGACACCTATTTTAGGTTATGATGAAACAACCTCACTTTTTAGTTTTTTACAGGACTAACCTCTGAATATTCTTCAAAGCTCAAAGGTACTAACCCCTTGCCTCTTACCAAACTATATTTCGCTATTTTGTGGTGATAAATTTGATGAAATTATATTGAAACTTAGACCAACATTTGAAAAAGATAATTCGTATGGTACATAATTAACCTTGTACACAGAACAACGTTATTATTCTTACATTTTCGTACTATTATATATATTTAACTTTCCGAGATTAAGTGTCATAACACAGGTATAATGTTTAGAAAAAACGAAGACACCAACATGAAAGTTAGCATAATTTGTAGCACATACAGTTTTGAGTGAGACCGTAAAATGTAGTATTCTGCAATGTTTTTTTCGGATTTTCTGTGAATAATATTTCTATACTCCATGAAGAATAATATCTATATATTTACAATTCAACTTAGAATTTTAACAAATAAGATAACCGAAGATCATCGTCTTTTTTTCCCAAAATTTTGGGAAGTATTTGATTTGTAGTTCCTTTTATTTTGAAATTTGGACTTGAAAACTTTTTGCTTATTAACTTCACTAGCACCTCCTTGAAACTGTCTAAAATCTACTGATGAGTAATCAAAAGGCTCAATGTTACTGTTAGCTTGTTTCTTATTTCCAAAACTGTTACTATCTTGAGATCTTCTGTACATCTTATTGTTCGGTTCATCAGTCGAACTATAAACTTCTGCAGATCTCCTCTTTCTGTTTTTTGTCCGACCAGATTTATCAGACTCTTTCCTTTGTAAGCCATGTTTATTTTGTTGGTTTTTATTCTTAGAAGTGGATGGAGTTTCTGATTTAACTTGCACAGGAGCAGGATTCAAAAATTTTTCCTCTGAATCTTCATCTTCGGACTCTTCTTCACTTTCTTCCCTTCTTCTTTTTCTGCTAACCTCCATTTCCATTGAACTATCTACCCTTTCAGTTATAAGAGAAGAAGCTTTCTGATATAATCTTTCTTCAAGTCTTTTCTCTGTTTCTTCATCTTCCCTTGTTTTTTGTGACAACAAAGAGAAATGATTTGAAAGCGAAGCCATTCTCTCTTCTTCAGTTTTATTTTCATCAATGAGATTATCCAAGTTTTCATGTATTTTTTCAGCGTCCTCCTCTATTTCAATGATTTGCGGTATGATAGGTTTTACATCTTCTCTATCTAATATGTCCTCATTTTTCAATTTATCCTGCACAAGTTTATCCTCATTTTGTAAGAACAATTTTGTGCAGCTATATCGTTCTAGAGGGGTTAAAAGTCGAAAGTTTTTAGGAGGTTTGTCCAATATATCATTCTCTTCTACGAATAGAGAAAAAATTGGTTGAGACTTCGTAAAATCTTCTTTCTGAAGAATATCCCTATAGTCATAGTCTTTATCTTCTAATAAAACAGGCAAATCTTCTTGTGCGGTCCCTTTGTTTGACGAATCAAATGGAGAATAAAATGGATTATCTAAATCAATCTTTTGTTTCTCTATCTTGGTACCTCTGGCTCTTGTATCTTCTTGCAGGATTGGTTGATCAACAGAAATATCCCTTGCTTTGAGTACAATTTGATGTAGTTGCAATAGGTCAGATCTTACAAGGGGTGGAACTGGGTTGCAACAAGCCAAAATACCTTGCATTTCCCTAGGCAGTGCTTCAGATATTTGAAGTAACATATGGCCCGGAAGAACATAACCTATACTTTCATCTTCCTCTCTCGCCTTCTGATCTCTCCAGTTATACAACCCCTTCAGAGCATATAATTGCCTCTTGTCGAACATTCGTTTACATGATCCATAAAAGTCAAGGTAACTATTTTCAGTGCATCTCTGTTTGAAGAATCTTTTCTTGCAAGTTTCTGTACTTCGATCATAAACAATTGATAAAAGCTTATTGGTAGTACCAGATTTTTTCAACAGCTCCCTTTTCAAAACTTTATATATGTAGATAAGATAATGTGTGTCTTCCCGGGCATACTTTTTCAAAGCATCAGGTAAAGGCCTCATTCTCCAATCTGCCATTTGAAAGTGTTTATTTGGGGTGAAATTACAAAATCGCTCTAATAGGTAAGCTAGAGAAAAACTTGAATAACCCAGTATTTTTGCTGCTTGGTATGTATCAAACATATTAACAATATATAATGATAAATCCCTTTGTAACCATAAAATATCAGAATCTGCACCGTGGAAGATTTTGAGAATATTAGGTTTAGTAAAAATTTCATTGAGAACAAACAATTTGTTACGTAAGAGTAAAGTATCAATAATGTAGTCTGTATCACCTGTTGAAATTTGCATAAGACATGTTATACCCATGAATGTTCTATACGAGTGATGTTCTAAATCAATGGCAATCATTTTGTAATTCCTCAAATCCTTCACAAGATCATCTAACTTTTTTTCTGTATCTACTTCAATGAACTCAGTATCATCTAGAGGTTTTGGAAATAGTGGTTCCCCCTCATCTGGCAGAAGTTGTTCTTCTGATATTGAAAATTTTTCCAATTCAAACTCATAAGGATGTGAGAATTCTTCACCCCTTTCTGTTTCTTCTAAAAATATAGCTAATGGTTTCAAAGAATTGGGTTTCTCTTTTATTCTAGGTTCCCAAGGATTATCATTGCTGTTATCAATTTTGTCAGTGAAAGTTTCCTGTGGTCGTTTGATGTCCTTAACAGTCAATAATTTTAGCACTGCACTTGGATTATCAGCTTGGATTTCAGGTGCAATAAATTTTCCTAACTTTGTATTATTAATTCTATTCCACGAACCATTGATGCGAGTATGAGATGTTTGCATTTCTACCACATTATCACAAATCTTCTTAATACCGTTTATTTCATCAATACAATCTGCCACTTTCTCCAAAATTGTGTCATTTGTTTCCACTAAGAGATCCGCCTTAAGATCTAATCCGCTTGTCTTGAAGTTGCTCTTGAGTCCATAATTTTTGAGAATGTTATTCATCAATGTAAGTGTACGGTTTGATTCGTTCGTCATGATTTTTTTGAAAGGTTTTTGCAAATTGAAGAAATCATAATCATTCAAAGGAAGATCGTTGGCATGTTTGATAGATTCTTTGATAACACTGAATCCTTCTTTTGTAAAATTTTCCATATTTGAAAAACTGGGAATAAGCACTTCACTACGCTCATCTTGTTTCATGTCTGCCATATTAATTGCTTAAGAACTCTTATTAACACTATAATCCCTGTTAATATTCTCAATAACAAACTTCACAAATAGAAATTTTATTCATGGCAAGGAAACTTAAGGAATGCATTTCAGACCTAACCTCAGTTTTATTAGTCTATGGATGACACGAGATGCATAGAATATATTTCTATGCCACAGAATACAAATATATATATATATATATATATATATATATAGTGGTCTAATCCACGCATCCGGGCCCGTTACGTTATTCAGGGTACCTAAGACCCACCCGATCCCAAATACTTAGACGTGTATATAGAGAAGAAATAAGCTTTTTGCAAATATAACTCATCCGGTACCTAGAGAGGGGAAAGAATTTTCTTCATCGAAAAAAGTTGCATAGTCAATATTCTTCTTCGAGCCAGAAGCTTTCCGCCATCATCTCACTCCCACATTATACAAATGAGCACTGTTCCACAACGTTTTCGGTCCCAGCGGTGTTGCCAGATCTTCGGGACTAATCACGTCGATAATATTATATAAATGGGTCCGACAAGGATGATGTAGTGGTATTTATCGTCTTTATATATTATCTGTGTTAGAAAATGCGAATGATTACTAGAAGTGTCTTCTGGTTTTTACGCGCCTGTTCGAGGGAACAGCGTGTTACCGTTCCGTCACAATGTCTGTTATGTTTTAATTTTGAGCAGAAAAAAGACTTAAACGATTAAGTTAGACTCCCTGAAAAAGAACCAGTAGTCAAATTTTATTCTCTTCGTCCATCGGTATGTGCTCTAACTTTCGAATGAAGTTAGCGACTCGAAATTCTCAGCTCAGGATTGGAGGGCAAATATATTAATTAAGTTCGTTGATGGGAAAAATCAGCTTAATTGTTTCAGAGTTATGCCTATTTGGAATTTTTATGTTAGTTCTTTAATACCTCAAGAAGTAGGTACTGATATACGATCAGTTTGAAACTTCGGAATTAGTTGAGATAACCAACGCGCAACTTCGTGCATATTTTTGCGCGCATATTCTGGGGAACAAAATGCTGTGGTTTTATCCGAATGTCTGTAATTTTCAAGTTTTTTCCTGAAAATGGTCGCAAACGACTATCTTGGAGTTACTGATATCGAGTCCAGTGTCAAAATTGATTCTGTCCGGCTGACTGACGACACGATAACTGTCGAACAAAGCGAGCTAGCGACTTGAAACTTTCAGGTTGCGTCGCGCATCAGAGTTCTGCAGCTAAGTTCGTTAATGGGACAAATCGGTTGAATGGTTTCTGAGTAATTGTCATTTGAAATTTTTCAATTGAATCCCTGATATTTCAGAAACTGCTCAAACGGTTTAATTGAAACTTGACAGTTAGTTAAAGTCAGATAAGGTTTAGAGTCCAAATATGTTGGTCGAGTTCGTTGATGAGTGTAATCACTTAGATACTTTCGGAGTTAGGCCTCTTTGAATATTTGAGGTTAATTCCTCCATATCTCATGAAGTATTGACTCGATCAAATCGAAACTTCGTAGATAGTTTTGGACCACCAAAGCGCAACCTAGAGCAAAATTTTGTGTGGATTCAGTTGTACGAAAAATATTTTCATACGAAAATTTTCAAAATTTTTGATGAAAATTTTTTTTTCTGAAAATTGACTAGATTTCAATGAAACTCAGCACGAACTTTTGAGTCAGTATTTAACAAGAATGTTTCAAATTTCAACTCGATCGAATTTTCAATTTCGGAGATATAAGAAAAAAAATATGCCGAATATCGATGGTCTTTGTAATTGTAACGTTATTTCCGCAATATCTCAAGGAGTACTGATGCGAAGAGATTTAAACTCCGTTATCATTTAAAGAATACCAACACGCAACTAAGTGCTCTGATTCAATAGTTAAAAAATGAAAAAAAGGTATTTTAAAATTTTCCACATTCTGTTGAAACATTTCTTTTTCAGAAACTATCGAACGATTTCTGTGAATTTTGACATATACTTTGGGGTCAATATTAAACAAAATATTTGAAATTTTAATGTGACCCGCTATTTTTATCGGAGATATAATAAAAAATTTCAACTTTCGGTGTTAATTGAAATGTCAGATTTCGGTGCTGATTGGAATGTCGAGGTTATTTCCTCAATATGGCAAGATATATAGATGCCATCAGATTGAAACTCTGAAGTTAGTTGAAGAATGCTACCTGATACAAAAATGGATATATGGATATAGTCGTAAGATTTTTCTTGAAAATCATCATTCGAAAATTTTCGTCATTTTTGTTGAAACTTTTTTTCGGGGACTATTGACAATGCTTTAATGAAATTTGGTACAGACCTTGAGGTCGATATTGACCAGCAATATTTATCATTTCAATTTTATTCGATATTCATTTACGAAAAAAAGTATGTTGAATTTTGTTGTTATTCGAATGTATAGGTTATTTTCTCCATATCTCGAAAAGTACTGACGCGATCAGATTGACAATTCTTAACTAGATTGAAAATACTGCCGCTCAACATTACGAAAATGTCTTGAGGATCATAATTGTGCAAATTCTGTTGACAAAAATTGGTTTTCGGAAACCATTAATCAGACTACCATAAAATTTGGCACTAACTTTCAAGTCATTATTCAGCAAGAGTGCTCCAAATTTCAGTTAGATAAGTTATTTCTTTTTGGAGAAGAAATATGTGGTTCTTTGGAATTTTTGGGTAATTTCGTCAATAACTCAAGAACAACTAACGCGATCAGATTTAAACTCCGTAGAAAGTTTAAGAATACCAGAAAATAGAGTACGTAGAAAATTTTTCACGAACTATTCATCAGATTCCAGAGTGATTAAGCGAAGACCTTGAGGTCACTATTCAGCAACATTCATCAAAATGAGGTCACTCTTCAGCAACATTCTTCAAAATGTCAGTTTGATTGTATATTAATTTTCGGAACGATTTGAATAAAGATTATTAAATTCTTTTGTTCTATCCTAAATATCATCGTTATTTTCGGAATATTTCAAGAAATCCTGATCTGATGATAATGAAACTTGGTAACTAGTTGTGAATTGCTGATCAGTAAATTTGTGCAGATTTTCGAGATGATCCTTGAATTAGATCAATAAAAAAAACCTCAAATTAGAGCAATAAAAAAGATTTCAATATTTTTTTAATTAATTTGTAGATGGCGGCCTGGTAATCATATGGTCCCCACGAAATTCCGCATGAATTATCAATCTGCCAAAAAAAAGTAACCACTAAAATGTGATTCTTTTTTGACTCATCCTATACACATTGCTGTGTCTTGAAGGATCAATAAAGTATTATTATTAACATTTTGATTGAAGTATTGGATAATAATTCTCTACGATTTGTGGTTTTTAAAATATTGGAATAATCAACTTTTGAATGCGCAATCAATTGGCGTATTCTATGAATCCGCAAATTCGGCTCCCGTAATTAAACTCTATACCTATAATGCAAGTATCAAGTCTCCAATTAGGTTCTTCCGGAAGATATTTTATTTATTATCGGCGGTTAGGGCGGTCGTAAAAACATTAACTTCCTAAAGAAACGACCAAGAGACTCGATATTCGTAGAGTAGGTTTTCTGTTTAATTACGAAGGTTGAATTGGTGGATTGTAAAATTCGCCTAAGGATTCTGTAGATTGAGGAACCCATCCATTCAAAATTTCATTTTTTCACTATTTAAAAAAATATGTGCGTTTGGCGGGGTCGATAAGTGAACAGGTGACAGGTGCTTTGGCAACGAATTTGAACAAGCTCCCGACCTCACGTCAGTGCTTTTCTCATTCTTTTAGGTAATAATATCAGCTGGGCACACTTAAGGGTCTTGAGACGTCGATGTACTATATCTCCGCGAACATTTCCGATTCTGCTTTGTCGTCAGACCATCTGGACTAAGTATTTGTATTTGTTATTTCTACTTTCTCAATGGGTAACTCTGAGAATACCTACCGGTAGGATTGAATTGTTGGTTGGAATATGAGTTTGAAGTACTGACACTAGGACTGATGAAAAATTTCATCAGGAATGTATTACCAGAAGAATTATGCGAAACTTAAAATTTTATATACAGGCTGCTTCAGAATACGATGTTACGATGTGAATCCCTACGTCATTAAAAAAAAAAATCTATGTTCTGGAACTCTTTATTTTTTTGCTACAGGCAGTAAAATTATTGCGAGAATACTCAGAAGAATACATAATATTTTTCCAGACATATAGTGGCCTCTGCCTTGTGACAAATTTCATCTAAATTCTGATGTTAGAGTTACGATGAGAGAATGATTCGTTTAATCATTCATGGCAGAGGCCAATATATATCTGGAAAAATATTATGCATTCTTCTGAGTATTGTCGCAATAATTTTTTTTCCAATGAGATGATGGGAAAATAATAGACAGAAACTACCAATTTGACTATCTTCAGGCGATACATGGGCACGTACAAAAATGTTTTCGTGGTCGGCTTCCCAATATCTCAAGAAATACGATCAGATTGGAGGTTTGTTATGATGCGATCAGATTGAAGCTTTGTAACTAGTTGAAGAATTTAAACCGGCAACTTAGTGCAAAATTTCGTGAGGATCCAATTGTTGGGAAATTTGAACAAAATTGCTTCTCGGGAAGTTATGTCGGAACAAATTGTTTTTTTCGGAGACTATTAATTAAATTTAAATGAAATTGGGCACAAAAACTTCTGAAGCATCCGTCACTATTCTCCGAAATCACTATACACTTATCAAGTCTCTAAGTTGAGTCTTCCGGAAGTTATTTCCTACTCTTTCAGCGGTTAGATCAGCCATAAACAAAAATATCACGAAAAGAAACTACTTAGACACTTGATATTTGTATAGCAGGTTTTCGGTTTAATCGCGAGGGTCGAATTCGTGAATGGATTAAATTTGCCCAATGATTCTGTGGATTGAGGTATTCATACAAAATGTTTCCAATAGGATCGAATTGAAATTTAGTAGTCGATCCAAAAATGATGAGGTTTATGCAGAATGTCGTAACGACCGTATGGTAGTACAGCTGAGTTTGGCGGGGTATACGTAAATAGCTGACAGCTTTGGCCTATTTGGCAACGAATTTGAACTTACGCGCAAAAGCTGCTGCCTTCACAGCAGTACTTTTCTAGATTTTTCTTTATATCTGCGAATGTAAACTTGGAATGAGATGAAATTCGAACCACTGCTGTTGAATGTCCCTTCAAGGTCTGTTCCTTATCTCGAATCTGGTTTTGAGTCTGCAGCTCAAGAAAAATGTGGAATTGAAATAAATTATTTTTTCATTCTCTAACGACAAGACCACAAGAAATGTAGCTCCAATTAGTGGGTTGGTATTCTCCAACACTAAACTATGTGAAAATCTTATCACATTGGAACTTCATTGATTATACAGTAACTAACCTCAAAATCTCATATTGGTATAACTCCGAAACTATAGGACCAATTCAGCCCACTAAAAGAATCAACAGAGATTCAGACTTCGAACCAAACCTAAAAATTTCGAGACTCCAGCTCTTTTCCTTCAAAAGTCAGAGCACAAACGGATGAATTGACAGACAAGCACATAATTGAATTTGATCACGGATTCTTCAGTCCAACTTAATCGTACCATTATCCGCCCTGAATTCGATTATTACAGACTTTGTGACGAAACGATAAGGTGCTGTTACCCAGAATAAGCGCGTAAAATCAGAGTCGGATCTAGGGCGTATTGTTGGAGGCATACCAATAAAATTCAAAAAGCACTGCCGTGAAGGCAGCAACTTTTGCGCGCATGTTCAATGAAGATGACCGCTTCAGCAACGAATTTGAACATGCACGCAAAAGCTGCTGCCTTCACGGCAGTACTTTTTGAAATTTTTACTGATAAATTACTGGATTTCAATTCGATCAAATCTGTATTTTTGGAAATATTGGAAAAATAAAATTTTGAATGGGTATATCTACTGAATCATTGGGCGGATTTTACCCATTCACGAATTCGACCTTCGTAATTAAGCCCCAAACCTTCTCTACAAATATCGAGTTTCTAAGTCGTTTCTTCCGGAAGTTATTGTGTTTACGGTCAGCCTAACGGCCGACTGCGTAAACACAATAACTTCCGGAAGAAACAACTTAGGAACTCGATATTTGTAGAGAAGGTTTTTGACCTAAATTACGAAGGCCGAATTCGTGAATGGGTAAAATCCACCCAATGATTCCGTAGATATACCCAATCAAAATTTTATTTTTTCAATATTTCCAAAAATACAGATCAGATCGAATTGAAATCCAGTACTTCATCGAAAAATAACAGTTCGAAGTTTCATACAGAATTTGATGAGGATGATATGATAAAAAAAATCATAGACATTTTTTTTTTCAAATTGTTCTGATGACACGATTATCACGAAATTTCGCATGAAGTTGTCTTTTAGCATCTCGAAACTAGCTGTGAAATTTCATCAGGACTGAATCAGTATTTCTCGAGTTATACCGAAAAAATAAACGATATCGAGAAGAAAACCTCGAAATTTTACACATTTTTTCCGAATATCTCCAAAACTTATGATCGTATCGAACTGAAATTTGGTACACAGCTGTGAAATATGAAGTTCAAAGTGTGAGTGGACTTTTCTTTCGAGTATGATGAATGGTTTCCGAAAAAAAAAATTTTTTGAAAAAAAATTTCGAAAAAAAATTTTTTTTAAATTCCCTGAAAATCTGATCCTGACGAAATTTGGCTCAAAGTTGCGCGTCGTTATACTTCACCCAACTGCCAAGTTTGAATCTAATTCCTCAAGTAGTTTCTGAAATAAAAAATAAATAACTTCAAAACTTCAACTGCCTATAACTCCGAAACAATTCGACCGATTTGGCCCATTAATGAACTTAACCGCGGCATTCTGATGGGCAACCTATCTTGAAAGTTTCAAGTTGCTAGCTTGCTTCTGTCGACAGTTAGCGTATCTACGGCCGGCCGGCCAGAATCGATTTTGACACCGGATTCGTCATCAGTGAGTCCAACCTAGTCGATTGAGACCATTTTCGGCTCAATCATCCAAAATTACAGACATTTGGACAAAACGATAGCACGCTGTTCCCCTAGAACATGCGCGCAAAAATCACAGATAATAATTTTACACTTATCGATTGCCATACGGTTGTCGATCCACTTTCTGGGATCCGCTCGAAGATCATAAATTATCAAGACGTTTGCGTCCGAGGCTAACGGATAGACGAACCCACACCTGGCTAAATTCTTCTCTTTTTTAGCATCTGGGATTTTACTTCTCAAATATATTTGAAAACTAAATGATCTCTTCGGTATGATTCCGATCGAATCGTGACTATTTAGATTTTAGATGAAGAATCATTCGGTGGATATTGGTAAAAAAATTCGCAAGGATTACAAGCTGACTCAAAAATATATTTTATGAGCTTTATTGACTGAGATGTGTTACCACCTGGAAAACCTGGGGAAACGTAGATTTATAGTTTCCCGTTTGCGTGTGGCTTGTTTAACTACATATCCACTTATCAAGTGATCACCCACCCAGGGCCTGTGAGGCTTATAATTTTTTGGTGTTTCTGAATGCAAATTATTCAACATCCGTATACTCAAAATTAAACGGATTGTTCAGGAATCCTAAGGAATCCTAACAAAAAGTAAAATTTCAAACAACAGCATTGATAAACAAAATCATGTGGAATCTCCTGACTGCTTGTCAAGGCTACTTTCAATATTGAAGATCAATTGCGGTCCGGAAATTAATCACAAATAAGTCGAAAGTACGAGCCTCACAAATAACCGTCTCATTGTTAAATATCTGAACAGTAAGCTTGTGATAAAAATTTTGCAATTGCTGCTTCTGGACGAAACCAGAACAGATAAAACCATTTTTTGCTCGAATTTGTCACATAAAATATTGACAAGCTGTTCCTGAGAACAAGCGCGCAAAAATATAATAATGCTCCATATACTTCACTTTCGCAGATAATATCATTTTATCGGTTGAATTGAGTAAGGCACTACCGTACCATATTCTTCACGAAATTGTATGAAACGCATTGCAATTTAATATTATCCCTTGTTACTTTAAATTGTTCACTAAGGAAAATTCGCATCCACTTCCTCAGAACACAAGTCCAGCTATTAGCTATCTCAAAAAGATTAATCAGTATTTTGAAAGGAAGCACCTCAAGTCAATATTTTCCAACATTTATCACCATATTTTGAACAATTTACTTGAATAAATGATATATTTTGACTTTCTCAACATTCGCTCTATCAATTCGTGTAAGCCGCATGACAATGCGTTCAGTCGTTTTCGAGTTCATCGTCACCAGACAGAAATAAGGACAATTCGGTCCAAGTTGCCAATCCACAAATTTCTTCCAAATTTACTATTACTGGGGAAGGGAAATTTCGGAACAAATTCGAAATAAGTCTCGCGTTTTTTATAAATATCCGTAAAAGATGCCTTAGCTCCTCAAACAAGATAATTCCTTCCAAATATAGGTTTTTGTTAAGATCATCTCTGATTGGCTGAGGTTCAGGTTGGGATTCCTGATTTCATGTTAAAAGAGCAAAGTTTATATAGGATATGTTTCGAAAACCAACTTGGTTATATCGGTTGCCGGTTTTCCGTTTAGTGAAAATGAAATATTCGGTTGGTTCCTGAAAAAAAAAACTAGAAAAGCACTGACGTGATGTTAAGAGCTTCAACGCGCTTGTTCCATTGCCAAATCGATCATCTATTCGAGTATTGACCCTGCCAAACGCAGATTTTTTCATATGGTCCTCACGAAATTCTGCATAAACCTCAAGCTATAATTTTCGATCAACTACAAGATTGCAATTCGATACAAAATTTTTAATGGGTATAACTATCTAAAAAATTAATGGCGAATTCAATACATTCAAGAATTAAACCATCTCAATTAAACTGAAAAAAATATATTTTTCGAAAAAAATTGTGAAAAAATTTTTTTATTTACTGACAGAACGATCTCGAAATTTCGCAAAAGTTGCGCGTTCTTATACTCCAACTAACTGCCAAGTTCAATTCAATCGTTTCAGTAGTTTCCAGATTATCACACAAATAATCTCAAAATTTCGAAGGGCTGTAACTCCGAAACCTTTTGGCCAATTGACATTTTGTAATGTAACCTAACCTGAAAGTTTCAGGTCGATAAGATTCTCCGTAAGCCTGTTATCGAGGATACGGACAGCCGGCCGAACTAATCGATTTTGGCACTGGGTCCGACCTAGTCATTTGAGAACATTTTCGGCTCAAAATTCGGAAATTACAGACATTTGAACAAAACGTTAGCGCGCTATTCCCCAAGAAGATGCGCGCAAGAATAACAACGCTCAACTGATCACGAAGTCTCGTGTAGATCTAAATATAAGAAAACTTCTGTTGAAAATATATTTTTCTCGGAAATTATCGATCGAATATCGGTCGAATTCGGCAAGTACCTTAAAATCAATACTCAACAAGAGTTTTTCAAATTTCGATTTGATCCTATATTTATTTTCGGATATTCAGGGGAATCCATCTCAAACTCTGTTGGTTTTTGTACGTTAGAGGATATATCTATAATTTCTCGAGATGAGGCGATCAGATTGAAACTATTGAACTTGTTGACGAATAGCGTCACGTTACATATCAAAAAATGTCATGTGGACTGTAAAGGTGAAAAATTACTTAGATATTTGGGGAGGTATTTCGATTTGAGTATTTTCAGCGCCTGTAAAAATAAGAATTAAGATCAAATGCACTGTGTAAACATGCCATTTGAGAATCATTTGGATTAAATCTGATAATTACTTTCGAGTTAGGATTCTAAACTTTCAAGAAATACGATCAGATTGAAGCTTATTCTTCAACTAAATATAGTTGAAGAATAAAACGCGCAACTCACTGCGACATTTCGTGGGAATCCAATTGCTATAAATTTAAAATGAAAACTCTTCGAAAATTTCACAAATTTTATTGAAACAAATTGTATCTTGTGGAGACTATCGATCAAATTCTGATGAAAACAGGCACTCGCATTGAAATCAATAATTAACAGTAGATCGGCTTCAAAAATCAATCGATAAACGTATTCTACAATGATCAAGTCTACCAGTTGATTCTTTCAGAAGCTATTACGTTTGCGATCGGTGGAAAGACCGGCTATTAACATAATAACACCCATAAGGAATGATTCAGAAACTCGATATTTATAAAGTAGGTGTGGGGCTCAATTACAAAGGCTGAATTCGTGAATGTGTTGAATTTCCTCAATGTTCGGTAGATATGAACATTCAAAATTATTGTAACTTTGTTATCAAAGTAGCAGACAATAAATAATCCAAATTCCCAATACTTCTCTATTCATTCAAACAAAGATGAATGATTATATTTCACGAGCACATTCAAAATTAAATTTTTCCAGCGGGTATTTTCAGAATTAAATATCGCATCGGATTGAAATATATTCCTTGACTAAAAAATTATTCTTTTTCCAACGAATTTGAACAAGTGCGTAAAAGCTCACGACAGTGCTTCTCTAGAATTTTTAATTCTCGAACTCTAGTCATCTCGGCGAAAAGAATGAAGTGGTCTGAGTCTGTGCCACAGCATAGTAGGCTCGTATGCGTTTTCTGAATCGTATTATACTGTATGTCAAGCAACGATACATTCAAATATTAAGATCTGATCGGATATTTCGAAATAAATATGTTTCACTACGACGACTGTCTCCAACAGGTCTGTAAACGTCTTTCGTGAGTGCCGTATTAGGGCTTGTACACGTCTTTCGCGGCTGACGTTCTGGGGTGTGTATTGTGAAGGATGGAAATATACAGCTATGCAGCTGTCGAAAGGCTGCGTTGCCATATTTATGGGCTCTTGACGTTGGTGTTATAGTAAAATGATATACAAAAACTTGGTGCCGAAGGCAGCGCCCTCGCACTGGCCGATCCCTGAAACTTTCTGTATATTTTGAAGAGTATAACCGTAATTTCGGACCCGGCTGAAAATGCACCCCCTGCATCCCCCAACCTCCCTGAGTACCGTGGTATGGTCAGACGTTTTCAGACCCGGACCCGGGTTTGACAACGTCACTTTTGGCCTGAAAAGGCGGTGAGGTATAACGTTTTGGGTCTGTATGTGCGGTCAAACAAATCTATATATATATATATATATATATATATATATATATATATATTTTTTTTTTTTTTTTTTTTTTTTTTTTTTTTTTTTTTTTTTTTTTTTTTTATATATATATATATATATATATATATATATATATATATATAAAAAAAAAAAAAAAAAAAAAAATATATATATATATATATATATATATATATATATATATATCCTTGTATCATTACGGCCCCAGTATCAATGCCAACTCCATTCACAACGGACTCAACCGAATTACGGACTCAGTATATCTGACGCCCTAATGTTTTCGCCTTTTTCTCCTCGTACAGGCCATCGATTCGATAATGGTGCACATCTCTAGATCCAAGGAGAAAAACCCAACTCCATACCATGCATAAATCAACCCCAGTTTTTAAGATAACAGCGCTATTAACGTTTTTGTGTGAAGTGCTAATGTACGGAATTTGTTAAATTCGTATATTTTTAGTTCGGCACTTTGCCGCCAGGGGCGTGGATGGAATATACATATGGAGTATATCGAGTACCATGTCGGGCATATTGAGGACTCTTTGAGATGGCAACATTGCAACGTATATCGAACATCGCTTCGCTGGGAGTATTCTCATAGAGGATCTGAATTGGAATAAGCTCGCATTCCGCTGGTGGGATATTTAACGTTTCGGGAGAATTGATTCGCAAAAATTGTCGTTTATTTTTGAAAAAAAATATGTAGCTGGTTTACAGGTACTTTTCACTGAGATTATGGAAATTCGTTATTAAGTAGATTCGATCAGGCAGCTCAATTTTTGAAAAACTATTTTGCGACCTTCTTATCCTATGATTCTTATTAAATTGCACATGAACCTTCACGCCATTCTTTTTCAAATAGTTACTTGGTTTGAGTTTGATTAGTTCTGTATATTTAAAAACATTGCGAAAGTAGAATTTCGAAGGATATATCAGTAGAATTATGTATGGCTGAGAGACTGGAATTTTGTAGGGCTAAAACGGGAAGGTCAAGATCATGAACGTGTGGAAGCATACCATTTATTTCACAGATGTATCAATTTGAAATTTTATTTTCTAACTATTTTCGGAAATACAGATCTGATGGAATTGAAATCCGATAGGTACTTGGTTAAAAAATATAGGCGTGAATGTTCATGCAAAATTGTGTCTATGATTAAATGATGATACGATAGAGAGTTGAAAGCTGCTTTTCAACAGCGATCTCAAGATTTTTTATATAATCCATAGTTCGGATGACTACAAATGTATTCGGGAGAATATTGAGCGCATACATGAATTGTTGGTCGTTTTTAGAGATATTGAAAAAAAAATGTATAATTTTGAATTTGTTTCCTCAGAGGTTACGAGAAGTTTTGACAGTTGAAAGAGACTGCTGGAGGACTAACAATATTCTGAAATGCATGGGGAAAAGGAAAGGAATTGTCTTGTGATTTTATATTTTATGGGATATTTTGGTCTGATATACTTACTTTCAACACGAGCGTTCTGGAAAACAGCATTATCGATTTGTCTAACTGTCTGAAATTTTCTAGTTTTGAGCCGGAAACGGTTCCAAACGACTAGGTTGGACTCGCTGATGAAGAGTCCGTGGTCAAGTTCAATTCTGTCCGTCAGTCCGTCCGGCTGGCTGTATAAGTATGCTCTAAGTTTTGAAGGAAGGAACTAGACTGTTTCAATTTTCTGGTTCGTTTTGTAGCCCGAATATCTCGGTTAATTTCGTTGGTGGGTGTTATAGTCCTAAAAGTTTCGGAGTTATACCAATATAAAATTTTGAGGTTAATTTACCGTTATCTAATGCCTCTACCAGATTGAAATTTTGTAATCAGTTCGAGAATACCATCGTGCAACAAATTGAGAATTATGTGGGACTCAGTCGTTAGAAATTTGAAAAAAATATTTATTAGGATATTTTCCTCGGAGACTGTTGATCGGATTGAAATGAGATGCGGTACATACCTGAGCGTCAGTATTGAACAACAATATTTCAAATTTCAGTTCGATCCGATATTCATTTTTGAAGAAACTGAAAAAAATATGTCAAATTTTGTTATTTGATGTAATTTCCTCAATATCTCAAGAAGTACAGAAGCCATCAGATTGAAACCTTGTGATAGGTTAGAGAATGCCAACGTGCAATTTGATGTGAAATTTCGTGTGGATCTAGTCGTTCAGAAATTTCAAAAAAATCACTTTTTGTTGGATATTCTTTCTTCGGGGTCATTGATGAGATTTACGTGAAATTTGGCACTGACCATATAGAAACATTGTTGTGATATTTATTCACGGAGATATAGGGAAAAATATGTAAATTTCGATATTCTTCGAAATGTTGAGGTTATTTGCCTAATATCTCAAGAAATAATGGGGCGATCAGATTGTTACTACGTAACTTGTTTCGAAATACTGCCGTGTAATATGATAACTTTAATGGTAAAATATGAAAAAAAAATTTGGAAATTTTTCAAATTTTTCTCGGGAAAAATTGCATTTTTGAAAAGCATTGATCAGAGTTCAATGAATTTGGCAAAAAAATATTCGGCGAAATTGTTTAAAATGTTTGATAATATGGTATTTATTTCAGGAGATATTGGAAAGGTATATGCAAAATTTCGTGGTTGTTTTTGAGGTTACTTAATAACTCATGAAAAACTAACTAGATCACATCTGAACTGGAGTACTGGATTTTAATTCGCTACGATCTGCATTTTTTAGAAATATTGAGAAAATGAAAATTTGAAAATTAGGCCTTCGTTTTCGGTTTAATTTCGAAAGTCAAATATGTAAATGGGTTAAAATTGCCAAATGATTCTGTAGATGAAGGTTTCCATTTAAAAATGTTTCATTCTTCAATATTTTCAATTGGATCGAACTTAAATTTCCTACTCAATCGAAAAATGGTAGCTTCAGGTTCATGCAAAATTTCTTCAAAACCACCATATAAAAATAAGACTAATCTTTCCTTCAGGAAGTGAAGTTGCTATTGGCGGGTTCAGTATGTGAACAGGAAACTACTTTGGATACAAATTCGAACAAGCGCGTGAAAGCTCCTCACTGTGCTTTTCTAGATTTTTTAACGATCAAGATAGTATATTTTCTGCACTTGATTTGATTATTATAAATAAATAGACCTTTCTTCAGTTCAGTTCAGTTTGATGTGTTTCTGTGTTGTAGTTCAGTATATAGGCACCTTGACACTTCCATAAGCAGGTACAATATGGCTAAAAGGCCAACGTAGTAGATGGACTGTGTATTGACACAGGGGATATTTCTGATAACTGGGAGATACATTGAAGGGTAATGATATATGGCTAAATTAACGATCACTTATGATTTAGACCCTTTCTTCATGAAAAATAACCACAAATAGTTATCAAAAAATGAAGATTTGCTGGAAAAAATTCCTCACCTGGAATCAATCGGCATACCCAAAAAAACATAGTTGGTAATAATACTTGACTTGATAATCAGCTCAAAATTTAATTGCAATGCATACCTGAATGGAAATGTTTTCTTAAAATGAATCCAGTCTGTTCAAGTAATGCAGAAATAATTTTCTGTTACTTCAGCAACCCATTCAGGGTTTTCAATGTTTTGATGTTGCCATCTGAAGAAGAACGCCCTTGCGGATTGCGGGTTACAAATTATTCGTCAAGGCAGTTGATAGAAATAGAGTTTTATAGTAATGAACAATATCGAAACAATGGAAGCTATCAACTTTGTTTTGATTTTTTTTTAATTATTTCGTGAAAAAATAATTCTACAAATTTTCGTGTTGGTGATGGTCACATATTGACTTCGAAACGTAACAGTACACTTCTTTCATCGTTTACATTATTCCGTTATTGTTAATTAGGCATTAATTTTTCCAGGAACTTTTCCCTGACAAATAGTTCGAATCCCGCAATTTGCAGAGGCGTTTTTTACAAGTATCAATTTTTATTTGATTTCAATAGTTTTTCTTCAGTGAAAACCTCGAAATCACATAAAAACATGCAAAATCCTCTCAAATATCCTTCAATCGGTATAAGTTTGATCGTAGATCGAAGATATTGCAAAAAATATGTAAAATTTCTTAGTTGTTTTCTAGGTATCGTTGAGAAGAAAAATATTATTAAAAAATATTATTATTATTATTATTATTATCATGATGTATCCGAAATAACTCGAAAAAAACACTGATCCGATCTCAATGAAATTTGATAACTAGTTGGCGAATACCGATGAACAAATTTGTGCGTGATGATAGTTTGATTGGATCAACTGATAAATACATATTTTTCAAATCTATTAATATTATAACTTGGCGATCTGCTAATCAAATGTTCCACACGAAATTCCGCATGAACCTTCAAGCTGTCTTTTCTCTATTTAGTAGTGAATTTCAATTCGATCGACTCTGTATTTTTAGAAATATTGAGAAAGCAAATTTTGAAATTCTAAAGTTTTGATCCTGCGGAATCATTAGGTGGATTCTACACATTCACGAATCCAGTATTCGTAACTAGGGTCCAAACCTGCTGTAGCATTATCGAATTCTTAGGTTGTTTGTTTCGGAAGTTATTGTGTCTACGATCAGCCTTGAGTAAAAATAAAATTTTAAAACAAATCGATGCTATACCAAATATATAGTTTCCCTCTCGATACAAGTAGGGTGCGACCCCACCACTTCAACAATAAAAATGGTGCAGACTCAAAATTATAGAGGTAAAATTTTGCTTTTTGCTCTGAAATGAAAGCAGCGGGAACAAAACACGAAAACTCATTGAAATAGGTAAGTAAACAAGTGAACTATTCGAATTAACCGATATATTTCACCATTAATATCTTGTCCATTCGAAAGACTACTGCTTTTCTAACATTCCAATGGAAACTTTAGTAAAGGATTTATGTGAGGACAGTAACTTTTGCGTTCGTATTCAGCCTACCTACTCATGTATTGAGCCCGCCAAACGCTGTTCTACTTCTTTATTGAAAGATTTTGGTATGTTCTATTCATATGGTCCTCACGACATTCTGCATTAAGAGTTTCTAGCTATCATTTTCGATCAGTAGGTATTTAACTTCTATTCGATTCGATCTGTTTTTTTGGAAATATTGGGGAAATCAAATTTTGAATAGGTTTATTCCTAAGGCATCTCCAGGCGGATTTGAATGATTGAAGAACTCGACCTTCGTGATTAAATCCGAAACCTAATCTACAAATATTCGATTTTTCAAGTAATTTCTTCGGGAAGTAATGGTTATAACAGTGAGTCTAATTGTCGATCGCAGACACAATAACATCCAAAAGAAACAACTAAGGGACTTAATACTTGTGTAGTGAATAAAAAAATATTTGAACCTTAATCACGACGGCCGAATCAGCGAAGTTGTAAATTTCACCCAATAATTTCGTAGAAATACTCATTCAAAGTTTTATTTTCCTACTATTTCCAAAAACACAGATCGGATCGAATTCAATTCAGTGCTCGATTGGAAAATGACAGCATGAGGGTCCATGCGAAATTTCGCAAGGCTGATTGTTCACAAAATATGAAATATCCAAAAAAAAAAATTTGTTCTGTTCTGCTACCTAGATTCATCATGATCAGTTATTCCAAAAATAAAAACGGTTCAGTACAAAGGACAAAATTCGTTATATTTCAATCCCGACACCTCCGAAAATGAGGAGCTGATGAGACTGAAAATTGAAGTTTTGATTCTAATGTTAACTTTTGGGTGGAAAATTACCATTACCGGCAATTTGGTAAAACGATACAACGCTGTTCGCTAGAATATGCACGCAAAAATCTTGCTTGCCATTTGAAAGAAACATCTCCCTTTTTTGGATGTCTTGTATATTTTATGTTTAAATAACACCCCCTGAAAACCTCATCGAGACAATCGCTTCAGGAATCATCAAAATACTTTAACAAATCAGAATATTATGCAAATTAATTTTTTGGGATACCCTGTATGTACTTGTCGTCTGAGGAAGGATATGACTTTTGCAATTTTCCGATAAGGATATGAAAGTAATCAATTGAAAATACCATCAGTTTTATATTTTTGCGCTCATGTTTAAAAGAACAGAAAGCTATAGTTTCGCACAAATGTCTGTTATTTTCAAATTTTTAGCCGAAAATGGTCTCAAACGAATAAGTTGGACTCACTGATGACGAATCCGGTGTCAAAATCGATTCTGGCCGGTTGGCCGTCTGCATGCACGATAACGGTCGTATGAAGAATCCTAAGGACCAGGGTTGGATGTATTTTGAAATGCGACGGTTATGTCCGTTAATAGGCGAAATCTGCCGAACGTTTTAGTAGTAAGAGCCTTCTGAAATTTCGAAGTTATTTCAGTGTTAATTTGGGAACCACTGAATTGATTGGATTGAAACTTGGAAGTTGGATGAAGTATAACGATGCGCAACTTTTTGCGAAATTCAGTTGAGATCACACTGTTGGTAAATTTGATCAAAAAATTTTCGAGATTTTTTCCAACATTTTTTTTTGAACTGTTCCTCACATTCAAAAAAAATAATTTGCCTGATAATAAAGGCACCATACTTCACAGCAGTGTACCAACTTTCAGTTGGATACGATCATAATTTTCGATGATATCGGGAAACAAGATATCAAGTACTTTGGATATAGTTCCTAGATAATGCAATAGTGAATATTTCAGTCCAAAATGTCCAAATTCATACAAAATCACAAGCCCAATCGCTTTTTCCCATAGTAAACAATGTATTTAAGGTTATTGTTGGTCCTCCAGTCTCTCCCAACTGTCAAAACTGCTCGTAACCTATAAAGAGAAAATTCAAATTTAACCCACTTTTCTAGATAAGTTTTTCAAGAAAACGAAACGAAATATCGATAAAAGAGCATCAGATATTATCAACACTATCTTTAATCTTGGAAAAAGCATCAGAAAAAGCGACGTACCTTGTACACAACGGTAGGATTCCAGTTGAATAGAAAGTTCCAGACCGATACAAAATATGCTTGAAATTTGGAAAAAACGTGAAAATGACGATGAAAGAGTTGAATAGAATCAGTACCAACCTATTACAATGTATTTAATTGAATAATTTTGTCAACTTTGGAAACTTACAGTGTAACATCACTATGCCCATTAAAGAGAATTTTCTTTGAAAATCACTGGTTTCTCCATTCGTTCACCTGAAATCATTATGGCATTAATAATATTCGTTATTTCTTATGAATTTCTTTACCTTCGGAGATGAAAAGCTCCTCAAATCATTCTATCGAGTGTATTATATCTGCTAACGGTGAGAGATTAATGGAATTATTGTGGAAAACACTAATATCTAGCAGGTAATGTTTAGAAAAAGCTCGATCCCTACCTTTTCTAATAATTGTTAATCATTTTATCTCATCTGCAAGCCTCAAAACAACAGTTAAAAAGTTTTTGTTCGGAGATGCTGTTGACAGTTTGAACTTATGCTAGGATCTGGAAAATAACACAAAATTCACATTGAAAAAGTTGATGGGGATCAGAACCAACCTGTAATCGACCAGCTGCGATGTAATTTATATCACATTTCCGTCGATTTAGTTCGGTTCCATGTTAAAGTTCCGTTTCAGAGTTTCTCAGTGACATTGATGGAAGTTTTTCAGGGAAAAAACACTTATTTCTTCATCTCAAGGCTGGAAAACGATTACTTATGCTTATTTATTGCCATTTAATACAATTATTGTTAATAATTCGGAGATATTAAATAATTTCCTTTACTTGCGTGAAATTTTCAAGTAACACTACGTAGAAATGAAGAGAAAATATTTATTTAAAATCTATAAATTAGCAGAAAATGTTCAGGAAAACCTCGATCCCTACCTGTTCTAATACTTGTTGACCACTTTCAACATTTTATCTCATCCTCAAGCCTCAAAACTTATGACTGAAAAATGTTCATTAACTGTTCCTGTCTATAGTTTCGAGTTATGCTGTAATCTCGAAAATAACTTAAAGTTGTTCTTGACTTGGTTAATAGGGATCAGTACCAACCTGTATTCGACTCATTTCGATATATTTCATGCCATATTTACGTCGATATCTTCCACTTCCATCATGAAGTTGGTTCGGAGAGTTCCTGCCAGTCAATGAGAGTTTTTTCTGGAAAAAAGTAACTATTTCTCCATTATATCGTTTGAAAACGACGAATCCTGCTTAGTTGTTGCCTTTTCATGCAATTTACGTCTGGAATTCGACGAACATGAACAATATTTTTCACTTTTGTGAAATTTTCAGGTGATGAAAGTAAACTAAGCTGGATTCTCGAAAATAAGTCAAAGTTAGTTTCAAAACGGTTTATAGGGATAAGAACAAACCTGTATTCTACCCATTTCGAAATATATTATTCCATATTATCGTCTATTCGCTTCGATTTCACTATAAACTTTTCTTAAGAGAGATGCTTCCAGCCGGTTGACAGATCAATAGAACTTCTTTCTGAAGAAGAGCCAATTTCTCGAATCTCCAGCTCGGAAACAATGTTATTTGCTTATTTTTTGCCATTTCCAGCAATTTTCATCGGTAATTCGTCGATTTTTAACAGATTTTCATCATCTTCGAGAATTGAATTACTCAACCGACAGCCGTGACAACAACAAACCCATATATCTTGTCTATGAACAAACCGTACTCGATGGTCCGATATCGGAGAAAAGAAACAATATCCAGAAGAAAACCTCGAAATTTGACATATTTTTTCCCGATATCTCCAAAACTTATGATCGTATCGAACTGAAATTTGGTGCATTGCTGTGAAATTAGAAGGTCAAAGCGTGAGTATAATTTTTCTTGGATATGATAAATGGTTTCCGAAAAAAAAATTTTTTTGGAAAAAAATTTCGAAAAAAATTTTTTTTAAAAATAACCAACAATATAATCCTGTCGAAATTTGGCTCAAAGTTGCGCGTCGTTGTACTTCACCTAACTGCCAAGTTTGAATCCAATCGCTCAGGTAGTTTCTGAAATAAAAAATAAATAACTTCAAAACTTCAAATGCCTATAACTCCGAAACTATTCGATCGATTTGGCCCATTAACGAACTTAACCGCGGCATTCCAATGCGCGACCTACCCTGAAAGTTTCAAGTTGCTAGCTCACTTCGTTCGACAGTTATCGTGTCTACGGCCGGCCGGCCGGCCGGCCGGCCGGCTGGCCGGACAGAATCGATTTTGACACCGGATTCGTCATCAGTGAGTCCAACCTAGTCGATTGAGACCATTTTCGGCTCAATCATCCAAAATTACAGACATTTGATCAAAACGATAGCACGCTGTTCCCCTAGAACATGCGCGCAAAAAATCAACGATATCGAGAAGAAAACCTCGAAATTTGACATATTTTTTCCCGATATCTCCGAAAATTATGATCGTATCGAGCTGAAATTTAGTACACTGCTGTGAAATTAGAAGGTCAGAGTGTGAGTATAATTTTTTTTGGATATGATGAATGGTTTCCGAAAAAAAAATTTTTTTGTAAAAAAATTTCGAAAAAAATTTTTTTTTAAATTTATTGACAATATGATCTTGACGAAATTTGGCTCAAAGTTGCGCGTCGTTATACTCCACCAAACTGCCAAGTTTGAATCCAATCGCTCAGGTAGTTTCTGAAATAAAAAATAAATAACTCCAAAACTTCAAATGCCTATAACTCCGAAACTATTCGATCGATTTGGCCCATTAACGAACTTAACCGCGGCATTCCAATGCGCGACCTACCCTGAAAGTTTCAAGTCGCTAGCTCACTTTGTTCGACAGTTATCGTGTCTACGGCCGGCCGGCCGGCCGGACAGAATCGATTTTGACACCGGATTCGTCATCAGTGAGTCCAACCTAGTCGATTGAGACCATTTTCGGCTCAATCATCCAAAATTACAGACATTTGATCAAAACGATAGCACGCTGTTCCCCTAGAACATGCGCGCAAAAATATGTCAAATTTCGAGGTTTTCTTCTCGATATCGTTGATTTTTGCGCGCATGTTCTAGTGGAACAGCGTGCTATCGTTTTGATCAAATGTCTGTAATTTTCGATGATTGAGCCGAAAATGGTCTCAATCGACTAGGTTGGACTCACTGATGACGAATCCGGTGTCAAAATCGATTCTGTCCGGCCGGCCGGCCGGCCGTAGACACGATAACTGTCGACAGAAGCAAGTCGCGCATTGGAATGCCGCGGTTAAGTTCGTTAATGGGCCAAATCGATCGAATAGTTTCGGAGTTATAGGCATTTGAAATTTTGAAGTTATTTATTTTTTATTTCAGAAACTACTTGAGCGATTTGATTCAAACTTGGCAGTTTGGTGGAGTATAACGACGCGCAACTTTGAGCCGAATTTCGTCAAGATCATATTGTCAATAAATTTTAAAAAAAATTTTTTTCGAAATTTTTTTACAAAAAATTTTTTTTTCGGAAACCATTCATCATATCCAAAAAAAATTATACTCACACTTTGACCTTCTAATTTCACAGCAGTGTACTAAATTTCAGCTCGATACGATCATAAGTTTTGGAGATATCGGGAAAAAATATGTCAAATTTCGAGGTTTTCTTCTCGATATCGTTGATTTTTTTGGTATTACTCGAGAAATACTGATTCAGTCCTGATTAAACTTCACAGCTAGTTTTAAGATGCTGAAAGACAACTTTGTGCAAAATTTCGTGATAATCGGGTTATTAGAACAATTTGAAAAAAAAAATTTATATGTTTTTTTCATCATATCATCCTCATTAAATTCTGTATGAAACTTCGAACTGTTATTTTCGATGAAGTACTGGATTTCAATTCGATCTGGTCTGTATTTTTGGAAATATTGGAAAAATAAAATTTTGATTAGGTATATCTACGGAATCATTGGGTGGATTTTACCCATTCACGAATTCGGCCTTCGTAATTAAGGTCCAAACCTTCTCTACAAATATCGAGTTTCAAAGTTGTTTCTTTCGGAAGTTATTGTGTTTACGCAGTCGGCCGTTAGGCTGACCGTAAACACAATAACTTCCGGAAGAAACGACTTAGAAACTCGATATTTGTAGAGTAGGTTTGGGGCTTAATTACGAAGGTCGAATTCGTGAATGGGTAAAATCCGCCCAATGATTCCGTAGATATACCCAATCAAAATTTTATTTTTCCAATGTTTCCAAAAATACAGATCAGATCGAATTGAAATTCAGTACTTCATCGAAAATAACAGTTCGAAGTTTCATACAGAATTTAATGAGGATGATATGATGAGAAAATCATATAAATTTTTTTTTTTCAAATTGTTCTAATAACACGATTTTCACGAAATTTTGCATAAAGTTGTCTTTTAGCATCTTAAAACTAGCTGTGAAGTTTAATCAGGACTGAATCAGTATTTCTCGAGTAATACCGAAAAAATCAACGATATCGAGAAGAAAACCTCGAAATTTGACATATTTTTTCCCGATATCTCCAGAACTTATGATCGTATCGAACTGAAATTTGGTACGCGCGCACGTTCAAATTCGTTGCTGAAGCGGTCATCTGCATTGAACATGCGCGCAAAAGTTGCTGCCTTCACGGCAGTGCTTTTTGAAATTTTTTTGGTATTACTCGAGAAATACTGATTCAGTCCTGATTAAACTTCACAGCTATTTTTAAGATGCTGAAAGACAACTTTGTGCAAAATTTCGTGATAATCGGGTTATTAGAACAATTTGAAAAAAAAAATTTATATGATTTTTTCATCATATCATCCTCATTAAATTCTGTATGAAACTTCGAACTGTTATTTTCGATGAAGTACTGGATTTCAATTCGATCTGGTCTGTATTTTTGGAAATATTGGAAAAATAAAATTTTGATTGGGTATATCTACGGAATCATTGGGTGGATTTTACCCATTCACGAATTCGGCCTTCGTAATTGAGGTCCAAACCTTCTCTACAAATATCGAGTTTCTAAGTTGTTTCTTTCGGAAGTTATTGTGTTTACGCAGTCGGCCGTTAGGCTGACCGTAAACACAATAACTTCCGGAAGAAACGACTTAGAAACTCGATATTTGTAGAGTAGGTTTGGGGCTTAATTACTAAGGTCGAATTCGTGAATGGGTAAAATCCGCCCAATGATCCGTAGATATACCCAATCAAAATTTTATTTTTCCAATGTTTCCAAAAATACAGATCAGATCGAATTGAAATTCCTTACTTCATCGAAAATAACAGTTCGAAGTTTCATACAGAATTTAATGAGGATGATATGATGAGAAAATCATATAAATTTTTTTTTTCAAATTGTTCTAATAACACGATTATCACGAAATTTTGCATAAAGTTGTCTTTTAGCATCTTAAAACTAGCTGTGAAGTTTAATCAGGACTGAATCAGTATTTCTCGAGTAATACCGAAAAAATCAACGATATCGAGAAGAAAACCTCGAAATTTGACATATTTTTTCCCGATATCTCCAGAACTTATGATCGTATCGAACTGAAATTTGGTACGCGCGCACGTTCAAATTCGTTGCTGAAGCGGTCATCTACATTGAACATGCGCGCAAAAGTTGCTGCCTTCACGGCAGTGCTTTTGAAATTTTACCCTTAAGCTTACCCTTACCCTTACCCTTACCCTTACACTTACCCTTGCTTTTACCCTTAGGCTTACCCTTACCCTTACCCTTACCCTTACCCTTAAGCTTACCCTTACCCTTACCCTTACCCTTACCCTTACCCTTACCCTTACCCTTACCCTTACCCTTACCCTTACCCTTACCCTTACCCTTACCCTTACCCTTGCTTTTACCCTTAAGCTTACCCTTACCCTTACCCTTACTCTTACCCTTACCCTTACCCTTACCCTTACCCTTACCCTTGCTTTGACCCTTAGGCTTACCCTTACCTTTACCCTTACCCTTACCCTTACCCTTACCCTTACCCTTACCCTTACCCTTACCCTTACCCTTACCCTTGCTTTTACCCTTAAGCTTACCCTTACCCTTACCCTTACCCTTACCCTTACCCTTACCCTTACCCTTGCTTTTACCCTTAAGCTTACCCTTACCCTTACCCTTACCCTTACCCTTACCCTTGCTTTTACCCTTAGGCTTACCCTTACCCTTACCCTTACCCTTACCCTTGCTTTTACCCTTAAGCTTACCCTTACCCTTACCCTTACCCTTACCCTTACCCTTACCCTTACCCTTACCCTTACCCTTACCCTTACCCTTACCCTTACCCTTACCCTTACCCTTACTCTTACCCTTACCCTTACCCTTGCTTTTACCCTTAAGCTTACCCTTACCCTTACCCTTACCCTTACCCTTACCCTTGCTTTTACCCTTAGGCTTACCCTTACCCTTACCCTTAACCTTACCCTTACCCTCACCCTTACCCTTGCTTTTACCCTTAAGCTTACCCTTACCCTTACCCTTACCCTTACCCTTACCCTTACCCTTACCCTTACCCTTGCTTTTACCCTTAAGCTTACCCTTACCCTTACCCTTACCCTTACCCTCACCCTTACCCTTACCCTTACACTTGCTTATACCCTTAAGCTTACCCTTACCCTTACCCTTACCCTTACCCTTACCCTTACCCTTACCCTTACCCTTACCCTTACCCTTACCCTTACCCTTACCCTTACCCTTACCCTTGCTTTTACCCTTAGGCTTACCCTTACCTTTACCCTTACCCTTACCCTTACCCTTACCCTTACCCTTACCCTTACCCTTACCCTTGCTTTTACCCTTAAGCTTACCCTTACCCTTACCCTTACTCTTACCCTTACCCTAACCCTTACCCTGGCTTTTACCCTTAAGCTTACCCTTACCCTTACCCTTACCCTTACCCTTACCCTTACCCTTACCCTTACCCTTACCCTTACCCTTACCCTTACCCTTACCCTTGCTTTTACCCTTAAGCTTACCCTTACCCTTACCCTTACCATTACCCTTACCCTTACCCTTACCCTTATCCTTACCCTTGCTTTTACCCTTAAGCTTACCCTTACCCTTACCCTTACCCTTACCCTTACCCTTACCCTTACCCTTACCCTTACCCTTACCCTTACCCTTGCTTTTACTCTTAGGCTTACCCTTACCTTTACCCTTACCCTTACCCTTACCCTTACCCTCACCCTTACCCTTACCCTTGCTTTTACCCTTAAGCTTACCCTTACCCTTACCCTTACCCTCACCCTTACCCTTGCTTTTACCCTTAAGCTTACCCTTACCCTTACCCTTAACCTTACCCTTACCCTTGCTTTTACCCTTAGGCTTACCCTTACCCTTACCCTTACCCTTACCCTTGCTTTTACCCTTAAGCTTACCCTTACCCTTACCCTTACTCTTACCCTTACCCTTACCCTTACCCTTACCCTTACCCTTACCCTTACCCTTACCCTTACCCTTACCCTTACCCTTACCCTTACCCTTACCCTTACCCTTGCTTTTACCCTTAGGCTTACCCTTACCTTTACCCTTACCCTAACCCCTACCCTTACCCTTACCCTTAAACTTA
The DNA here is from genome assembly GCA_958510865.1 of Myrrha octodecimguttata. Classification (NCBI taxonomy): domain Eukaryota; kingdom Metazoa; phylum Arthropoda; class Insecta; order Coleoptera; family Coccinellidae; genus Myrrha; species Myrrha octodecimguttata. The sequence goes on along the minus strand of CAUEHS010000108.1, from coordinate 40,419 downwards.
CCCTTGCTTTTACCCTTAAGCTTACCCTTACCCTTACCCTTACCCTTACCCTCACCCTTACCCTTACCCTTACCCTTACCCTTACCCTTACCCTTACCCTTACCCTTACCCTTGCTTTTACCCTTAAGCTCACCCTTACCCTTACCCTTACCCTTACCCTTACCCTTACCCTTACCCTTACCCTTACCCTTACCCTTAGCCTTGCTTTTACCCTTAAGCTTACCCTTACCCTTACCCTTACCCTTACCCTTACCCTTACCCTTGCTTTTACCCTTAGGCTTACCCTTACCTTTACCCTTACCCTTACCCTTACCCTTACCCTTACCCTTGCTTTTACCCTTAAGCTTACCCTTACCCTTACCCTTACCCTTAAGCTTACCCTTACCCTTACCCTTACCCTTACCCTTACCCTTACCCTTAACCTTACCCTTACCCTTACCCTTACCCTTACCCTTACCCTTGCTTTTACCCTTAAGCTTACCCTTACCCTTACCCTTACCCTTACCCTTGCTTTTACCCTTAAGCTTACCCTTACCCTTACCCTTACCCTTAAGCTTACCCTTACCCTTACCCTTACCCTTACCCTTACCCTTACCCTTACCCTTACCCTTACCCTTACCCTTACCCTTACCCTTACCCTTACCCTTACCCTTACCCTTACCCTTACCCTTGCTTTTACCCTTAAGCTTACCCTTACCCTTACCCTTACCCTTACCCTTAAGCTTACCCTTACCCTTACCCTTACCCTTACCCTTACTCTTAACCTAACCCTTGCTTTTACCCTTAAGCTTACCCTTACCCTTACCCTTACCCTTACCCTTAAGCTTACCATTCCCCTTACCCTTACCCTTACCCTTACCCTTGCTTTTACCCTTAAGCTTACCCTTACCCTTACCCTTACCCTTACCCTTAAGCTTACCCTTACCCTTACCCTTACCCTTACCCTTACCCTTACCCTTACCCTTACCCTTGCTTTTACCCTTAAGCTTACCCTTACCCTTACCCTTACCCTTACCCTTGCTTTTACCCTTAAGCTTACCCTTAACCTTACCCTTACCCTTACCCTTAAGCTAACCCTTACCCTTACCCTTACCCTTACCCTTACCCTTACCCTTACCCTTACCCTTACCCTTGCTTTTACCCTTAAGCTTACCCTTACCCTTACCCTTACCCTTACCCTTACCCTTACCCTTACCCTTGCTTTTACCCTTAGGCTTACCCTTACCTTTACCCTTACCCTTACCCTTACCCTTACCCTTACCCTTACCCTTACCCTTACCCTTGCTTTTACCCTTAAGCTTACCCTTACCCTTACCCTTACCCTTACCCTTACCCTTACACTTACCCTTACCCTTACCCTTGCTTTTACCCTTAAGCTTACCCTTACCCTTACCCTTACCCTTACCCTTACCCTTGCTTTTACCCTTAGGCTAACCCTTACCCTTACCCTTACCCTTACCCTTGCTTTTACCCTTAAGCTTACCCTTACCCTTACCCTTACCCTTACCCTTACCCTTACCCTTACCCTTACCCTTACCCTTGCTTTTACCCTTAAGCTTACCCTTACCCTCACCCTTACCCTTACCCTTACCCTTACCCTTACCCTCACCCTTGCTTTTACCCTTAAGCTTACCCTTACCCTTACCCTTACCCTTACCCTTACCCTTACCCTTACCCTTACCCTTACCCTTGCTTTTACCCTTAAGCTTACCCTTACCCTTACCCTTACCCTTACCCTTACCCTTGCTTTTACCCTTAAGCTTACCCTTACCCTTACCCTTACCCTTACCCTTACCCTTACCCTTACCCTTACCCTTACCCTTGCTTTTACCCTTAAGCTTACCCTTACCCTTACCCTTACCCTTACCCTTACCCTAACCCTTACCCTTACCCTTACCCTCACCCTTGCTTTTACCCTTAAGCTTACCCTCACCCTTACCCTTACCCTTACCCTTACCCTTACCCTTGCTTTTACCCTTAAGCTTACCCTTACCCTTACCCTTACCCTTACCCTTACCCTTGCTTTTACCCTTAGGCTTACCCTTACCCTTACCCTTACCCTTGCTTTCACCCTTAAGCTTACCCTTACCCTTACCCTTACCCTTACTCTTACCCTTACCCTTACCCTTACCCTTACCCTTGCTTTTACCCTTAGGCTTACCCTTACCTTTACCCTTACCCTTACCCTTACCCTTACCCTTACCCTTACCCTTACCCTTACCCTTACCCTTACCCTTACCCTTGCTTTTACCCTTAAGCTTACCCTTACCCTTACCCTTACCCTTACCCTTACCCTTACCCTAACCCTTACCCTTACCCTTACCCTTGCTTTTACCCTTAAGCTCACCCTTACCCTTACCCTTACCCTTACCCTTACCCTTACCCTTACTCTTACCCTTACCCTTGCTTTTACCCTTAAGCTTACCCTTACCCTTACCCTTACCCTTAAGCTTACCCTTACACTTACCCTTACCCTTACCCTTACCCTTACCCTTGCTTTTACCCTTAAGCTTACCCTTACCCTTACCCTTACCCTTACCCTTACCCTTGCTTTTACCCTTAAGCTTACCCTTACCCTTACCCTTACCCTTACCCTTAAGCTTACGCTAACCCTTACCCTTACCCTTACCCTTACCCTTACCCTTACCCTTGCTTTTACCCTTAAGCTTACCCTTACCCTTACCCTTACCCTTACCCTTACCCTTACCCTTACCCTTACCCTTACCCTTACCCTTACCCTTACCCTTACCCTTACCCTTACCCTTACCCTTACCCTTACCCTTACCCTTACCCTTGCTTTTACCCTTAGGCTTACCCTTACCTTTACCCTTACCATTACCCTTACCCTTACCCTTACCCTTACCCTTACCCTTACCCTTACCCTTGCTTTTACCCTTAAGCTTACCCTTACCCTTACCCTTACCCTTACCCTTACCCTTACCCTTGCTTTTACCCTTAAGCTTACCCTTACCCTTACTCTTACCCCTACCCTTACCCTTACCCTTACCCTTACCCTTACCCTTACCCTTACCCTTACCCTTGATTTTACCCTTAAGCTCACCCTTACCCTTACCCTTACCCTAACCCTTACCCTTACCCTTACCCTTACCCTTACTCTTACCCTTACCCTTGCTTTTACCCTTAAGCTTACCCTTACCTTTACCCTTACCCTTAAGCTTACCCTTACCCTTACCCTTACCCTTACCCTTACCCTTACCCTTACCCTTGCTATTACCCTTAAGCTTACCCTTACCCTTACCCTTACCCTTACCCTTGCTTTTACCCTTAAGCTTACCCTTACCCTTACCCTTACCCGTACCCTTACCCTTAAGCTTACGCTTACCCTTACCCTTACCCTTACCCTTACCCTTACCCTTGCTTTTACCCTTAAGCTTACCCTTACCCTTACCCTTACCCTTACCCTTACCCTTACCCTTACCCTTACCCTTACCCTTACACTTGCTTTTACCCTTAGGCTTACCCTTACCTTTACCCTTACCATTACCCTTACCCTTACCCTTACCCTTACCCTTACCCTTACCCTTGCTTTTACCCTTAAGCTTACCCTTACCCTTACCCTTACCCTTACCCTTACCCTTACCCTTACCCTTACCCTTACCCTTGCTTTTACCCTTAAGCTTACCCTTACCCTTACCCTTACCCTTACCCTTACCCTTACCCTTACCCTTACCTTTACCCTTACCCTTACCCTTACCCTTACCCTAACCCTTACCCTTGCTTTTACCCTTAAGCTTACCCTTACCCTTACCCTTACCCTTACCCTTACCCTTACCCTTGCTTTTACCCTTAAGCTTACCCTTACCCTTACTCTTACCCCTACCCTTACCCTTACCCTTACCCTTACCCTTACCCTTAGCCTTACCCTTACCCTTGCTTTTACCCTTAGGCTTACCCTCACATTTACCCTTACCCTTACCCTTACCCTTACCCTTACCCTTACCCTTACCCTTACCCTTGCTTTTACTCTTAAGCTTACCCTTACCCTTACCCTTACCCTTACCCTTAGCCTTACCCTTACCCTTGCTTTTACCCTTAAGCTTACCCTTACCCTTACCCTTACCCTTACCCTTACCCTTACCCTTACCCTTGCTTTTACCCTTAGGCTTACCCTTACCCTTACCCTTACCCTTACCCTTAAGCTTACCCTTACCCTTACCCTTACCCTTACCCTTACCCTTACCCTTACCCTTACCCTTACCCTTACCCTTACCCTTACCCTTACCCTTACCCTTACCCTTGCTTTTACCCTTAAGCTTACCCTTACCCTTACCCTTACCCTTACCCTTACCCTTACCCTTACCCTTACCCTTACCCTTACCCTTACCCTTACTTAGGGTAAAGGTAAGGGTAAGCTTAAGGGTAAAAGCAAGGGTAAGGGTAAGGGTAAGGGTAAGGGTAAGGGTAAGGGTAAGGGTAAGGGTAAGGGTAAGGGTAAGGGTAACGGTAAGGGTAAGCTTAAGGGTAAGGGTGAGGGTAAGGGTAAGGGTAAGCTTAAGGGTAAAAGCAAGGGTAAGGGTAAGGGTAAGGGTAAGGGTAAGGGTAAGCTTAAGGGTGAGGGTAAGGGTAAGGGTAAGGGTAAGCTTAAGGGTAAAAGCAAGGGTAAGGTTAAGGGTAAGGGTAAGGGTAAGGGTAAGGGTAAGGGTAAGCTTAAGGGTAAGGGTAAGGGTAAGGGTAAGGGTAAGCTTAAGGGTAAAAGCAAGGGTAAGGGTAAGGGTAAGGGTAAGGGTAAGGGTAAGGGTAAGGGTAAGGGTAAGGGTAAGGGTAAGGGTAAGGGTAAGCTTAAGGGTAAGGGTAAGGGTAAGGGTAAGCTTAAGGGTAAAAGCAAGGGTAAGGGTAAGGGTAAGGGTAAGGGTAAGCTTAAGGGTAAAAGCAAGGGTAAGGGTAAGGGTAAGGGTAAGGGTAAGGGTAAGGGTAAGGGTAAGGGTAAGGGTAAGGGTAAGGGTAAGGGTAAGGGTAAGCTTAAGGGTAAGGGTAAGGGTAAGGGTAAGCTTAAGGGTAAAAGCAAGGGTAAGGGTAAGGGTAAGGGTAAGGGTAAAGGTAAGGGTAAGCCTAAGGGTAAAAGCAAGGGTAAGGGTAAGGGTAAGGGTAAGGGTAAGGGTAAGGGTAAGGGTAAGGGTAAGGGTAAGGGTAAGGGTAAGGGTAAGGGTGAGGGTAAGGGTAAGGGTAAGGGTAAAGGTAAGGGTAAGGGTAAGCTTAAGGGTAAAAGCAAGGGCAAGGGTAAGGGTAAGGGTAAGGGTGAGGGTAAGGGTAAGGGTAAGGGTAAGGGTAAGGGTAAGCTTAAGGGTAAAAGCAAGGGTAAGGGTAAGGGTAAGGGTAAGAGTAAGGGTAAGGGTAAGGGTAAGGGTAAGGGTAAGCTTAAGGGTAAAAGCAAGGGTAAGGGTAAGGGTAAGGGTAAGGGTTAGGGTAAGGGTAAAGGTAAGGGTAAGCCTAAGGGTAAAAGCAAGGGTAAGGGTAAGGGTAAGGGTAAGGGTAAGGGTAAGGGTAAGGGTAAGGTTAAGGGTAAGAGTAAGGGTAAGGGTAAGGGTAAGCTTAAGGGTAAAAGCAAGGGTAAGGGTAAGGGTAAGGGTAAGGGTAAGCCTAAGGGTAAAAGCAAGGGTAAGGGTAAGGTTAAGGGTAAGGGTAAGGGTAAGCTTAAGGGTAAAAGCAAGGGTAAGGTTAAGGGTAAGGGTAAGGGTAAGGGTAAGCTTAAGGGTAAAAGCAAGGGTAAGGGTAAGGGCGAGGGTAAGGGTAAGGGTAAGGGTAAGGGTAAAGGTAAGGGTAAGCCTAAGAGTAAAAGCAAGGGTAAGGGTAAGGGTAAGGGTAAGGGTAAGGGTAAGGGTAAGGGTAAGGGTAAGGGTAAGGGTAAGGGTAAGGGTAAGCTTAAGGGTAAAAGCAAGGGTAAGGATAAGGGTAAGGGTAAGGGTAAGGGTAAGGGTAAGGGTAAGGGTAAGGGTAAGGGTAAGGGTAAGCTTAAGGGTAAAAGCAAGGGTAAGGGTAAGGGTGAGGGTAAGGGTAAGGGTAAGGGTAAGGGTAAGGGTAAGGGTAAGGGTATGGGTAAGGGTAAGCTTAAGGGTAAAAGCAAGGGTAAGGGTTAGGGTAAGGGTAAGGGTAAGGGTAAGGGTAAGGGTAAGCTTAAGGGTAAAAGCAAGGGTAAGGGTAAGGGTAAGGGTAAGGGTAAGGGTAAGGGTAAAGGTAAGGGTAAGCCTAAGGGTAAAAGCAAGGGTAAGGGTAAGGGTAAGGGTAAGGGTAAGGGTAAGGGTAAGGGTAAGGGTAAGGGTGAGGGTAAGGGTAAGGGTAAGGGTAAGCTTAAGGGTATAAGCAAGGGTAAGGGTAAGGGTAAGGGTGAGGGTAAGGGTAAGGGTAAGGGTAAGGGTAAGGGTAAGCTTAAGGGTAAAAGCAAGGGTAAGGGTAAGGGTAAGGGTAAGGGTAAGGGTAAGGGTAAGGGTAAGCTTAAGGGTAAAAGCAAGGGTAAGGGTAAGGGTAAGGGTAAGGGTGAGGGTAAGGGTAAGGGTAAGGGTAAGGGTAAGGGTAAGGGTAAGGGTAAGGGTAAAGGTAAGGTTAAGCCTAAGGGTAAAAGCAAGGGTAAGGGTAAGGGTAAGGGTAAGGGTAAGGGTAAGGGTAAGGGTATGGGTAAGGGTAAGGGTAAGGGTAAGGGTAAGGGTAAGGGTAAGGGTGAGCTTAAGGGTAAAAGCAAGGGTAAGGGTAAGGGTAAGGGTAAGGGTAAGCCTAAGGGTAAAAGCAAGGGTAAGGGTAAGGGTAAGGGTAAGGGTAAGCTTAAGGGTAAAAGCAAGGGTAAGGGTAAGGGTAAGGGTAAGGGTAAGGGTAAGGGTAAGCTTAAGGGTAAAAGCAAGGGTAAGGGTGAGGGTAAGGGTAAGGGTAAGGGTAAGGGTAAGGGTAAGGGTAAGGGTAAGGGTAAGGGTAAGGGTAAAATAAAGGGTAAGCCTAAGGGTCAAAGCAAGGGTAAGGGTAAGGGTAAGGGTAAGGGTAAGGGTAAGGGTAAGGGTAAGCTTAAGGGTAAAAGCAAGTGTAAGGGTAAGGGTAAGGGTAAGGGTAAGGGTAAGGGTAAGGGTAAGGGTAAGGGTAAGGGTAAGGGTAAGGGTAAGCTTAAGGGTGAGGGTAAGTGTAAGGGTAAGGGTAAGCCTAAGGGTAAAAGCAAGGGTAAGTGTAAGGGTAAGGGTAAGGGTGAGGGTAAGCTTACCCTTACCCTTACCCTTACCCTTACCTTTACCCTTGCTTTTACCCTTAAGCTTACCCTTACCCTTACCCTTACCCTTACCCTTACCCTTACCCTTACCCTTATCCTTACCCTTGCTTTTACCCTTAAGCTTACCCTTACCCTTACCCTTACCCTTACCCTTACCCTTACCCTTACCCTTACCCTTACCCTTACCCTTACCCTTACCCTTGCTTTTACTCTTAGGCTTACCCTTACCTTTACCCTTACCCTTACCCTTACCCTTACCCTCACCCTTACCCTTACCCTTGCTTTTACCCTTAAGCTCACCCTTACCCTTACCCTTACCCTTACCCTTACCCTTGCTTTTACCCTTAAGCTTACCCTTACCCTTACCCTTAACCTTACCCTTACCCTTGCTTTTACCCTTAGGCTTACCCTTACCCTTACCCTTACCCTTACCCTTGCTTTTACCCTTAAGCTTACCCTTACCCTTACCCTTACTCTTACCCTTACCCTTACCCTTACCCTTACCCTTACCCTTACCCTTACCCTTACCCTTACCCTTGCTTTTACCCTTAGGCTTACCCTTACCTTTACCCTTACCCTAACCCTTACCCTTACCCTTACCCTTACCCTTACCCTTGCTTTTACCCTTAAGCTTACCCTTACCCTTACCCTTACCCTTACCCTTACCCTTACACTTACCCTTACCCTTACCCTTACCCTTACCCTTGCTTTTACCCTTAAGCTCACCCTTACCCTTACCCTTACCCTTACCCTTACCCTTACCCTTACCCTTACCCTTACCCTTGCTTTTACCCTTAAGCTTACCCTTACCCTTACCCTTACCCTTACCCTTACCCTTACCCTTGCTTTTACCCTTAGGCTTACCCTTACCTTTACCCTTACCCTTACCCTTACCCTTACCCTTACCCTTGCTTTTACCCTTAAGCTTACCCTTACCCTTACCCTTACCCTTAAGCTTACCCTTACCTTTACCCTTACCCTTACCCTTACCCTTACCCTTACCCTTACCCTTACCCTTACCCTTACCCTTTCCCTTGCTTTTACCCTTAAGCTTACCCTTACCCTTACCCTTACCCTTACTTTTACCCTTGCTTTTACCCTTAAGCTTACCCTTACCCTTACCCTTACCCTTAAGCTTACCCTTACCCTTACCCTTACCCTTACCCTTACCCTTATCCTTACCCTTACCCTTACCCTTACCCTTACCCTTGCTTTTACCCTTAAGCTTACCCTTACCCTTACCCTTACCCTTACCCTTAAGCTTACCCTTACCCTTACCCTTACCCTTACCCTTACCCTTAACCTTACCCTTGCTTTTACCCTTAAGCTTACCCTTACCCTTATCCTTACCCTTACCCTTAAGCTTACCCTTACCCTTACCCTTACCCTTACCCTTACCCTTGCTTTTACCCTTAAGCTTACCCTTACCCTTACCCTTACCCTTACCCTTAAGCTTACCCTTACCCTTACCCTTACCCTTACCCTTACCCTTACCCTTACCCTTACCCTTGCTTTTACCCTTAAGCTTACCCTTACCCTTACCCTAAGTAAGGGTAAGGGTAAGGGTAAGGGTAAGGGTAAGGGTAAGGGTAAGGGTAAGGGTAAGGGTAAGGGTAAGGGTAAGGGTAAGGGTAAGCTTAAGGGTAAAAGCAAGGGTAAGGGTAAGGGTAAGGGTAAGGGTAAGGGTAAGGGTAAGGGTAAGGGTAAGGGTAAGGGTAAGGGTAAGGGTAAGGGTAAGGGTAAGGGTAAGCTTAAGGGTAAGGGTAAGGGTAAGGGTAAGCCTAAGGGTAAAAGCAAGGGTAAGGGTAAGGGTAAGGGTAAGGGTAAGGGTAAGCTTAAGGGTAAAAGCAAGGGTAAGGGTAAAGCTAAGGGTAAGGGTAAGGGTAAGGGTAAGGGTAGGCTTAAGGGTAAAAGCAAGGGTAAGGGTAAGGGTAAGGGTAAGGGTAAGGGTAAGGGTAAGGGTAAAGGTGAGGGTAAGCCTAAGGGTAAAAGCAAGGGTAAGGGTAAGGGTAAGGGTAAGGGTAAGGGTAAGGGTAAGGGTAGGGGTAAGAGTAAGGGTAAGGGTAAGCTTAAGGGTAAAAGCAAGGGTAAGGGTAAGGGTAAGGGTAAGGGTAAGCTTAAGGGTAAAAGCAAGGGTAAGGGTAAGGGAAAGGGTAAGGGTAAGGGTAAGGGTAAGGGTAAGGGTAAGGGTAAGGGTAAGGGTAAGGGTAAGGGTAAGGGTAAGGGTAAGGGTAAGGGTAAGGGTAAGGGTAAGGGTAAGGGTAAGGGTAAGGGTAAGCTTAAGGGTAAAAGCAAGGGTAAGGGTAAGGGTAAGGGTGAGGGTAAGGGTAAGGGTAATGGTAAGGGTAAAGGTAAGGGTAAGCCTAAGGGTAAAAGCAAGGGTAAAGGTAAGGGTAAGGGTAAGGGTAAGGGTAAGGGTAAGGGTAAGGGTAAGGGTAAGGGTAAGGGTAAGGGTAAGGGTAAGCTTAAGGGTAAAAGCAAGGGTAAGGGCAAGGGTAAGGGTAAAGGTAAGGGTAAGCTTAAGGGTAAGGGTAAGGGTAAGGGTAAGGGTAAGCTTAAGGGTAAAAGCAAGGGTAAGGGTGAGGGTAAGGGTAAGGGTAAGGGTAAGCTTAAGGGTAAAAGCAAGGGTAAGGGTAAGGGTAAGGGTAAGAGTAAGGGTAAGGGTAAGGGTAAGCTTAAGGGTAAGGGTAAGGGTAAGGGTAAGGGTAAGCTTAAGGGTAAAAGCAAGGGTAAGGGTAAGAGTAAGGGTAAGGGTAAGGGTAAGGGTAAGGGTAAGGGTAAGGGTGAGCTTAAGGGTAAAAGCAAGGGTAAGGGTAAGGGTAAGGGTAAGGGTAAGGGTAAGGGTAAGGGTAAGGGTAAGGGTAAGGGTAAGGGTAAGCTTAAGGGTAAAAGCAAGGGTAAGGGTAAGGGTAAGGGTAAGGGTAAAAGTAAGGGTAAGGGTAAGGGTAAAGGTAAAGGTAAGGGTAAGCCTAAGGGTAAAAGCAAGGGTAAGGGTAAGGGTAAGGGTAAGGGTAAGAGTAAGGGTAAGGGTAAGGGTAAGGGTAAGCTTAAGGGTAAAAGCAAGGGTAAGGGTAAGGGTAAGGGTAAGGGTAAGCCTAAGGGTAAAAGCAAGGGTAAGGGTAAGGGTAAGGGTAAGGGTAAGCTTAAGGGTAAAAGCAAGGGTAAGGGTAAGGGTAAGGGTAAGGGTAAGGGTAAGGGTAAGGGTAAGGGTAAGGGTAAGGGTAAGGGTAAGGGTAAGCTTAAGGGTAAAAGCAAGGGTAAGGGTAAGGGTAAGGGTAAGGGTAAGGGTAAAGGTAAGGGTAAGCCTAAGGGTAAAAGCAAGGGTAAGGGTAAGGGTAAGGGTAAGGGTAAGGGTAAGGGTAAGGGTAAGGGTAAGGGTAAGGGTAAGGGTAAGGGTAAGGGTAAGGGTAAGGGTAAGGGAAAGGGTAAGGGTAAGGGTAAGGGTAAGCTTAAGGGTAAAAGCAAGGGTAAGGGTAAGGGTAAAGGTAAGGATAAGCCTAAGGGTAAAAGCAAGGGTAAGGGTAAGGGTAAGGGTAAGGGTAAGGGTAAGCTTAAGGGTAAAAGCAAGGGTAAGGGTAAGGGTAAGGGTAAGGGTAAGGGTAAGGGTAAGCTTAAGGGTAAAAGCAAGGGTAAGGGTAAGGGTAAGGGTAAGGGTAAGGGTAAGGGTAAGGGTAAGGGTAAAGGTAAGGGTAAGCCTAAGGGTAAAAGCAATGGTAAGGGTAAGGGTAAGGGTAAGGGTAAGGGTAAGGGTAAGGGTAAGGGTAAGGGTAAGGGTAAGCTTAAGGGTAAAAGCAAGGGTAAGGGTAAGGGTAAGGGTAAGGGTAAGGGTAAGGATAAGGGTAAGGGTAAGGGTAAGGGTAAGCTTAAGGGTAAGGGTAAGGGTAAGGGTAAGGGTAAGCTTAAGGGTAAAAGCAAGGGTTAGGGTAAGGGTAAGGGTAAGGGTAAGCTTAAGGGTAAAAGCAAGGGTAAGGGTAAGGGTAAGGGTAAGGGTAAGGGTAAGGGTAAGGGTAAGGGTAAGCTTAAGGGTAAGGGTAAGGGTAAGGGTAAGGGTAAGCTTAAGGGTAAAAGCAAGGGTTAGGGTAAGGGTAAGGGTAAGGGTAAGGGTAAGCTTAAGGGTAAGGGTAAGGGTGAGGGTAAGCTTAAGGGTAAAAGCAAGGGTAAGGTTAAGGGTAAGGGTGAGGGTAAGGGTAAGGGTAAGGGTAAGGGTAAGCTTAAGGGTAAGGGTAAGAGTAAGGGTAAGGTTAAGCTTAAGGGTAAAAGCAAGGGTAAGGGTAAGGGTAAGGGTAAGGGTAAGGGTAAGGGTAAGGGTGAGGGTAAGGGTAAGGGTAAGGGTAAGGGTAAGGGTAAGCTTAAGGGTAAGCTTAAGGGTAAAAGCAAGGGTAAGGGTAAGGGTAAGGGTAAGGGTAAGCTTAAGGGTAAAAGCAAGGGTAAGGGTAAGGGTAAGGGTAAGGGTTAGGGTAAGGGTAAGGGTAAGGGTAAGGGTAAGGGTAAGGGTAAGGGTAAGGGTAAGGGTAAGCTTAAGGGTAAGGGTAAGGGTAAGGGTAAGCTTAAGGGTAAAAGCAAGGGTAAGGGTAAGGGTAAGGGTAAGGGTAAAGGTAAGGGTAAGCCTAAGGGTAAAAGCAAGGGTGAGGGTAAGGGTAAGGGTAAGGGTAAGGGTAAGAGTAAGGGTAAGGGTAAGGGTAAGGGTAAGGGTAAGGGTAAGGGTAAGGGTAAGGGTAAGCTTAAGGGTAAAAGCAAGGGTAAGGGTAAGGGTAAGGGTAAGGGTAAGGGTAAGGGTAAGGGTAAGGGTAAGGGTAAGCTTAAGGGTAAAAGCAAGGGTAAGGGTAAGGGTAAGGGTAAGGGTAAGGGTAAGGGTAAGGGTAAGGGTAAGGGTAAGGGTAAGGGTAAGGGTAAGGGTAAGCTTAAGGGTAAAAGCAGGGGTAAGGGTAAGGGTAAGGGTAAGGGTAAGGGTTAGGGTAAGGGTAAAGGTAAGGGTAAGCCTAAGGGTAAAAGCAAGGGTAAGGGTAAGGGTAAGGGTAAGGGTAAGGGTAAGGGTAAGTGTAAGGGTAAGGGTAAGGGTAAGAGTTAGGGTAAGGGTAAGGGTAAGCTTAAGGGTAAAAGCAAGGGTAAGGGTAAGGGTAAGGGTAAGGGTAAGCCTAAGGGTAAAAGCAAGGGTAAGGGTAAGGTAAAGGGTAAGGGTAAGGGTAAGCTTAAGGGTAAAAGCAAGGGTAAGGGTAAGGGTAAGGGTAACTACCCTTACCCTTGCTTTTACCCTTAGGCTTACCCTTACCTTTACCCTCACCCTTACCCTTACCCTTACCCCTACCCTTACCCTTACCCTTGCTTTTACCCTTAAGCTTACCCTTACCCTTACCCTTACCCTTACCCTTACCCTTTCCCTTACCTTAACCCTTACCCTTTCCCTTGCTTTTACCCTTAAGCTTACCCTTACCCTTACCCTTACCCTTACCCTTACCCTTACCCTTACCCTTACCCTTGCTTTTACCCTAAAGCTTACCCTTACCCCTACCCTTACCCTTACCCTTACCCTTACCCTTACCCTTACCCTTACCCTTGCTTTTACCCTAAAGCTTACCCTTACCCTTACCCTTACCCTTACCCTTACCCTTACCCTTACCCTTACCCTTACCCTTGCTTTTACCCTTAAGCTTACCCTTACCCTTACCCTTACCCTTACCCTTACCCTTACCCTTACCCTTACCCTTACCCTTGCTTTTACCCTTAAGCTTACCCTTACCCTTACCCTTACCCTTACCCTTACCCTTACCCTTACCCTTACCCTTACCCTTACCCTTACCCTTACCCTTACCCTTACCCTTACCCTTACCCTTACCCTTGCTTTTACCCTTAGGCTTACCCTTACCTTTACCCTTACCCTTACCCTTACCCTTACCCTTACCCTTACCCTTACCCTTACCCTTACCCTTGCTTTTACCCTTAAGCTTACCCTTACCCTTACCCTTACCCTTACCCTTACCCTTACCCTTGCTTTTACCCTTAAGCTTACCCTTACCCTTACCCTTACCCTTACCCTTACCCTTGCTTTTACCCTTAGGCTTACCCTTACCCTTACCCTTACCCTTACCCTTGCTTTTACCCTTAAGCTTACCCTTACCCTTACCCTTACCCTTACCCTCACCCTTACCCTTACCCTTACCCTTACCCTTACCCTTACCCTTACCCTTACCCTTACCCTTACCCTTACCCTTACCCTTGCTTTTACCCTTAGGCTTACCCTTACCTTTACCCTTACCCTTACCCTTACCCTTACCCTTACCCTTACCCTTGCTTTTACCCTTAAGCTTACCCTTACCCTTACCCTTACCCTTACCCTTACCCTTACCCTTACCCTTGCTTTTACCCTTAAGCTTACCCTTACCCTTACCCTTACCCTTACCCTTACCCTTACCCTTACCCTCACCCTTACCCTCACCCTTGCTTTTAACCTTAAGCTTACCCTTACCCTTACCCTTACCCTTACCCTTACCCTTTCCCTTGCTTTTACCCTTAAGCTTACCCTTACCCTTACCCTTACCCTTACCCTTACCCTTACCCTTACCCTTGCTTTTACCCTTAGGCTTACCCTTACCCTTACCCTTACCCTTACCCTTGCTTTTACCCTTAAGCTTACCCTTACCCTTACCCTTACCCTTACCTTTACCCTTACCCTTACCCTTACCCTTACCCTTACCCTTACCCTTACCCTTACCCTTACCCTTACCCTTACCCTTACCCTTACCCTTACCCTTACCCTTACCCTTACCCTTACCCTTGCTTTTACCCTTAAGCTTACCCTTACCCTTACCCTTACCCTTACCCTTACCCTTACCCTTACCCTTACCCTTACCCTTACTTTTACCCTTAAGCTTACCCTTCCCCTTACCCTTACCCTTACCCTTACCCTTACCCTCACCCTTACCCTTGCTTTTACCCTTAAGCTTACCCTTACCCTTACCCTTACCCTTACCCTTAAGCTTACCCTTACCCTTACCCTTACCCTTACCCTTACCCTTACCCTTACCCTTACCCTTACCCTTACCCTTACCCTTGCTTTCACCCTTAAGCTTACCTTTACCCTTACCCTTACCCTTACCCTTACCCTTACCCTTGCTTTTACCCTTAAGCTTACCCTTACCCTTACCCTTACCCTTACCCTTGCTTTTACCCTTAAGCTTACCCTTACCCTTACCCTTACCCTTACCCTTAAGCTTACCCTTACCCTTACCCTTACCCTTACCCTTACCCTTACCCTTACCCTTACCCTTACCCTTACCCTTACCCTTGCTTTTACCCTTAAGCTTACCCTTACCCTTACCCTTACCCTTACCCTTACCCTTAAGCTTACCCTTACCCTTACCCTTACCCTTACCCTTATCCTTACCCTTACCCTTACCCTTACCCTTGCTTTTACCCTTGAGCTTACCCTTACCCTTACCCTTACCCTTACCCTTAAGCTTACCCTTACCCTTACCCTTACCCTTACCCATATCCTTACCCTTACCCTTACCCTTACCCTTGCTTTTACCCTTAAGCTTACCCTTACCCTTGCCCTTACCCTTACCCTTACCCTTACCCTTACCCTTACCCTTACCCTTACCCTTACCCTTACCCTTGCTTTTACCCTTAGGCTTACCCTTACCTTTACCCTTACCCTTACCCTTACCCTTACCCTTACCCTTACCCTTACCCTTGCTTTTACCCTTAAGCTTACCCTTACCCTTACCCTTTCCCTTACCCTTACCCTTACCCTTGCTTTTACCTTTAAGCTTACCCTTACCCTTACCCTTACCCTTACCCTTACCCTTGCTTTTACCCTTAGGCTTACCCTTACCCTCACCCTTACCCTTACCCTTGCTTTTACCCTTAAGCTTACCCTTACCCTTACCCTTACCCTTACCCTTACCCTTACCCTTACCCTTACCCTTACCCTTACCCTTACCCTTACCCTTACCCTTACCCTTACCTTTACCCTTACCCTTACCCTTACCCTTACCCTTACCCTTACCCTTACCCTTACCCTTACCCTTACCCTTACCCTTGCTTTTACCCTTAAGCTTACCCTTACCCTTACCCTTACCCTTACCCTTACCCTTACCCTTACCCTTACCCTTACCCTCACCCTTGCTTTTACCCTTAAGCTTACCCTTACCCTTACCCTTACCCTTACCCTTACCCTTGCTTTTACCCTTAAGCTTACCCTTACCCTTACCCTTACCCTTACCCTTACCCTTGCTTTTACCCTTAGGCTTACCCTTACCCTTACCCTTACCCTTACCCTTGCTTTTACCCTTAAGCTTACCCTTACCCTTACCCTTACCCTTACCCTTACTCTTACCCTTACCCTTACCCTTACCCTTACCCTTACCCTTGCTTTTACCCTTAGGCTTACCCTTACCTTTACCCTTACCCTTACCCTTACCCTTACCCTTACCCTTACCCTTACCCTTACCCTTACCCTTGCTTTTACCCTTAAGCTTACCCTTACCCTTACCCTTACCCTTACCCTTACCCTTACCCTTACCCTTACCCTTACCCTTACCCTTACCCTTACCCTTGCTTTTACCCTTAAGCTTACCCTTACCCTTACCCTTACCCTTACCCTTACCCTTACCCTTACCCTTACCCTTGCTTTTACCCTTAAGCTTACCCTTACCCTTACCCTTACCCTTACCCTTACCCTTACCCTTACCCTTACCCTTACCCTCACCCTTGCTTTTACCCTTAAGCTTACCCTTACCCTTACCCTTACCCTTACCCTTACCCTTGCTTTTACCCTTAAGCTTACCCTTACCCTTACCCTTACCCTTACCCTTACCCTTGCTTTTACCCTTAGGCTTACCCTTACCCTTACCCTTACCCTTACCCTTACCCTTACCCTTACCCTTGCTTTTACCCTTAAGCTTACCCTTACCCTTACCCTTACCCTTACCCTTACTCTTACCCTTACCCTTACCCTTACCCTTACCCTTACCCTTGCTTTTACCCTTAGGCTTACCCTTACCTTTACCCTTACCCTTACCCTTACCCTTACCCTTACCCTTACCCTTACCCTTACCGTTACCCTTACCCTTACCCTTGCTTTTACCCTTAAGCTTACCCTTACCCTTACCCTTACCCTTACCCTTACCCTTACCCTTACCCTTACCCTTACCCTTACCCTTACCCTTACCCTTACCCTTACCCTTGCTTTTACACTTAAGCTTACCCTTACCCTTACCCTTACCCTTACCCTTACCCTTACCCTTACCCTTACCCTTACCCTTACCCTTGCTTTTACCCTTAAGCTTACCCTTACCCTTACCCTTAACCTTACCCTTAAGCTTACCCTTACCCTTACCCTTACCCTTACCCTTACCCTTACCCTTACCCTTACCCTTGCTTTTACCCTTAAGCTTACCCTTACCCTTACCCTTACCCTTAACCTTACCTTTACCCTTGCTTTTACCCTTACCCTTATCCTTACCCTTAAGCTTACCCTTACCCTTACCCTTACCCTTACCCTTACCCTTACCCTTACCCTTACCCTTACCCTTACCCTTGCTTTTACCCTTAAGCTTACCCTTACCCTTACCCTTACCCTTACCCTTACCCTTACCCTTGCTTTTACCCTTAGGCTTACCCTTACCTTTACCCTTACCCTTACCCTTACCCTTACCCTTACCCTTACCCTTACCCTTACCCTTACCCTTACCCTTGCTTTTACCCTTAAGCTTACCCTTACCCTTACCCTTACCCTTACCCTTACCCTTACCCTTACCCTTACCCTTACCCTTACCCTCACCCTTGCTTTTACCCTTAAGCTTACCCTTACCCTTACCCTTACCCTTACCCTTACCCTTACCCTTACCCTTACCCTTACCCTTACCCTTACCCTTACCCTTACCCTTACCCTTACCCTTACCCTTACCCTTACCCTTACCCTTACCCTTGCTTTTACCCTTAAGCTTACCCTTACCCTTACCCTTACCCTTACCCTTACCCTTACCCTTACCCTTACCCTTACCCTTGCTTTTACCCTTAGGCTTACCCTTACCTTTACCCTTACCCTTACCCTTACCCTTACCCTTACCCTTACCCTTGCTTTTACCCTTAAGCTTACCCTTACCCTTACCCTTACCCTTACCCTTGCTTTTACCCTTAAGCTTACCCTTACCCTTACCCTTACCCTTACCCTTACCCTTGCTTTTACCCTTAGGCTTACCCTTACCCTTACCCTTACCCTTACCCTTAAGCTTACCCTTACCCTTACCCTTACCCTTACCCTTACCCTTACCCTTACCCTTACCCTTGCTTTTACCCTTAAGCTTACCCTTACCCTTACCCTTACACTTACCCTTACCCTTACCCTTACCCTTACCCTTACCCTTACCCTAACCCTTACCCTTACCCTTGCTTTTACCCTTAGGCTTACCCTTACCTTTACCCTTACCCTTACCCTTACCCTTAAGCTTACCCTTACCCTTACCCTTACCCTTACCCTTACCCTTACCCTTACCCTTACCCTTACCCTTACCCTTACCCTTACCCTTACCCTTACCCTTACCCTTGCTTTTACCCTTAAGCTTACCCTTACCCTTACCCTTACACTTACCCTTACCCTTACCCTTATCCTTACCCTTACCCTTACCCTTACCCTTACCCTAACCCTTACCCTTACCCTTGCTTTTACCCTTAGGCTTACCCTTACCTTTACCCTTTACCCTTACCCTTACCCTTACCCTTACCCTTACCCTTACCCTTGCTTTTACCCTTAAGCTTACCCTTACCCTTACCCTTACCCTTACCCTTACCCTTACCCTTACCCTTACCCTTGCTTTTACCCTTAAGCTTACCCTTACCCTTACCCTTACCCTTACCCTCACCCTTACCCTTACCCTTTCCCTTGCTTTTACCCTTAAGCTTACCCTTACCCTTACCCTTACCCTTACCCTTACCCTTACCCTTACCCTTACCCTTACCCTTACCCTTACCCTTACCCTTACCCTTACCCTTGCTTTTACCCTTAAGCTTACCCTTACCCTTACCCTTACCCTTACCCTTACCCTTACCCTTACCCTTACCCTTACCCTTACCCTTACCCTTACCCTTACCCTTACCCTTACCCTTACCCTTACCCTTACCCTTACCCTTGCTTTTACCCTTAGGCTTACCCTTACCTTTACCCTTACCCTTACCCTTACCCTTACCCTTACCCTTGCTTTAACCCTTAAGCTTACCCTTACCCTCACCCTTACCCTTACCCTTACCCTTGCTTTTACCCTTAAGCTTACTCTTACCCTTACCCTTACCCTTACCCTTACCCTTGTTTTACCCTTAGGCTTACCCTTACCCTTACCCTTACCCTTAACCTTGCTTTTACCGTTAAGCTTACCCTTACCCTTACCCTTACCCTTACCCTTACCCTTACCCTTACCTTTACCCTTACCCTTGCTTTTACCCTTAGGCTTACCCTAACCTTTACCCTTACCCTTACCCTTACCCTTACCCTTACCCTTACCCTTACCCTTACCCTTGCTTTTACCCTTAAGCTAACCCTTACCCTTACCCTTACCCTTACCCTTACCCTTACCCTTACCCTTACCCTTACCCTTGCTTTTACCCTTAAGCTTACCCTTACCCTTACCCTTACCCTTACCCTTGCTTTTACCCTTAAGCTTACCCTTACCCTTACCCTTACTCTTACCCTTACCCTTACCCTTACCCTTACCCTCACCCTTACCCTTACCCTTACCCTTACCCTTACCCTTACCCTTACCCTTGCTTTTACCCTTAGGCTTACCCTTACCTTTACCCTTACCCTAACCCTTACCCTTACCCTTACCCTTACCCTTACCCTTGCTTTTACCCTTAAGCTTACCCTTACCCTTACACTTACCCTTACCCTTAACCTTACCCCTACCCTTGCTTTTACCCTTAAGCTTACCCTTACCCTTACCCTTACCCTTACCCTTACCCTTACCCTTACCCTTACCCTTACCCTTACCCTTACCCTTACCCTTACCCTTACCCTTACCCTTGCTTTTACCCTTAAGCTTACCCTTACCCTTACCCTTACCCTTACCCTTACCCTAACCCTTACCCTTGCTTTTACCCTTAAGCTTACCCTTACCCTTACCCTTACCCTTACCCTTACCCTTACCCTTACCCTTACCTTTAAACTTACCCTTACCCTTACCCTTACCCTTACCCTTACCCTTACCCTTACCCTTACCCTTACCCTTGCTTTTACCCTTAAGCTTACCCTTACCCTTACCCTTACCCTTACCCTTACCCTCACCCTTACCCTTACCCTTACCCTTGCTTTTACCCTTAAGCTTACCCTTACCCTTACCCTTACCCTTACCCTTACCCTTACCCTTACCCTTGCTTTTACCCTTAGGCTTACCCTTACCTTTACCCTTACCCTTACCCTTACCCTTACCCTTACCCTTACCCTTACCCTTACCCTTACCCTTACCCTTGCTTTTACCCTTAAGCTTACCCTTACCCTTACCCTTACCCTTACCCTTACCCTTACCCTTGCTTTTACCCTTAAGCTTACCCTTACCCTTACCCTTACCCTTGCTTTTACCCTTAGGCTTACCCTTACCCTTACCCTTACCCTTACCCTTGCTTTTACTCTTAAGCTTACCCTTACCCTTACCCTTACTCTTACCCTTACCCTTACCCTTACTCTTACCCTTACCCTTACCCTTACCCTTACCCTTACCCTTACCCTTATCCTTGCTTTTACCCTTAGGCTCACCCTTACCTTTACCCTTACCCTTACCCTTACCCTTACCCTTACCCTTGCTTTTACCCTTAAGCTTACCCTTACCCTTACCCTTACCCTTAAGCTTACCCTTACCCTTACCCTTACCCTTACCCTTACCCTTACCCTTACCCTTACCCTTACCCTTACCCTTACCCTTACCCATGCTTTTACCCTTAAGCTTACCCTTACCCTTACCCTTACCCTTACCCTTACCCTCGCTTTTACCCTTAAGCTTACCCTTACCCTTACGCTTACCCTTACCCTTAAGCTTTCCCTTACCCTTACCCTTACCATTACCCTTACCCTTACCCTTACCCTTACCCTTACCCTTACCCTTACCCTTACCCTTACCCTTACCCTTGCTTTTACCCTTAAGCTTACCCTTACCCTTACCCTTACCCTTACCCTTACCCTTACCCTTACCCTTACCCTTACCCTTACCCTTGCTTTTACCCTTAGGCTTACCCTTACCTTTACCCTTACCCTTACCCTTACCCTTACCCTTACCCTTACCCTTACCCTTGCTTTTACCCTTAAGCTTACCCTTACCCTTACCCTTACCCTTACCCTTACCCTTGCTTTTACCCTTAAGCTTACCCTTACCCTTACCCTTACCCTTACCCTTACCCTTACCCTTACCCTTACCCTTACCCTTACCCTTGCTTTTACCCTTAAGCTTACCCTTACCCTTACCCTTACCCTTACCCTTACCCTTACCCTTACCCTTACCCTTACCCTTACCCTTACCCTTACCCTTACCCTTACCCTTGCTTTTACCCTTAGGCTTACCCTTACCTTTACCCTTACCCTTACCCTTACCCTTACCCTTACCCTTACCCTTGCTTTTACCCTTAAGCTTACCCTTACCCTTACCCTTACCCTTACCCTTACCCTTACCCTTACCCTTACCCTTACCCTTACCCTTGATTTTACCCTTAGGCTTACCCTTACCTTTACCCTTACCCTTACCCTTACCCTTACCCTTACCCTTACCCTTACCCTTACCCTTACCCTTACCCTTACCCTTACCCTTACCCTTACCCTTACCCTTGCTTTTACCCTTAAGCTTACCCTTACCCTTACCCTTACCCTTACCCTTACCCTTACCCTTACCCTTACCCTTACCCTTGCTTTTACCCTTAAGCTTACCCTTACCCTTACCCTTACCCTTACCCTTACCCTCACCCTTACCCTTACCCTTACCCTTGCTTATACCCTTAAGCTTACCCTTACCCTTACCCTTACCCTTACCCTTACCCTTACCCTTACCCTTACCCTTACCCTTACCCTTACCCTTACCCTTACCCTTACCCTTACCCTTGCTTTTACCCTTAGGCTTACCCTTACCTTTACCCTTACCCTTACCCTTACCCTTACCCTTACCCTTACCCTTACCCTTACCCTTACCCTTGCTTTTACCCTTAAGCTTACCCTTACCCTTACCCTTACCCTTACCCTTACCCTAACCCTTACCCTTGCTTTTACCCTTTAGCTTACCATTAACCTTACCCTTACCCTTACCCTTACCCTTACCCTTACCCTTACCCTTACCCTTACCCTTACCCTTGCTTTTACCCTTAAGCTTACCCTTGCCCTTACCCTTACCCTTACCCTTACCCTTACCCTTACCCTTACCCTTACCCTTGCTTTTACCATTAAGCTTACCCTTAAACTTACCCTTACCCTTACCCTTGCTTTTACCCTTAGGCTTACCCTTACCTTTACCCTTACCCTTACCCTTACCCTTACCCTTACCCTTACCCTTACCCTTACCCTTACCCTTGCTTTTACCCTTAAGCTTACCCTTACCCTTACCCTTACCCTTACCCTTACCCTTACCCTTGCTTTTACCCTTAAGCTTACCCTTACCCTTACCCTTACCCTTACCCTTACCCTTGCTTTTACCCTTAGGCTTACCCTTACCCTTACCCTTACCCTTACCCTTGCTTTTACCCTTAAGCTTACCCTTACCCTTACCCTTACTCTTACCCTTACCCTTACCCTTACCCTTACCCTTACCCTTACCCTTACCCTTACCCTTACCCTTACCCTTACCCTTACCCTTGCTTTTACCCTTAGGCTTACCCTTACCTTTACCCTTACCCTAACCCTTACCCATACCCTTACCCTTTCCCTTACCCTTACCCTTACCCTTGCTTTTACCTTTAAGCTTACCCTTACCCTTACCCTTACCCTTACCCTTACCCTTACCCTTGCTTTTACCCTTAGGCTTACCCTTACCCTCACCCTTACCCTTACCCTTGCTTTTACCCTTAAGCTTACCCTTACCCTTACCCTTACCCTTACCCTTACCCTTACCCTTACCCTTACCCTTACCCTTACCCTTACCCTTACCCTCACCCTTACCCTTACCCTTACCTTTACCCTTACCCTTACCCTTACCCTTACCCTTACCCTTACCCTTACCCTTACCCTTACCCTTACCCTTACCCTTGCTTTTACCCTTAAGCTTACCCTTACCCTTACCCTTACCCTTACCCTTACCCTTACCCTTACCCTTACCCTTACCCTCACCCTTGCTTTTACCCTTAAGCTTACCCTTACCCTTACCCTTACCCTTACCCTTACCCTTGCTTTTACCCTTAAGCTTACCCTTACCCTTACCCTTACCCTTACCCTTACCCTTGCTTTTACCCTTAGGCTTACCCTTACCCTTACCCTTACCCTTACCCTTGCTTTTACCCTTAAGCTTACCCTTACCCTTACCCTTACCCTTACCCTTACTCTTACCCTTACCCTTACCCTTACCCTTACCCTTACCCTTGCTTTTACCCTTAGGCTTACCCTTACCTTTACCCTTACCCTTACCCTTACCCTTACCCTTACCCTTACCCTTACCCTTACCCTTACCCTTACCCTTGCTTTTACCCTTAAGCTTACCCTTACCCTTACCCTTACCCTTACCCTTACCCTTACCCTTACCCTTACCCTTACCCTTACCCTTACCCTTACCCTTACCCTTGCTTTTACCCTTAAGCTTACCCTTACCCTTACCCTTACCCTTACCCTTACCCTTACCCTTACCCTTACCCTTGCTTTTACCCTTAAGCTTACCCTTACCCTTACCCTTACCCTTACCCTTACCCTTACCCTTACCCTTACCCTCACCCTTGCTTTTACCCTTAAGCTTACCCTTACCCTTACCCTTACCCTTACCCTTACCCTTGCTTTTACCCTTAAGCTTACCCTTACCCTTACCCTTACCCTTACCCTTGCTTTTACCCTTAGGCTTACCCTTACCCTTACCCTTACCCTTACCCTTACCCTTACCCTTACCCTTGCTTTTACCCTTAAGCTTACCCTTACCCTTACCCTTACCCTTACCCTTACTCTTACCCTTACCCTTACCCTTACCCTTACCCTTACCCTTGCTTTTACCCTTAGGCTTACCCTTACCTTTACCCTTACCCTTACCCTTACCCTTACCCTTACCCTTACCCTTACCCTTACCGTTACCCTTACCCTTACCCTTGCTTTTACCCTTAAGCTTACCCTTACCCTTACCCTTACCCTTACCCTTACCCTTACCCTTACCCTTACCCTTACCCTTACCCTTACCCTTACCCTTACCCTTACCCTTACCCTTGCTTTTACCCTTAAGCTTACCCTTACCCTTACCCTTACCCTTACCCTTACCCTTACCCTTACCCTTACCCTTACCCTTACCCTTGCTTTTACCCTTAAGCTTACCCTTACCCTTACCCTTAACCTTACCCTTAAGCTTACCCTTACCCTTACCCTTACCCTTACCCTTACCCTTACCCTTACCCCTGCTTTTACCCTTAAGCTTACCCTTACCCTTACCCTTACCCTTAACCTTACCCTTACCCTTGCTTTTACCCTTACCCTTATCCTTACCCTTAAGCTTACCCTTACCCTTACCCTTACCCTTACCCTTACCCTTACCCTTACCCTTACCCTTACCCTTACCCTTACCCTTGCTTTTACCCTTAAGCTTACCCTTACCCTTACCCTTACCCTTACCCTTACCCTCACCCTTGCTTTTACCCTTAGGCTTACCCTTACCTTTACCCTTACCCTTACCCTTACCCTTACCCTTACCCTTACCCTTACCCTTACCCTTACCCTTGCTTTTACCCTTAAGCTTACCCTTACCCTTACCCTTACCCTTACCCTTACCCTTACCCTTACCCTTACCCTTACCCTTACCCTCACCCTTGCTTTTACCCTTAAGCTTACCCTTACCCTTACCCTTACCCTTACCCTTACCCTTACCCTTACCCTTACCCTTACCCTTACCCTTACCCTTACCCTTACCCTTACCCTTACCCTTACCCTTACCCTTGCTTTTACCCTTAAGCTTACCCTTACCCTTACCCTTACCCTTACCCTTACCCTTACCCTTACCCTTAGCCTTA
Organism: Myrrha octodecimguttata; assembly: GCA_958510865.1. Lineage (NCBI taxonomy): Eukaryota > Metazoa > Arthropoda > Insecta > Coleoptera > Coccinellidae > Myrrha > Myrrha octodecimguttata. The sequence continues at coordinate 16,061 of CAUEHS010000108.1, read as the reverse complement.
CCCTTACCCTTACCCTTGCTTTTACCCTTAGGCTTACCCTTACCTTTACCCTTACCCTTACCCTTACCCTTACCCTTACCCTTACCCTTGCTTTTACCCTTAAGCTTACCCTTACCCTTACCCTTACCCTTACCCTTGCTTTTACCCTTAAGCTTACCCTTACCCTTACCCTTACCCTTACCCTTACCCTTGCTTTTACCCTTAGGCTTACCCTTACCCTTACCCTTACCCTAACCTTTAAGCTTACCCTTACCCTTACCCTTACCCTTACCCTTACCCTTACCCTTACCCTTACCCTTGCTTTTACCCTTAAGCTTACCCTTACCCTTACCCTTACACTTACCCTTACCCTTACCCTTACCCTTACCCTTACCCTTACCCTAACCCTTACCCTTACCCTTGCTTTTACCCTTAGGCTTACCCTTACCTTTACCCTTACCCTTACCCTTACCCTTAAGCTTACCCTTACCCTTACCCTTACCCTTACCCTTACCCTTACCCTTACCCTTACCCTTGCTTTTACCCTTAAGCTTACCCTTACCCTTACCCTTACACTTACCCTTACCCTTACCCTTACCCTTACCCTTACCCTTACCCTTACCCTAACCCTTACCCTTACCCTTGCTTTTACCCTTAGGCTTACCCTTACCTTTACCCTTTACCCTTACCCTTACCCTTACCCTTACCCTTACCCTTACCCTTGCTTTTACCCTTAAGCTTACCCTTACCCTTACCCTTACCCTTACCCTTACCCTTACCCTTACCCTTACCCTTGCTTTTACCCTTAAGCTTACCCTTACCCTTACCCTTACCCTTACCCTTACCCTCACCCTTACCCTTACCCTTTCCCTTGCTTTTACCCTTAAGCTTACCCTTACCCTTACCCTTACCCTTACCCTTACCCTTACCCTTACCCTTACCCTTACCCTTACCCTTACCCTTACCCTTGCTTTTACCCTTAAGCTTACCCTTACCCTTACCCTTACCCTTACCCTTACCCTTACCCTTACCCTTACCCTTACCCTTACCCTTACCCTTACCCTTACCCTTACCCTTACCCTTACCCTTACCCTTACCCTTACCCTTGCTTTTACCCTTAGGCTTACCCTTACCTTTACCCTTACCCTTACCCTTACCCTTACCCTTACCCTTGCTTTAACCCTTAAGCTTACCCTTACCCTCACCCTTACCCTTACCCTTACCCTTGCTTTTACCCTTAAGCTTACTCTTACCCTTACCCTTACCCTTACCCTTACCCTTGTTTTACCCTTAGGCTTACCCTTACCCTTACCCTTACCCTTAACCTTGCTTTTACCGTTAAGCTTACCCTTACCCTTACCCTTACCCTTACCCTTACCCTTACCCTTACCTTTACCCTTACCCTTGCTTTTACCCTTAGGCTTACCCTAACCTTTACCCTTACCCTTACCCTTACCCTTACCCTTACCCTTACCCTTACCCTTACCCTTGCTTTTACCCTTAAGCTAACCCTTACCCTTACCCTTACCCTTACCCTTACCCTTACCCTTACCCTTACCCTTACCCTTGCTTTTACCCTTAAGCTTACCCTTACCCTTACCCTTACCCTTACCCTTGCTTTTACCCTTAAGCTTACCCTTACCCTTACCCTTACTCTTACCCTTACCCTTACCCTTACCCTTACCCTCACCCTTACCCTTACCCTTACCCTTACCCTTACCCTTACCCTTACCCTTGCTTTTACCCTTAGGCTTATCCTTACCTTTACCCTTACCCTAACCCTTACCCTTACCCTTACCCTTACCCTTACCCTTGCTTTTACCCTTAAGCTTACCCTTACCCTTACACTTACCCTTACCCTTAACCTTACCCCTACCCTTGCTTTTACCCTTAAGCTTACCCTTACCCTTACCCTTACCCTTACCCTTACCCTTACCCTTACCCTTACCCTTACCCTTACCCTTACCCTTACCCTTACCCTTACCCTTACCCTTACCCTTGCTTTTACCCTTAAGCTTACCCTTACCCTTACCCTTACCCTTACCCTTACCCTAACCCTTACCCTTGCTTTTACCCTTAAGCTTACCCTTACCCTTACCCTTACCCTTACCCTTACCCTTACCCTTACCCTTACCTTTAAACTTACCCTTACCCTTACCCTTACCCTTACCCTTACCCTTACCCTTACCCTTGCTTTTACCCTTAAGCTTACCCTTACCCTTACCCTTACCCTTACCCTTACCCTCACCCTTACCCTTACCCTTACCCTTGCTTTTACCCTTAAGCTTACCCTTACCCTTACCCTTACCCTTACCCTTACCCTTACCCTTACCCTTGCTTTTACCCTTAGGCTTACCCTTACCTTTACCCTTACCCTTACCCTTACCCTTACCCTTACCCTTACCCTTACCCTTACCCTTACCCTTACCCTTACCCTTGCTTTTACCCTTAAGCTTACCCTTACCCTTACCCTTACCCTTACCCTTACCCTTACCCTTGCTTTTACCCTTAAGCTTACCCTTACCCTTACCCTTACCCTTACCCTTACCCTTGCTTTTACCCTTAGGCTTACCCTTACCCTTACCCTTACCCTTACCCTTGCTTTTACTCTTAAGCTTACCCTTACCCTTACCCTTACTCTTACCCTTACCCTTACCCTTACTCTTACCCTTACCCTTACCCTTACCCTTACCCTTACCCTTACCCTTATCCTTGCTTTTACCCTTAGGCTCACCCTTACCTTTACCCTTACCCTTACCCTTACCCTTACCCTTACCCTTGCTTTTACCCTTAAGCTTACCCTTACCCTTACCCTTACCCTTAAGCTTACCCTTACCCTTACCCTTACCCTTACCCTTACCCTTACCCTTACCCTTACCCTTACCCTTACCCTTACCCTTACCCTTACCCTTACCCATGCTTTTACCCTTAAGCTTACCCTTACCCTTACCCTTACCTTTACCCTTACCCTCGCTTTTACCCTTAAGCTTACCCTTACCCTTACGCTTACCCTTACCCTTAAGCTTTCCCTTACCCTTACCCTTACCATTACCCTTACCCTTACCCTTACCCTTACCCTTACCCTTACCCTTACCCTTACCCTTACCCTTGCTTTTACCCTTAAGCTTACCCTTACCCTTACCCTTACCCTTACCCTTACCCTTACCCTTACCCTTACCCTTACCCTTACCCTTGCTTTTACCCTTAGGCTTACCCTTACCTTTACCCTTACCCTTACCCTTACCCTTACCCTTACCCTTACCCTTACCCTTGCTTTTACCCTTAAGCTTACCCTTACCCTTACCCTTACCCTTACCCTTACCCTTGCTTTTACCCTTAAGCTTACCCTTACCCTTACCCTTACCCTTACCCTTAACCTTACCCTTACCCTTACCCTTACCCTTACCCTTGCTTTTACCCTTAAGCTTACCCTTACCCTTACCCTTACCCTTACCCTTACCCTTACCCTTACCCTTACCCTTACCCTTACCCTTACCCTTACCCTTACCCTTACCCTTGCTTTTACCCTTAGGCTTACCCTTACCTTTACCCTTACCCTTACCCTTACACTTACCCTTACCCTTACCCTTGCTTTTACCCTTAAGCTTACCCTTACCCTTACCCTTACCCTTACCCTTACCCTTACCCTTACCCTTACCCTTACCCTTACCCTTACCCTTACCCTTGATTTTACCCTTAGGCTTACCCTTACCTTTACCCTTACCCTTACCCTTACCCTTACCCTTACCCTTACCCTTACCCTTACCCTTACCCTTACCCTTACCCTTACCCTTACCCTTACCCTTACCCTTGCTTTTACCCTTAAGCTTACCCTTACCCTTACCCTTACCCTTACCCTTACCCTTACCCTTACCCTTACCCTTGCTTTTACCCTTAAGCTTACCCTTACCCTTACCCTTACCCTTACCCTTACCCTCACCCTTACCCTTACCCTTACCCTTGCTTATACCCTTAAGCTTACCCTTACCCTTACCCTTACCCTTACCCTTACCCTTACCCTTACCCTTACCCTTACCCTTACCCTTACCCTTACCCTTACCCTTACCCTTACCCTTGCTTTTACCCTTAGGCTTACCCTTACCTTTACCCTTACCCTTACCCTTACCCTTACCCTTACCCTTACCCTTACCCTTACCCTTACCCTTGCTTTTACCCTTAAGCTTACCCTTACCCTTACCCTTACCCTTACCCTTACCCTAACCCTTACCCTTGCTTTTACCCTTTAGCTTACCATTAACCTTACCCTTACCCTTACCCTTACCCTTACCCTTACCCTTACCCTTACCCTTACCCTTGCTTTTACCCTTAAGCTTACCCTTGCCCTTACCCTTACCCTTACCCTTACCCTTACCCTTACCCTTACCCTTACCCTTGCTTTTACCCTTAAGCTTACCCTTAAACTTACCCTTACCCTTACCCTTGCTTTTACCCTTAGGCTTACCCTTACCTTTACCCTTACCCTTACCCTTACCCTTACCCTTACCCTTACCCTTACCCTTACCCTTACCCTTGCTTTTACCCTTAAGCTTACCCTTACCCTTACCCTTACCCTTACCCTTACCCTTACCCTTGCTTTTACCCTTAAGCTTACCCTTACCCTTACCCTTACCCTTACCCTTACCCTTGCTTTTACCCTTAGGCTTACCCTTACCCTTACCCTTACCCTTACCCTTGCTTTTACCCTTAAGCTCACCCTTACCCTTACCCTTACTCTTACCCTTACCCTTACCCTTACCCTTACCCTTACCCTTACCCTTACCCTTACCCTTACCCTTACCCTTACCCTTGCTTTTACCCTTAGGCTTACCCTTACCTTTACCCTTACCCTAACCCTTACCCATACCCTTACCCTTACCCTTACCCTTGCTTTTACCCTTAAGCTTACCCTTACCCTTACCCTTACCCTTAACCTTACCCCTACCCTTGCTTTTACCCTTAAGCTTACCCTTACCCTTACCCTTACCCTTACCCTTACCCTTACCCTCACCCTTACCCTTACCCTTACCCTTACCCTTACCCTTACCCTTACCCTTACCCTTACCCTTACCCTTACCCTTACCCTTGCTTTTACCCTTAAGCTTACCCTTACCCTTACCCTTACCCTTACCCTTACCCTAACCCTTACCCTTGCTTTTACCCTTAAGCTTACCCTTACCCTTACCCTTACCCTTACCCTTACCCTTACCCTTACCCTTACCTTTAAACTTACCCTTACCCTTACCCTTACCCTTACCCTTACCCTTACCCTTACCCTTACCCTTACCCTTACCCTTGCTTTTACCCTTAAGCTTACCCTTACCCTTACCCTTACCCTTACCCTTACCCTTACCCTTACCCTTACCCTTACCCTTGCTTTTACCCTTAAGCTTACCCTTACCCTTACCCTTACCCTTACCCTTACCCTTACCCTTGCTTTTACCCTTAGGCTTACCCTTACCTTTACCCTTACCCTTACCCTTACCCTTACCCTCACCCTTACCCTTACCCTTACCCTTACCCTTGCTTTTACCCTTAAGCTTACCCTTACCCTTACCCTTACCCTTACCCTTACCCTTACCCTTGCTTTTACCCTTAAGCTTACCCTTACCCTTACCCTTACCCTTACCCTTACCCTTACCCTTGCTTTTACCCTTAGGCTTACCCTTACCCTTACCCTTACCCTTACCCTTGCTTTTACTCTTAAGCTTACCCTTACCCTTACCCTTACTCTTACCCTTACCCTTACCCTTACTCTTACCCTTACCCTTACCCTTACCCTTACCCTTACCCTTACCCTTACCCTTGCTTTTACCCTTAAGCTTACCCTTACCCTTACCCTTACCCTTAAGCTTACCCTTACCCTTACCCTTACCCTTACCCTTACCCTTACCCTTACCCTTACCCTTACCCTTACCCTTACCCTTACCCTTACCCTTACCCATGCTTTTACCCTTAAGCTTACCCTTACCCTTACCCTTACCCTTACCCTTACCCTTGCTTTTACCCTTAAGCTTACCCTTACCCTTACGCTTACCCTTACCCTTAAGCTTTCCCTTACCCTTACCCTTACCATTACCCTTACCCTTACCCTTACCCTTACCCTTACCCTTACCCTTACCCTTACCCTTACCCTTACCCTTGCTTTTACCCTTAAGCTTACCCTTACCCTTACCCTTAAGCTTACCCTTACCCTTACCCTTACCCTTACCCTCACCCTTACCCTTACCCTTGCTTTTACCCTTAAGCTTACCCTTACCCTTACCCTTACCCTTACCCTTAAGCTTACCCTTACCCTTACCCTTACCCTTACCCTTACCCTTACCCTTACCCTTACCCTTGCTTTTACCCTTAAGCTTACCCTTACCCTTGCCCTTACCCTTACCCTTAAGCTTACCCTTACCCTTACCTTTACCCTTACCCTTACCCTTACCCTTACCCTTACCCTTGCTTTTACCCTTAAGCTTACCCTTACCCTTACCCTTACCCTTACCCTTACCCTTGCTTTTACCATTAAGCTTACCCTTACCCTTACCCTTACCCTTACCCTTAAGCTTACCCTTACCCTTACCCTTACCCTTACCCTTACCCTTACCCTTACCCTTACCCTTACCCTTACCCTTACCCTTACCCTTACCCTTACCCTTGCTTTTACCTTTAAGCTTACCCTTACCCTTACCCTTAACCTTACCCTTACCCTTACCCTTACCCTTACCCTTACCCTTGCTTTTACCCTTAGGCTTACCCTTACCTTTACCCTTACCCTTACCCTTACCCTTACCCTTACCCTCACCCTTACCCTTACCCTTACCCTTACCCTTACCCTTACCTTTACCCTTACCCTTGCTTTTACCCTTAAGCTTACCCTTACCCTTACCCTTACCCTTACCCTTACCCTTACTCTTGCTTTTACCCTTAAGCTTACCCTTACCCTTACCCTTACCCTTACCCTTACCCTTGCTTTTACCCTTAGGCTTACCCTTACCCTTTCCCTTACCCTTACCCTTGCTTTTACCCTTAAGCTTACCCTTACCCTTACCCTTACCCTTACCCTCACCCTTACCCTTACCCTTACCCTTACCCTTACCCTTACCCTTACCCTTACCCTTACCCTAACCCTTACCCTTACCCTTACCCTTACCCTTACCCTTGCTTTTACCCTTAGGCTTACCCTTACCTTTACCCTTACCCTTACCCTTACCCTTACCCTTACCCTTACCCTTACCCTTGCTTTTACCCTTAAGCTTACCCTTACCCTTACCCTTACCCTTATCCTTACCCTTACCCTTACCCTTACCCTTACCCTTACCCTTGCTTTTACCCTTAAGCTTACCCTTACCCTTACCCTTACCCTTACCCTTACCCTTACCCTTACCCTTACCCTTACCCTCACCCTTGCTTTTACCCTTAAGCTTACCCTTACCCTTACCCTTACCCTTACCCTTACCCTTACCCTTGCTTTTACCCTTAAGCTTACCCTTACCCTCACCCTTACCCTTACCCTTACCCTTGCTTTTACCCTTAGGCTTACCCTTACCCTTACCCTTACCCTTACCCTTGCTTTTACCCTTAAGCTTACCCTTACCCTTACCCTTACCCTTACTCTTACCCTTACCCTTACCCTTACCCTTACCCTTGCTTTTACCCTTAGGCTTACCCTTACCTTTACCCTTACCCTTACCCTTACCCTTACCCTTACCCTTACCCTTACCCTTACCCTTTCCCTTACCCTTACCCTTACCCTTGCTTTTACCCTTAAGCTAACCCTTACCCTTACCCTTACCCTTCCCCTTACCCTTACCCTTAACCTTACCCTTACCCTTGCTTTTACCCTTAAGCTCACCCTTACCCTTACCCTTACCCTTACCCTTACACTTACCCTTACCCTGACCCTTACCCTTGCTTGTACCCTTAAGCTTACCCTTACCCTTACCCTTACCCTTACCCTTAAACTTACCCTTACCCTTACCCTTACCCTTACCCTTACCCTTACCCTTACCCTTGCTTTTACCCTTAAGCTTACCCTTACCCTTACCCTTACCCTTACCCTTACCCTTGCTTTTACCCTTAAGCTTACCCTTACCCTTACCCTTACCCTTACCCTTAAGCTTACACTTACCCTTACCCTTACCCTTACCCTTACCCTTACCCTTACCCTTGCTTTTACCCTTAAGCTTACCCTTACCCTTACCCTTACCCTTACCCTAACCCTTACCCTTAACCTTACCCTTACCCTTACCCTTACCCTTACCCTTACCCTTGCTTTTACCCTTAGGCTTACCCTTACCTTTACCCTTACCATTACCCTTACCCTTACCCTTACCCTTACCCTTACCCTTGCTTTTACCCTTAAGCTTACCCTTACCCTTACCCTTACCCTTACCCTTACCCTTACCCTTACCCTTACCCTTACCCTTACCCTTACCCTTGCTTTTACCCTTAAGCTTACCCTTACCCTTACCCTTACCCTTACCCTTACCCTTACCCTTACCCTTACCCTAACCCTTACCCTTACCCTTACCCTTGCTTTTACCCTTAAGCTTACCCTTACCCTTACCCTTACTCTTACCCTTACCCTTACCCTTACCCTTACCCTTGCTTTTACCCTTAAGCTTACCCTTACCCTTACCTTTACACTTACCCTTACCCTTACCCTTACCCTTACCCTTACCCTTACCCTTACCCTTACCCTTACCCTTACCCTTACCCTTACCCTTACCCTTACCCTTACCCTTACCCTTACCCTTACCCTTGCTTTTACCCTTAGGCTTACCCTTACCTTTAGCCTTACCCTTACCCTAACCCTTACCCTTACCCTTACCCTTACCCTTGCTTTTACCCTTAAGCTTACCCTTACCCTTACCCTTACCCTTACCCTTACCCTTACCCTTGCTTTTACCCTTAAGCTTACCCTTACCCTTACCCTTACCCTTACACTTACCCTTGCTTTTACCCTTAGGCTTACCCTTACCCTTACCCTTACCCTTACCCTTAAGCTTACCCTTACCCTTACCCTTACCCTTACCCTTACCCTTACCCTTACCCTTACCCTTACCCTTACCCTTACTTTTACCCTTAAGCTTACCCTTACCCTTACCCTTACCCTTACCCTTACCCTTACCCTTACCCTTACCCTTACCCTTACCCTTACCCTTACCCTTGCTTTGACCCTTAGGCTTACCCTTACCTTTACCCTTACCCTTACCCTTACCCTTACCCTTACCCTTACCCTTACCCTTACCCTTACCCTTGCTTTCACCCTTAAGCTTACCCTTACCCTTACCCTTACCCTTACCCTTACCCTTACCCTTACCCTTACCCTTACCCTTACCCTTGCTTTTACCTATAAGCTTACCCTTACCCTTACCCTTACCCTTACCCTTACCCTTGCTTTTACCCTTAGGCTTACCCTTACCCTTACCCTTACCCTTACCCTTGCTTTTACCCTTAAGCTTACCCTTACCCTTACCCTTACCCTTACCCTTACCCTTACCCTTACCCTTACCCTTACCCTTGCTTTTACCCTTAGGCTTAACCTTACCTTTACCCTTACCCTTACCCTTACCCTTACCCTTACCCTTACCCTTACCCTTACCCTTGCTTTTACCCTTAAGCTTACCCTTACCCTTACCCTTACTCTTACCCTTAGCCTTACCCTTGCTTTTACCCTTAAGCTTACCCTTACCCTTACCCTTACCCTTACCCTCACCCTTACCCTTACCCTTACCCTTGCTTATACCCTTAAGCTTACCCTTACCCTTACCCTTACCCTTACCCTTACCCTTACCCTTACCCTTACCCTTACCCTTACCCTTACCCTTACCCTTACCCTTACCCTTACCCTTGCTTTTACCCTTAGGCTTACCCTTACCTTTACCCTTACCCTTACCCTTACCCTTACCCTTACCCTTACCCTTGCTTTTACCCTTAAGCTTACCCTTACCCTTACCCTTACCCTTACCCTTACCCTAACCCTTACCCTTGCTTTTACCCTTAAGCTTACCCTTACCCTTACCCTTACCCTTACCCTTACCCTTACCCTTACCCTTACCCTTACCCTTACCCTTACCCTTACCCTTACCCTTACCCTTACCCTTGCTTTTACCCTTAAGCTTACCCTTACCCTTACCCTTACCCTTACCCTTACCCTTACCCTTACCCTTATCCTTACCCTTGCTTTTACCCTTAAGCCTACCCTTACCCTTACCCTTACCCTTACCCTTACCCTTGCTTTTACTCTTAGGCTTACCCTTACCTTTACCCTTACCCTTACCCTTACCCTTACCCTCACCCTTACCCTTACCCTTGCTTTTACCCTTAAGCTTACCCTTACCCTTACCCTTACCCTTACCCTTACCCTTGCTTTTACCCTTAAGCTTACCCTTTCCCTTACCCTTAACCTTACCCTTACCCTTGCTTTTACCCTTAGGCTTACCCTTACCCTTACCCTTACCCTTACCCTTGCTTTTACCCTTAGGCTTACCCTTACCTTTACCCTTACCCTTACCCTTACCCTTACCCTTACCCTTACCCTTGCTTTTACCCTTAAGCTTACCCTTACCCTTACCCTTACCCTTACCCTTACCCTTACCCTTACCCTAACCCTTACCCTTGCTTTTACCCTTAAGCTTACCCTTACCCTTACCCTTACCCTTACCCTTACCCTTACCCTTACCCTTACCCTTACCCTTACCCTTACCCTTACCCTTACCCTTACCCTTACCCTTGCTTTTACCCTTAAGCTTACCCTTACCCTTACCCTTACCCTTACCCTTACCCTTACCCTTACCCTTACCCTTACCCTTACCCTTGCTTTTACCCTTAGGCTTACCCTTACCTTTACCCTTACCCTAACCCTTACCCTTACCCTTACCCTTACCCTTACCCTTGCTTTTACCCTTAAGCTTACCCTCACCCTTACCCTTACCCTTACCCTTACCCTTACCCTTACCCTTACCCTTACCCTTACCCTTGCTTTTACCCTTAAGCTTACCCTTACCCTTACCCTTCCCCTTACCCTTACCCTTACCCTTACCTTTACCCTTGCTTTTACCCTTAAGCTTACCCTTACCCTTACCCTTACCCTTACCCTTACCCTTACCCTTACCCTTACCCTTACCCTTACCCTTACCCTTACCCTTTCCCTTACCCTTACCCTTGCTTTTACCCTTAGGCTTACCCTTACCTTTACCCTTACCCTTACCCTTACCCTTAGCCTTACCCTTGCTTTTACCCTTAAGCTTACCCTTACCCTTACCCTTACCCTTAAGCTTACCCTTACCCTTACCCTTACACTTACCCTTACCCTTACCCTTACCCTTACCCTTACCCTTACCCTTACCCTTACCCTTGCTTTTACCCTTAAGCTTACCCTTACCCTTACCCTTACCCTTACCCTTACCCTTGCTTTTACCCTTAGGCTTACCCTTACCTTTACCCTTACCCTTACCCTTACCCTTACCCTTACCCTTGCTTTTACCCTTAAGCTTACCCTTACCCTTACCCTTACCCTTACCCTTACCCTTACCCTTACCCTTACCCTTACCCTTACCCTTACCCTTGCTTTTACCCTTAAGCTTACCCTTACCCTTACCCTTACCCTTACCCTTACCCTTACCCTTACCCTTACCCTTACCCTTACCCTCACCCTTGCTTTTACCCTTAAGCTTACCCTTACCCTTACCCTTACCCTTACCCTTACCCTTACCCTTGCTTTTACCCTTAAGCTTACCCTTACCCTTACCCTTACCCTAACCCTTACCCTTGCTTTTACCCTTAGGCTTACCCTTACCCTTACCCTTACCCTTACCCTTGCTTTTACCCTTAAGCTTACCCTTACCCTTACCCTTACCCTTACTCTTACCCTTACCCTTACCCTTACCCTTACCCTTGCTTTTACCCTTAGGCTTACCCTTACCTTTACCCTTACCCTTACCCTTACCCTTACCCTTACCCTTACCCTTACCCTTACCCTTACCCTTACCCTTACCCTTACCCTTGCTTTTACCCTTAAGCTAACCCTTACCCTTACCCTTACCCTTACCCTTACCCTTACCCTTAACCTTACCCTTACCCTTGCTTTTACCCTTAAGCTCACCCTTACCCTTACCCTTACCCTTACCCTTACACTTACCCTTACCCTGACCCTTACCCTTGCTTGTACCCTTAAGCTTACCCTTACCCTTACCCTTACCCTTACCCTTAAACTTACCCTTACCCTTACCCTTACCCTTACCCTTACCCTTACCCTTACCCTTACCCTTGCTTTTACCCTTAAGCTTACCCTTACCCTTACCCTTACCCTTACCCTTACCCTTGCTTTTACCCTTAAGCTTACCCTTACCCTTACCCTTACCCTTACCCTTAAGCTTACACTTACCCTTACCCTTACCCTTACCCTTACCCTTACCCTTACGTTTACCTTTGCTTTTACCCTTAAGCTTACCCTTACCCTTACCCTTACCCTTACCCTTACCCTTACCCTTAACCTTACCCTTACCCTTACCCTTACCCTTACCCTTACCCTTGCTTTTACCCTTAGGCTTACCCTTACCTTTACCCTTACCATTACCCTTACCCTTACCCTTACCCTAACCCTTACCCTTGCTGTTACCCTTAAGCTTACCCTTACCCTTACCCTTACCCTTACCCTTACCCTTACCCTTACCCTTACCCTTACCCTTACCCTTGCTTTTACCCTTAAGCTTACCCTTACCCTTACCCTTACCCTTACCCTTACCCTTGCTTTTACCCTTAAGCTTACCCTTACCCTTACCCTTACCCTTACACTTACCCTTGCTTTTACCCTTAGGCTTACCCTTACCCTTACCCTTACCCTTACCCTTAAGCTTACCCTCACCCTTACCCTTACCCTTACCCTTACCCTTACCCTTACCCTTACCCTTACCCTTACCCTTACCCTTACCCTTACTTTTACCCTTAAGCTTACCCTTACCCTTACCCTTACCCTTACCCTTACCCTTACCCTTACCCTTACCCTTACCCTTACCCTTACCCTTACCCTTACCCTTACCCTTGCTTTGACCCTTAGGCTTACCCTTACCTTTACCCTTACCCTTACCCTTACCCTTACCCTTACCCTTACCCTTACCCTTACCCTTACCCTTGCTTTTACCCTTAAGCTTACCCTTACCCTTACCCTTACCCTTACCCTTACCCTTACCCTTACCCTTACCCTTACCCTTACCCTTACCCTTGCTTTTACCCTTAAGCTTACCCTTACCCTTACCCTTACCCTTACCCTTACCCTTGCTTTTACCCTTAGGCTTACCCTTACCCTTACCCTTACCCTTACCCTTGCTTTTACCCTTAAGCTTACCCTTACCCTTACCCTTACCCTTACCCTTACCCTTACCCTTACCCTTACCCTTACCCTTACCCTTACCCTTGCTTTTACCCTTAGGCTTAACCTTACCTTTACCCTTACCCTTACCCTTACCCTTACCCTTACCCTTACCCTTACCCTTACCCTTGCTTTTACCCTTAAGCTTACCCTTACCCTTACCCTTACTCTTACCCTTAGCCTTACCCTTGCTTTTACCCTCAAGCTTACCCTTACCCTTACCCTTACCCTTACCCTCACCCTTACCCTTACCCTTACCCTTGCTTATACCCTTAAGCTTACCCTTACCCTTACCCTTACCCTTACCCTTACCCTTACCCTTACCCTTACCCTTACCCTTACCCTTACCCTTACCCTTACCCTTACCCTTACCCTTACCCTTACCCTTGCTTTTACCCTTAGGCTTACCCTTACCTTTACCCTTACCCTTACCCTTACCCTTACCCTTACCCTTACCCTTGCTTTTACCCTTAAGCTTACCCTTACCCTTACCCTTACCCTTACCCTTACCCTTACCCTAACCCTTACCCTTGCTTTTACCCTTAAGCTTACCCTTACCCTTACCCTTACCCTTACCCTTACCCTTACCCTTACCCTTACCCTTACCCTTACCCTTACCCTTACCCTTACCCTTACCCTTGCTTTTACCCTTAAGCTTACCCTTACCCTTACCCTTACCCTTACCCTTACCCTTACCCTTACCCTTATCCTTACCCTTGCTTTTACCCTTAAGCTTACCCTTACCCTTACCCTTACCCTTACCCTTACCCTTACCCTTACCCTTACCCTTACCCTTACCCTTGCTTTTACTCTTAGGCTTACCCTTACCTTTACCCTTACCCTTACCCTTACCCTTTCCCTCGCCCTTACCCTTACCCTTGCTTTTACCCTTAAGCTTACCCTTACCCTTACCCTTACCCTTACCCTTACCCTTACCCTTGCTTTTACCCTTAAGCTTACCCTTACCCTTACCCTTAACCTTACCCTTACCCTTGCTTTTACCCTTAGGCTTACCCTTACCCTTACCCTTACCCTTACCCTTGCTTTTACCCTTAAGCTTACCCTTACCCTCACCCTTACTCTTACCCTTACCCTTACCCTTACCCTTACCCTTACCCTTACCCTTACCCTTACCCTTACCCTTACCCTTACCCTTGCTTTTACCCTTAGGCTTACCCTTACCTTTACCCTTACCCTAACCCTTACCCTTACTCTTACCCTTACCCTTACCCTTGCTTTTACCCTTAAGCTTACCCTTACCCTTACCCTTACCCTTACCCTTACCCTTACCCTTACCCTTACCCTTACCCTTACCCTTACCCTTGCTTTTACCCTTAAGCTTACCCTTACCCTTACCCTTACCCTTACCCTTACCCTTACCCTTACCTTTACCCTTGCTTTTACCCTTAAGCTTACCCTTACCATTACCCTTACCCTTACCCTTACCCTTACCCTTACCCTTACCCTTTCCCTTACCCTTACCCTTGCTTTTACCCTTAGGCTTACCCTTACCTTTACCCTTACCCTTACCCTTACCCTTAGCCTTACCCTTGCTTTTACCCTTAAGCTTACCCTTACCCTTACCCTTACCCTTAAGCTTACCCTTACCCTTACCCTTACACTTACCCTTACCCTTACCCTTACCCTTACCCTTACCCTTACCCTTACCCTTACCCTTGCTTTTACCCTTAAGCTTACCCTTACCCTTACCCTTACCCTTACCCTTACCCTTGCTTTTACCCTTAAGCTTACCCTTACCCTTACCCTTACCCTTAAGCTTACCCTTACCCTTACCCTTACCCTTACCCTTACCCTTACCCTTACCCTTACCCTTACCCTTACCCTTACCCTTACCCTTACCCTTACCCTTGCTTTTACCCTTAAGCTTACCCTTACCCTTACCCTTACCCTTACCCTTAAGCTTACCCTTACCCTTACCCTTACCCTTACCCTTACCCTTAACCTTGCCCTTGCTTTTACCCTTAAGCTTACCCTTACCCTTACCCTTACCCTTATCCTTAAGCTTACCCTTACCCTTACCCTTACCCTTACCCTTACCCTTGCTTTTACCCTTAAGCTTACCCTTACCCTTACCCTTACCCTTACCCTTAAGCTTACCCTTACCCTTACCCTTACCCTTACTCTTACCCTTACCCTTACCCTTACCCTTGCTTTTACCCTTAAGCTTACCCTTACCCTTACCCTTACCCTTACCGTTGCTTTTACCCTTAAGCTTACCCTTACCCTTACCCTTACCCTTACCCTTAAGCTTACCCTTACCCTTACCCTTACCCTTACCCTTACCCTTACCCTTACCCTTACCCTTACCCTTGCTTTTACCCTTAAGCTTACCCTTACCCTTACCCTTACCCTTACCCTTACCCTTACCCTTACCCTTACCCTTACCCTTACCCTTACCCTTACCCTTACCCTTACCCTTACCCTTACCCTTGCTTTTACCCTTAGGCTTACCCTTACCTTTACCCTTACCCTTACCCTTACCCTTACCCTTACCCTTACCCTTACCCTTACCCTTGCTTTTACCCTTAAGCTTACCCTTACCCTTACCCTTACCCTTACCCTTACCCTTACCCTTACCCTTACCCTTGCTTTTACCCTTAAGCTTACCCTTACCCTTACCCTTACCCTTACCCTTACCCTTGCTTTTACCCTTAGGCTTACCCTTACCCTTACCCTTACCCTTACCCTTGCTTTTACCCTT